>JAECXG010000267.1:0-39455 GCA_018152135.1 Drosophila paulistorum | reverse complement strand
CACATCACGCACCCAAATTTATCTCTGGGGCCATTATTATAAAATAAATATATGTATTCTTAACACAAAGAAACATTGTTAATAAATAAGACTAATTAAGGAAATCACATCCGTATAATATCGAAATAAATAAACAGGGAAGTAAAATCCCAGAAACTGGGGGCTCAACCGAGATTTTGGCCCAAGACAATTATTGAAATTTGTGTGCAAGTCTAGTGTTTACTGTGAGAGCAGACAGACCGAGAAAGCAGACAGCAGGCACGAATGATAACCAGTGTTTACTGTGGAAGCACACAAAAACAGGGAAAGAGCAGACAGCGGGCATGAAGTTGATGATAATTAGTATTCACTATAAAAGCAGACACGAAGTTGATGATAACTAGTGTTTACTGTGGAAGCAGACAGACCGAGAGAGCAGACAGCCGGCACGAATGATAACCAGTGTTCACTGTGGAAGCAGACAGCAGAAACAAAGTTGATGATAACCAATGTTTACTGTGGAAGCAGACAGACCGAGAGAGCAGACAGCAGGCACGAATGATAACCAGTGTTTACTGTGGCAGCACACAAAAACAGGGAAAGAGCAGACAGCGGGCATGAAGTTGATGATAATTAGTATTCACTATAAAAGCAGACACGAAAGTGGTGATGACTAGTGTTTACTGTGGAAGCAGACAGACCGAGAGAGCAGACAGCCGGCACGAATGATAACCAGTGTTCACTGTGGAAGCAGACAGCAGAAACAAAGTTGATGATAACCAATGTTTACTGTGGAAGCAGACAGACCGAGAGAGCAGACAGCAGGCACGAATGATAACCAGTGTTTACTGTGGCAGCACACAAAAACAGAGAAAGAGCAGACAGCGGGCATGAAGTTGATGATAACTAGAGTTCACTGTGGAAGCGGAAAACCAAAAGAGCAGAGAGCGGACAACACAAACCGTTACAAGAAGCAGACGACGCCGACAAGACCAAACGAGAAGAAGGCAGCGGACACGAAGCTGAGACAATTTGGTGTGAAAGCAGACAAAGAGCGAACCGAACATTCACAAGAAGTCTGAGTGAGTTGCGACAACGATATTGAGTTGCTACATAGAGCAAGACGACCACAGTTGGGCGAGCTGTTTTATTATTGTTTTGAGTGTGAGTTACTTTGCTTGCACGACGAGACCAGACCGGTGACAGAAATATTGACGAAATTGATGCGAGCTGCAGAGAATCGTCTGAATAGTCCATAACCTACCCCATTTTGACCTACATTAACATAGCGTGTAAATTTTGCTAAGTTTGATTGAAATTTTATTAATTGATTAAATGCACGACATCTCAACAATATTGTGTTAAAATTTTAGATCGATCCGAGTGAAACTTCTGAAGTTATAGGCAGTTAAAGTCAGGTCGACCGACCGCGTTTATATTAGATTTTTGGGTGTCCAAAACTTTAAAACGCTCTCCTGAAAAGTTGCCATTTTCAAAGTCGGTGTACACGATCCTGCAAAATCTACTGGACAAATCGTTTTGAAATTTTGCACAGTACTTCTTCACTAAATTCTTCAGGTAACGCTGTTTAGTTTTTTTTTTTTTTTGTAATTTATCATTTTTACAACAACAAATAACTTGGTTTTTTGGGCGTAAATCGGGGTTTTTGACTTTCAAGTGCCTTTAAAAATCGAAAAGCACATTTAAAAATTAAAAACTCGACAGCGTTACCTGGGGAATTTTGTCCTTTAACTAATGCAATTTGATTTTTTCATTTCCGATGATTCTGTGACGAGTTACGATGTACACCGCAAACCACTTCTTTTTCGAGGTCCCGCCTAAGATTGCCTATATCTCACTCAATTTGCAATATTTTTGGATGAAAATTTTCACACATATTGCTTAAATGTTGTTTTATCACACTGGCAAACAAAAATTGAACTGAGACTATCCGTATCGCCAATAAAAATTCTTAAAAAATGACCGATTTTGCACCGAATTAACTATACCCCCCCCTTAATATACCAATCTTGTTAAGCAATACACAATTGTGTGAAATGGATCGAGGTGAGATTCTAACATTGCGTATTGAGGAGTTGCGCAGTAAATTAAGTGAGTTAGGGCTAGAGACTACAGGCCTTAAAGCTGAGCTGCAAACGCGTCTACTCGCTCATTACGATCAAATAGAAACCGAGAATGATGGGCAAGAGGCAGATTTCGGCTCAGCTAGAACAATTCGAGAGGTCCCGAACACAGTTGGGCAAAGGTCATGGTTTACACTAAAAGATGTGGAGGGAAGCGTTTCCGAATTATGCGGTTTAGGTTCGATTGATGTTGTACAATGGATTAGGGAATTAGAAGAATGCGCTTTAACCGTACAATGGAGTCAGTTACAGCTTTTTGTGTATGCAGAACAACTGTTAAAAGAAGCTGCATTGTCTTTTATACGTAGTAAGAGAAAATTTTGTAGTTGGGACTCACTGAAGGTTGCTTTGAAAAAAGAATTCAGAGTAAAGGTTTCATCACGGAGAAGTTCACAGAAGAAAAAGCGTCTGTACTGCGATTGCAGAAAACTAAATGAGAAAGTGGTCCGAGATAATTTTCCTCGAGATGATTCCTATACGTACCATTCGGGATTTCAAACTCTCCAGCAGTTTTTACAAACTGAATTACCGTGAATGATGGTCTAATTAAACTTAAAAGGGTGTTGAAGATAGCTGCGGAAAATGGGTTGAGAATAAACTGGGAGAAATGTCAGATACTGCAGAGTAAAGTAAATTTGTTGCGCTATATAGTTGAAAATGGAAGTATTAAGCCAAGTAAGGAGAAGACTGATGCCGTTTCAAGATTTCCGATCCCACATGATAAGAAGTCAGTTCAACGATTTTTAGGGTTAACATCATATTTCCATAGATTCATCGAAGTATACGCAGTAACAGCTTAGCCCTTGACTGACATTTTGAGAAAAGACAACAAGTTTGAGTTTAAAGAATTACAAATGGTAGCGTTCAAGCAATTGAAGTTAGCATTGACCAAAGGTCCCTTTTTAAAGTTATACAATCCTAAGCTAGAGACTGAGATCCATACTGATGCCTCGAAACATGGTTTCGGATCTGCGAATTTACAGAAAGATTCAAAAGATGGTTTATTTCATTGGTACAGTATTTGAGTCGGAAAACTAAACCTTGCGAAGAGAAGTACGATTCATATGAACTTGAGGTTTTAGCGGTTATAGGAGCATTAATAAAGTGGCGTTTGTATGTGTTAGGGTTAAGATTTAAGATTGTCACAGATTGTAATGCGTTCACGATGATAATAAAAAAGAAAGAGGTTCCGTTACGTGTAGCACGTTGGGCAATGTAGTTACAAGATTTCGATTTCCAGATTGAACATCGTTCAGGTTCAAAGATGCGGCATGTGGATGCCTTAAGCCGTTTATCTTGTTTTCTGCTAACCGACACCGTAACCCATAGACTGAATTAAGCACAGTTGTCAGATGATTGGACTAAATTGATCAGGAGCTTAGTTCAGGAAAAGGGATATGAGGATTTTTACATTGAAAATGAAATATTGTTAAAGAACCCCAATAAAGAACTTATTGTCGTTCCCTCGCAGATGGAAAAGGAAATAATACAATACACAAACAAGGGCATTTTGGAGCTAGAAAGACAATGGATATCGTGGAAAAATCGTATTATATTCCAAAATTAAAAGAAAATGTAGCCCGTGTTGTTGAGTGTTGCGTGGAATGTCTTATTGTTAATGCCAAAACCGGTAAAAAGGAAAGATATTTGATGCCAATAAGCAAAGGAGATCAGCCATTGATGACATATCACATTGATCACGTTGGCCCGATGGAGGTCACAACAAAGCGTTACAATCATATACTTGTTATTTCTCTAAGTTTGTATGGTTGTATCCGACTCGTGGAACTGGAGTCGATGAAGTAGTTAGTTGTCTTGAAAAGCAGGCCATAATTTTTGGTAACCGGTGAGAATAATTTCTGAGAGGGGAGCAGCATTCACATCCAATGCGTTTAAGGAATATTGTAACAGACAGGATATACAGCATTTACTGATAAGACAGGTGTACCCCGTGGCAATGGCCAAGTAGAAAGGATGCATAAGATAATAGTTCCGATGATTTCAAAGTTAAGCCAAGAGAATGAGGGAAACTGGTACAAGTATGTAGGACGTGTGCAACAACTTGTTAATAATACTGCCCCAAGAAATACAAAAGTTACACATTTTAAGATTTTGACAGGAATAAAGATGCGTAGTCATGGTGATCCTGAAATAAAAAAGCTGATAACCGATTCGTTAATAGAAGAATTAGACTGTGGTCGTGAAGAGATAAGAGCGGAGGCTCGAAAGAATATCGATGAAATTCAACAGGAAATGAATAGTACGTTTGACAAAAAGAGGAAATGGGAAAGAGAATATAATTTAAACGATACTTAGGACCATATAAAGTCACAAAGGTGAATAGGCACGGTCTATACGAAGTTGAGAAAGTTGGCGATGGTGAAGGACCTTGTAAGACATCAACAGTGGCTGAGTTTATAAAGCCTTGGCTAGGATCATTCGGGTCGAATGACTTGTCAGGACAGCCGATTGTAGGAAATGAAGTGTCAGGCGAAGTAGGTAGTGAGCGAGACAGAACGATACGCAGCGGCCGTACCTATCTGGTCGACTCACTCATTGGCAAATAATGCAGAAGGGTTGATTCAAAAAAGCACCCGCAATCGTACTCTCGCCTCGATCAAATTTATCACTGAGGCCATTATTATAATAATAAATATATGTATTCTTAATATCGAAATAAATAAACAGGAAAGTAAAATTCCACATTGATATTTCATTTAACTGCATAATACAGTCGTATATTTTTATTATATTACTAGCCGGCCCGGCAAGCGTTGCTCTGCCCCTTTTGGCGAATTAAATGTTTAGTCCATCCATTAAATGTTCGACGTGGCAATTTTCAAATTTTTTGCTACGCACTTAACTTAGTTTAATTCTATTGAGTATACAATATTTTTTGTTTGGTTTGCAGGTGCAAACACCCTGGAACATGCCACGTATAATTGTCTGTGAGAAAAGCACGGCTCTTCTAAATTTACCCAACCCACGTGAAGAGTTTGTCGTTGCGCTTTATTAATCGTCATTGCAAATGATAAACGCACTGGGAATTGAAGACGTTTCAATTCGAATGGCATGTCAGTTGATATCAATGGAATGCTTAGGATCTAATTGTTGCTAAGATTAATGATATGACAAATGTCTTTCCAGTGCCACCAGGAGCGTCCAAAAAATATAAACCATGATTGTTGTTTATGACAGCTTGCATAATTCTATCGTATGCATTTCTTTGTTGAACATTCAATTTGTGTTTGCACCAACGCACGCAATTCATCACATTGGAAATGTTGTTCGCGTTGGAATTCTTGTTCAAATAAATCTTGCATTGGACGATTAGGTGCGATCATGCCTAAATGCTGTAATGCTTTATTTGCAATCATGAGGCAAATATCTTCAATTAATATCAAAGCCTCGTTGTATATTTCTAATGTATAATCCAATCTTTATATTTATTCCACAATTCAAGTGGGTTTGATGGATTGCATGTTGATATTATTATTGCAACAGTGACCCAGCCCTATGGTATATCTGACCTTGAATCTTTTTTTTTTCATATAAATCAAAAGATGTCATTTGAAAGCACGAATTGTACTTTTGAATATTTTTCAAAAACTCCTTTGAATTCCCATAAATTAATGAGTGCAAAATGGCCTGGTGGAGGTTCTAATGCAGGCAATTTAACTTTTCCAGCACATGGCAGGTTCATAAATTTCAATTCTCTGCAATGCACACATTCTTTCCACATTCCAATTCCATGTTGTTGTCAACCGTGTTCGCATTACGTCTACGAAATTCTCTAAGAACTGTGGCGTTTCGTGTTTGTCTACCAGTATTTGAACGTCTTGGAAGTGGCATTTTGAATGTGGTTTATATACAAATCACTTATTTTTTTAAATTCTAACATCACTTTTCTTTTTGAACGTAAAAAATTGACATACAACACTCACGACAATGATCTGTCAACGAATGCCATATAAACAATACATCAGTCATTAAATGTATGGCAGCACCACTGGTATATTAAAGCTATATATTATACAACACTATACGTTAGAGGATTACATTGTATTGAAATGAATTCTTTTTATTCATTCGTTTTAAAACGCCTTAAGTTAATTGGTTAAATTCAAAATTAGCTTTCTTTTGGAAAAACAAACCTTCCTTGGGCCATAACGAGTATTTAGAACAAAAAAATGGTATACTTTGGTTATTTGAATTCCTTTTATTCATTCATTTTAAAACGCCTTTAGTTAATTGGTTAAACTGAAAACTAACTTTCTTTTGGAAAATTAAACCCTTCTTTATCCCGCAACGAACATTTACAAAAAAAAAAAAAAAAATGGGTAAAATTGGTTGATCCCTGAATGACTTCTTAAATTACAAAAAAAACGGCTTACAATTTTATATACATAGATTTCCTTCTATGAATATTTTGTTCTGGTTACAATTTTGTTTTAAATTTGTCTTGGGCAAGTTCCAATTTACGGTAATGTTGTATTTGCATTCTGCTGGTATTTGTGTAATAATGCCAATTATACATTCATTTTTTTCTTGTTTTTTGGTTGATTTTGCATAAATTTTTTGTCTTGAATATAGTAAGTTTCTTGAATATTTTCTGTCAAGGTGTTATTATTTTCGTCTGGATAGGCTATAATTTTAAATATTGATTTTTTGATATTTTTCTAGGTATATGTGAAATTATGAATATTTCATTCGTGTCTGATTTTAATCAAGTAGATGTTTTTATGTGTAAAAGTTTTTATGTATTTATGTTAAATATTTCTTGATGATTTAAAAGTTTTGGATTAAATATTCCTAATCTTGTCAACTGCATTCCTAGTTCTATGTCTTCTATGTATTCTGTAAAATCCTCTAAGTTGAACATTTGTAGATTTAATTTTTTGTCTGCATCTTGTTTAAGAGTAAGGTTATTCAGGAGTTCCATTGTAATAAAACCTGACACATGACGACAAAATCTCATAAAAAAATTGAGTCATCCCGCCTTTTATATCTATTAGCTAAAGGGTTCTTTATGAACGTCATAGCTAGTATTTTCACAGCGTATTTTATGTATGTCGGCTATTCATATTAACCGAATCCCTTGCCTGGGTTTATATTAGAGAAGAATACAAAAGAGTTTCGGTCATCACTTCATGCAGGCGCTATAGATGATAATTGCGCTCCGCGTCTGTACCCACAGACCCGCAGACTCCCAAAACGAAAGCTAGGACTTCTTCTTCTACATCAGGTAACTAAAGAAATTAATAATTCATAATGAACTTAATATTTATTCAAACATTTCAAAATAATTAGCATCATCGTGCGATGGGTTCGATCAATTTGATCTACAAAAATCTTTCATTTTCAAAACATATTTAGCTAAGTAGCTGAATCTCGGTACAAATCCGATTATAACGGTTGCAAATGTTGCATTACTTTACTATTTAATATTCATGATTTCCTAATTTTACTGTAATTAAACTTTTCACATTAGTTCAAAAAAAAAAATTAAAAGAAAAAAAAACAAATTATACATTTATGTGGCGTGATTACGCTAATATCCTCATAAAAAGCATTCTCTAAAAATATTTTGCTTTATATATGTCCATTGACAAAGTATTAAATGCCAATGCTCATCCAAACAAATTCATTTCATCAGATAAATTTTATTAAAATATAGGGAAAATTGGCTTTTGATACACTTACAGCTTGTTAATTTTTCCCATGCAGAAAGATCTTTCGTTGTGTTGTTGAAAATAGGAAGGTTTACATATTCCAAATAGAGCTAAAGCATCATACATTGTGAATTCACATGCATACTCCACTCTGAAAAATTAAAATTATTACCTAACGAAAATATACACTGGCATTGAAATCCATTTCCTTTAAAATTGACAGCGTTACCTGGGGAATTTTGTCCTTTAACTAATGCAATTTGATTTTTTCATTTCCGATGATTCTGTGACGAGTTACGATGTACACCGCAAACCACTTCTTTTTCGAGGTCCCGCCTAAGATTGCCTATATCTCACTCAATTTTCAATATTTTTGGATGAAAATTTTCACACATATTGCTTAAATGTTGTTTTATCACACTGGCAAACAAAAATTGAACTGAGACTATCCGTATCGCCAATAAAAATTCTTAAAAAATGACCGATTTTGCACCGAATTAACTATACCCCCCCCTTAATATACCAATCTTGTTAAGCAATATACATACGTACAGGTAATTGTGTGAAATGGATCGAGGTGAGATTCTAACATTTCGTATTGAGGAGTTGCGCAGTAAATTAAGTGAGTTAGGGCTAGAGACTACAGGCCTTAAAGCTGAGCTGCAAACGCGTCGCTCATTACGATCAAATAGAAACCGAGAATGATGGGCAAGAGGCAGATTTCGGCTCAGCTAGAACAATTCGAGAGGTCCCGTACACAGTTGGGCAAAGGTCATGGTTTACACTAAAAGATGTGGAGGGAAGCGTTTCCGAATTATGCGGTTTAGGTTCGATTGATGTTGTACAATGGATTAGGGAATTAAAAGAATGCGCTTTAACCGTACAATGGAGTCAGTTACAGCTTTTTGTGTATGCAGAACAACTGTTAAAAGAAGCTGCATTGTCTTTTATACGTAGTAAGAGAAATTTTTGTAGTTGGGACTCTCTGAAGGTTGCTTTGAAAAATGAATTCAGAGTAAAGGTTTCATCACGGAGAAGTACACAGAAGAAAAAGCGTCTGTACTGCGACAGAAAACTAAATGAGAAAGTGGTCCGAGATAATTTTCCTCGAGATGATTCCTATACGTACCATTCGGAATTACAAACTCTCCAGCAGTTTTTACAAACTGAATTACCGTGAATGATGGTCTAATTAAACTTAAAAGGGTGTTGAAGATAGCTGCGGAAAATGGGTTGAGAATAAACTGGGAGAAATGTCAGATACTGCAGAGTAAAGTAAATTTGTTGCGCTATATAGTTGAAAATGGAAGTATTAAGCCAAGTAAGGAGAAGACTGATGCCGTTTCAAGATTTCCGATCCCACATGATAAGAAGTCAGTTCAATGATTTTTAGGGTTAACATCATATTTCCATAGATTCATCGAAGTATACGCAGTAACAGCTTAGCCCTTGACTGACATTTTGAGAAAAGACAACAAGTTTGAGTTTAAAGAATTACAAATGGTAGCGTTCAAGCAATTGAAGTTAGCATTGACCAAAGGTCCCTTTTTAAAGTTATACAATCCTAAGCTAGAGACTGAGATCCATACTGATGCCTCGAAACATGGTTTCGGATCTGCGAATTTACAGAAAGATTCAAAAGATGGTTTATTTTATTGGTAGAGTATTTGAGTCGGAAAACTAAACCTTGCAAAGAGAAGTACGATTCATATGAACTTGAGGTTTTAGCGGTTATAGGAGCATTAATAAAGTGGCGTTTGTATGTGTTAGGGTTAAGATTTAAGATTGTCACAGATTGTAATGCGTTCACGATGATAATAAAAAAGAAAGAGGTTCCGTTACGTGTAGCACGTTGGGCAATGTAGTTACAAGATTTCGATTTCCAGATTGAACATCGTTCAGGTTCAAAGATGCGGCATGTGGATGCCTTAAGCCGTTTATCTTGTTTTCTGCTAACCGACACCGTAACCCATAGACTGAATTAAGCACAGTTGTCAGATGATTGGACTAAATTGATCAGGAGCTTAGTTCAGGAAAAGGGATATGAGGATTTTTACATTGAAAATGAAATATTGTTAAAGAACCCCAATAAAGAACTTATTGTCGTTCCCTCGCAGATGGAAAAGGAAATAATACAATACACAAACAAGGGCATTTTGGAGCTAGAAAGACAATGGATATCGTGGAAAAATCGTATTATATTCCAAAATTAAAAGAAAATGTAGCCCGTGTTGTTGAGTGTTGCGCGGAATGTCTTATTGTTAATGCCAAAACCGGTAAAAAGGAAAGATATTTGATGCCAATAAGCAAAGGAGATCAGCCATTGATGACATATCACATTGATCACGTTGGCCCGATGGAGGTCACAACAAAGCGTTACAATCATATACTTGTTATTTCTCTAAGTTTGTATGGTTGTATCCGACTCGTGGAACTGGAGTCGATGAAGTAGTTAGTTGTCTTGAATAGCAGGCCATAATTTTTGGTAACCGGTGAGAATAATTTCTGAGAGGGGAGCAGCATTCACATCCAATGCGTTTAAGGAATATTGTAACAGACAGGATATACAGCATTTACTGATAAGACAGGTGTACCCCGTGGCAATGGCCAAGTAGAAAGGATGCATAAGATAATAGTTCCGATGATTTCAAAGTTAAGCCAAGAGAATGAGGGAAACTGGTACAAGTATGTAGGACGTGTGCAACAACTTGTTAATAATACTGCCCCAAGAAATACAAAAGTTACACATTTTAAGATTTTGACAGGAATAAAGATGCGTAGTCATGGTGATCCTGAAATAAAAAAGCTGATAACCGATTCGTTAATAGAAGAATTAGACTGTGGTCGTGAAGAGATAAGAGCGGAGGCTCGAAAGAATATCGATGAAATTCAACAGGAAATGAATAGTACGTTTGACAAAAAGAGGAAATGGGAAAGAAAATATAATTTAAACGATACTTAGGACCATATAAAGTCACAAAGGTGAATAGGCACGGTCTATACGAAGTTGAGAAAGTTGGCGATGGTGAAGGACCTTGTAAGACATCAACAGTGGCTGAGTTTATAAAGCCTTGGCTAGGATCATTCGGGTCGAATGACTTGTCAGGACAGCCGATTGTAGGAAATGAAGTGTCAGGCGAAGTAGGTAGTGAGCGAGACAGAACGATACGCAGCGGCCGTACCTATCTGGTCGACTCACTCATTGGCAAATAATGCAGAAGGGTTGATTCAAAAAAGCACCCGCAATCGTACTCTCGCCTCGATCAAATTTATCACTGAGGCCATTATTATAATAATAAATATATGTATTCTTAATATCGAAATAAATAAACAGGAAAGTAAAATTCCACATTGATATTTCATTTAACTGCATAATACAGTCGTATATTTTTATTATATTACTAGCCGGCCCGGCAAGCGTTGCTCTGCCCCCTTTTGGCGAATTAAATGTTTAGTCCATCCATTAAATGTTCGACGTGGCAATTTTCAAATTTTTTGCTACGCACTTAACTTAGTTTAATTCTATTGAGTATACAATATTTTTTGTTTGGTTTGCAGGTGCAAACACCCTGGAACATGCCACGTATAATTGTCTGTGAGAAAAGCACGGCTCTTCTAAATTTACCCAACCCACGTGAAGAGTTTGTCGTTGCGCTTTATTAATCGTCATTGCAAATGATAAACGCACTGGGAATTGAAGACGTTTCAATTCGAATGGCATGTCAGTTGATATCAATGGAATGCTTAGGATCTAATTGTTGCTAAGATTAATGATATGACAAATGTCTTTCCAGTGCCACCAGGAGCGTCCAAAAAATATAAACCATGATTGTTGTTTATGACAGCTTGCATAATTCTATCGTATGCATTTCTTTGTTGAACATTCAATTTGTGTTTGCACCAACGCACGCAATTCATCACATTGGAAATGTTGTTCGCGTTGGAATTCTTGTTCAAATAAATCTTGCATTGGACGATTAGGTGCGATCATGCCTAAATGCTGTAATGCTTTATTTGCAATCATGAGGCAAATATCTTCAATTAATATCAAAGCCTCGTTGTATATTTCTAATGTATAATCCAATCTTTATATTTATTCCACAATTCAAGTGGGTTTGATGGATTGCATGTTGATATTATTATTGCAACAGTGACCCAGCCCTATGGTATATCTGACCTTGAATCTTTTTTTTTTTCACATAAATCAAAAGATGTCATTTGAAAGCACGAATTGTACTTTTGAATATTTTTCAAAAACTCCTTTGAATTCCCATAAATTAATGAGTGCAAAATGGCCTGGTGGAGGTTCTAATGCAGGCAATTTAACTTTTCCAGCACATGGCAGGTTCATAAATTTCAATTCTCTGCAATGCACACATTCTTTCCACATTCCAATATGTCCGCCAATTCCATGTTGTTGTCAACCGTGTTCGCATTACGTCTACGAAATTCTCTAAGAACTGTGGCGTTTCGTGTTTGTCTACCAGTATTTGAACGTCTTGGAAGTGGCATTTTGAATGTGGTTTATATACAAATCACTTATTTTTTTCAATTCTAACATCACTTTTCTTTTTGAACGTAAAAAATTGACATATAACACTCACGACAATGATCTGTCAACGAATGCCATATAAACAATACATCAGTCATTAAATGTATGGCAGCACCACTGGTATATTAAAGCTATATATTATACAACACTATACGTTAGAGGATTACATTGTATTGAAATGAATTCTTTTTATTCATTCGTTTTAAAACGCCTTAAGTTAATTGGTTAAATTCAAAATTAGCTTTCTTTTGGAAAAACAAACCTTCCTTGGGCCATAACGAGTATTTAGAACAAAAAAATGGTATACTTTGGTTATTTGAATTCCTTTTATTCATTCATTTTAAAACGCCTTTAGTTAATTGGTTAAACTGAAAACTAACTTTCTTTTGGAAAATTAAACGCTTCTTTATCCCGCAAAGAACATTTACAAAAAAAAAAAAAAAAATGGGTAAAATTGGTTGATCCCTGAATGACTTCTTAAATTACAAAAAAAACGGCTTACAATTTTATATACATAGATTTCCTTCTATGAATATTTTGTTCTGGTTACAATTTTGTTTTAAATTTGTCTTGGGCAAGTTCCAATTTACGGTAATGTTGTATTTGCATTCTGCTGGTATTTGTGTAATAATGCCAATTATACATTCATTTTTTTCTTGTTTTTTGGTTGATTTTGCATAAATTTTATTGTCTTGAATATAGTAAGTTTCTTGAATATTTTCTGTCAAGGTGTTATTATTTTCGTCTGGATAGGCTATAATTTTAAATATTGATTTTTTTGATATTTTTCTAGGTATATGTGAAATTATGAATATTTCATTCGTGTCTGATTTTAATCAAGTAGATGTTTTTATGTGTAAAAGTTTTTATGTATTTATGTTAAATATTTCTTGATGGTTTAAAAGTTTTGGATTAAATATTCCTAATCTTGTCAACTGCATTCCTAGTTCTATGTCTTCTATGTATTCTGTAAAATCCTCTAAGTTGAACATTTGTAGATTTAATTTTTTGTCTGCATCTTGTTTAAGAGTAAGGTTATTCAGGAGTTCCATTGTAATAAAACCTGACACATGACGACAAAATCTCATAAAAAAATTGAGTCATCCCGCCTTTTATATCTATTAGCTAAAGGGTTCTTTATGAACGTCATAGCTAGTATTTTCACAGCGTATTTTATGTATGTCGGCTATTCATATTAACCGAATCCCTTGCCTGGGTTTATATTAGAGAAGAATACAAAAGAGTTTCGGTCATCACTTCATGCAGGCGCTATAGATGATAATTGCGCTCCGCGTCTGTACCCACCATACCATGAGCCTGCCAGCGAAAGTTATCGCAGACTCCCAAAACGAAAGCTAGGACTTCTTCTTCTACATCAGGTAACTAAAGAAATTAATAATTCATAATGAACTTAATATTTATTCAAACATTTCAAAATAATTAGCATCATCGTGCGATGGGTTCGATCAATTTGATCTACAAAAATTCTTCATTTTCAAAACATATTTAGCTAAGTAGCTGAATCTCGGTACAAATCCGATTATAACGGTTGCAAATGTTGCATTACTTTACTATTTAATATTCATGATTTCCTAATTTTACTGTAATTAAACTTTTCACATTAGTTCAGAAAAAAAAAAATTAAAAGAAAAAAAAACAAATTATACATTTATGTGGCGTGATTACGCTAATATCCTCACAAAAAGCATTCTCTAAAAATATTTTGCTTTATATATGTCCATTGACAAAGTATTAAATGCCAATGCTCATCCAAACAAATTCATTTCATCAGATAAATTTTATTAAAATATAGGGAAAATTGGTTTTTGATACACTTACAGCTTGTTAATTTTTCCCATGCAGAAAGATCTTTCGTTGTGTTGTTGAAAATAGGAAGGTTTACATATTCCAAATAGAGCTAAAGCATCATACATTGTGAATTCACATGCATACTCCACTCTGAAAAATTAAAATTATTACCTAACGAAAATATACACTGGCATTGAAATCCATTTCCTTTAAAATTGACAGCGTTACCTGGGGAATTTTGTCCTTTAACTAATGCAATTTGATTTTTTCATTTCCGATGATTCTGTGACGAGTTACGATGTACACCGCAAACCACTTCTTTTTCGAGGTCCCGCCTAAGATTGCCTATATCTCACTCAATTTTCAATATTTTTGGATGAAAATTTTCACACATTTTGCTTAAATGTTGTTTTATCACACTGGCATACAAAAATTGAACTGAGACTATCCGTATCGCCAATAAAAATTCTTAAAATGACCGATTTTGCACCGAATTAACTATACCCCCTTAATAACCAATCTTGTTAAGCAATATACAACGTACAGGTAATTGTGGAAATGGATCGAGGTGAGATTCTAACATTTCGTATTGAGGAGTTGCGCAGTAAATTAAGTGAGTTAGGGCTAGAGACTACAGGCCTTAAAGCTGAGCTGCAAACGCGTCGCTCATTACGATCAAATAGAAACCGAGAATGATGGGCAAGAGGCAGATTTCGGCTCAGCTAGAACAATTCGAGAGGTCCCGAACACAGTTGGGCAAAGGTCATGGTTTACACTAAAAGATGTGGAGGGAAGCGTTTCCGAATTATGCGGTTTAGGTTCGATTGATGTTGTACAATGGATTAGGGAATTAAAAGAATGCGCTTTAACCGTACAATGGAGTCAGTTACAGCTTTTTGTGTATGCAGAACAACTGTTAAAAGAAGCTGCATTGTCTTTTATACGTAGTAAGAGAAATTTTTGTAGTTGGGACTCTCTGAAGGTTGCTTTGAAAAATGAATTCAGAGTAAAGGTTTCATCACGGAGAAGTTCACAGAAGAAAAAGCGTCTGTACTGCGACAGAAAACTAAATGAGAAAGTGGTCCGAGATAATTTTCCTCGAGATGATTCCTATACGTACCATTCGGAATTACAAACTCTCCAGCAGTTTTTACAAACTGAATTACCGTGAATGATGGTCTAATTAAACTTAAAAGGGTGTTGAAGATAGCTGCGGAAAATGGGTTGAGAATAAACTGGGAGAAATGTCAGATACTGCAGAGTAAAGTAAATTTGTTGCGCTATATAGTTGAAAATGGAAGTATTAAGCCAAGTAAGGAGAAGACTGATGCCGTTTCAAGATTTCCGATCCCACATGATAAGAAGTCAGTTCAATGATTTTTAGGGTTAACATCATATTTCCATAGATTCATCGAAGTATACGCAGTAACAGCTTAGCCCTTGACTGACATTTTGAGAAAAGACAACAAGTTTGAGTTTAAAGAATTACAAATGGTAGCGTTCAAGCAATTGAAGTTAGCATTGACCAAAGGTCCCTTTTTAAAGTTATACAATCCTAAGCTAGAGACTGAGATCCATACTGATGCCTCGAAACATGGTTTCGGATCTGCGAATTTACAGAAAGATTCAAAAGATGGTTTATTTTATTGGTACAGTATTTGAGTCGGAAAACTAAACCTTGCGAAGAGAAGTACGATTCATATGAACTTGAGGTTTTAGCGGTTATAGGAGCATTAATAAAGTGGCGTTTGTATGTGTTAGGGTTAAGATTTAAGATTGTCACAGATTGTAATGCGTTCACGATGATAATAAAAAAGAAAGAGGTTCCGTTACGTGTAGCACGTTGGGCAATGTAGTTACAAGATTTCGATTTCCAGATTGAACATCGTTCAGGTTCAAAGATGCGGCATGTGGATGCCTTAAGCCGTTTATCTTGTTTTCTGCTAACCGACACCGTAACCCATAGACTGAATTAAGCACAGTTGTCAGATGATTGGACTAAATTGATCAGGAGCTTAGTTCAGGAAAAGGGATATGAGGATTTTTACATTGAAAATGAAATATTGTTAAAGAACCCCAATAAAGAACTTATTGTCGTTCCCTCGCAGATGGAAAAGGAAATAATACAATACACAAACAAGGGCATTTTGGAGCTAGAAAGACAATGGATATCGTGGAAAAATCGTATTATATTCCAAAATTAAAAGAAAATGTAGCCCGTGTTGTTGAGTGTTGCGTGGAATGTCTTATTGTTAATGCCAAAACCGGTAAAAAGGAAAGATATTTGATGCCAATAAGCAAAGGAGATCAGCCATTGATGACATATCACATTGATCACGTTGGCCCGATGGAGGTCACAACAAAGCGTTACAATCATATACTTGTTATTTCTCTAAGTTTGTATGGTTGTATCCGACTCGTGGAACTGGAGTCGATGAAGTAGTTAGTTGTCTTGAATAGCAGGCCATAATTTTTGGTAACCGGTGAGAATAATTTCTGAGAGGGGAGCAGCATTCACATCCACTGCGTTTAAGGAATATTGTAACAGACAGGATATACAGCATTTACTGATAAGACAGGTGTACCCCGTGGCAATGGCCAAGTAGAAAGGATGCATAAGATAATAGTTCCGATGATTTCAAAGTTAAGCCAAGAGAATGAGGGAAACTGGTACAAGTATGTAGGACGTGTGCAACAACTTGTTAATAATACTGCCCCAAGAAATACAAAAGTTACACATTTTAAGATTTTGACAGGAATAAAGATGCGTAGTTATGGTGATCCTGAAATAAAAAAGCTGATAACCGATTCGTTAATAGAAGAATTAGACTGTGGTCGTGAAGAGATAAGAGCGGAGGCTCGAAAGAATATCGATGAAATACAACAGGAAATGAAAAGTACGTTTGACAAAAAGAGGAAATGGGAAAGAAAATATAATTTAAACGACTTAGTGGCGATTAAATGTACGCAGTATGGGACAGGACTAAAGTTGAGAGGTAAATACTTAGGACCATATAAAGTCAAAAAGGTGAATAGGCACGGTCTATACGAAGTTGAGAAAGTTGGCGATGGTGAAGGACCTTGTAAGACATCAACAGTGGCTGAGTTTATAAAGCCTTGGCTAGGATCATTCTGGTCGAATGACTTGTCAGGACAGCCGATTGTAGGAAATGAAGTGTCAGGCGGGCATAATCATGGCAATCGTGAAGTAGGTAGTGAGCGAGACAGAACGATACGCAGCGGCCGTACCTATCTGGTCGACTCACTCATTGGCAAATAATGCAGAAGGGTTGATTCAAAAAAACACCCGCAATCGTACTCTCGCCTCGATCAAATTTATCACTGAGGCCATTATTATAATAATAAATATACGTATTCTTAACACAAAGAAACATTGTTAATAGATAAGACTAACTAAGGAAATCACATCCGTATAATATCGAAATAAATAAACAGGAAAGTAAAATTCCACATTGATATTTCATTTAACTGCATAATACAGTCGTATATTTTTATTATATTACTAGCTGGCCCGGCAATCGTTGCTCTGCCCCCTTTTGGCGAATTAAATGTTTAGTCCATCCATTAAATGTTCGACGTGGCAATTTTCAAATTTTTTGCTACGCACTTAACTTAGTTTAATTCTATTGAGTATACAATATTTTTTGTTTGGTTTGCAGGTGCAAACACCCTGAAACATGCCACGTGTTTGTGGCGGGGCGGAAGGATCCAAATTATAATACAAGGGGTTGGCGGGTGCCAATTTCTTCGGGTGGTGAGTGAGTGGTGAATTGATAACGCGCGATAACTTCGGTTACAAAAACTTATACTTTATTCATTAATATTCATAGGTTGCCCGACACGCACGAAAATGTCTCGGGTTAAAATATATACAATTCGAAAGGAGGAAAAATTCAATGGAAAGAAAGAACGGGTGTTCGGGTTGAGATTTCGTACTGGAGTGATGATGGCGATTTACAGGAGAGCGCTTCGTCACCCTCCTCAGTATGACCGCATTCCGTTTTGGGAAAAACCCTACCCCTCACTCTCTGCTGTTCACCCGGTGGCGTGAACATACCGCCCCCCTTGCAACAAGTTGCAATTGCCTCGCTGGACATGTCTAAGGATGGGGGATGGCAGCGTTCTGGATCGCCAAGACACGGGTGGAGATGGAGGGGGAACTTTGAATGCAGGTGGAATAGGCGGCACGAGGGCTGATGACCTCTGGATAGAAGTCCGAATGAAAGGCTGGTGCCTTTCGGGTCTTTGCTCTTTGGGTTGGATGTACGCGACTGAGCTGTCGCTGTGTAAGAGCGTGTGGTGTTGTTTGCCACAACGATGGCATCCTGTTGTGCTCCTGCAGGAACCATTGGAATGCTCATGAGCCAAACAGTTCGGGCAGTATCCGTTGCTCAAGACTACCCGTAACCTGTCTTCAGCTTGTAGTCCTCGAAACTGTCGGCACTGACGGAGCGCGTGTGCCCCTTGACAAACGCGGCACCTGAAACAATTGGAACTGCATTCTAAATCGGACGGTGCTGCTGTCCTTGGAGACATCTTCGGACTGCCGGAGGAGGTGGACCGAGACCGACTGGATTTATCAGTAACGGATCCACAGAGAACCCATCCGAACATCGTCTCGATTCCCACGAAAGAATCACCAACATTCTTGATGATTCGTTCCCCAAGGATAGTGGGAAGGAGCTCGACTCCAAGCACCAAATCCACAGGAGCCCTTTGGTAAAATTGCGGATCAGCGAGCGGAAGGTCCAGCGCATCCTGCTTAACCTTATCCGGGACGGCGCGGGAGGGAAGTTCCTCTGCTACCCTAGGCAGCACAACGGCGACTGCTTGGAACTGTCGGAGCGGTTCGTCAGGAGGAGAAATCTGTAAGCGGCACACTTTGTCGCCGCTACCAGCATCGCATTGCCCAATGCCGCGAATGCTAGTTGATACTTTGCAGCTTGGAGGATTAATCAATTCAAACATTCTTTGGGAAATAAAGGACGCTTCGGATCCCATATCAATCAAAGCGCGGATTTGAAACTGCTTGCCACGATGATGAATAGTTACCCTCGCTGTACCCAGGAGGCCAGTGTTGCGAGTGGAGGCGAAGTAACTTCCCACGTTTACATGAGGGCTGCTGGAATAATCGGAGGACGCAGGATTCGGAATTATACAAGTATTAGGTGCTGAGCTCTCTTGCACTTGAGCGGGAAAGGCCTGAGCTCTTACCGTAGGTTTTCGGCTTACGGAAGGAAAGGTCTGACTGCTAGAGCTTGGTTGAAGGACATCTGTGGCCTCTAGTACACGGTGGCGATCAGTTAGGAATCGATTCAGGTCGTCCCAGGATGAGACGGCGGTCTTATTTGGAACGGACTGTTCCCACAACAGAAGGGTGGCTTTGGGCATTTTGCTCGTACAGATTGCTATGAGAAGGATATCCCAATTGTCTGTTCGAGCCCCGGAAAGCTCAAGACCGGTTAAGCAACCTTGAATTGACGTCTGCAGTTCTCTCAACGCTTTGCCAGACTCTTGGGTTACAGCTGGGATCTGTAGAAGCTGCTTGGCTTGGCTCATAATCAATAATCGATTATTTTCGTATCGCGCAGTGAGGTTATCCCACGCGGACTGGAACCCTTCATTGGTCAAGGGTGACCTAGAAACAATGGCTCTGGCTTCACCGCGAGTTTTGCAACTTAAGTGGTACAGTTTCTCCACTTGTGTTAGGCTTGGATTATGGATAAAAATCGCGGCAAACAAATCACGGAATGTAGGCCAAGCCAGGCTGTCTCCGTTGAAGATTTCGACTTCACACGGGGGAACTGTGTGGCTTTGATGGGTGGAATCGACGGAGAGTCTGACTGGTAGGGGAACCGTTTTCGCTGACAGCTGCTCGATTCGCTCTCCAAACAAAGTCCCGCCTCGAACATATACCATATAACAATATTCATGTTTAGCTTTAATTGTAGCTATGTGCTTCGGACTATCTTCCTTCTTTTGCGCCGTCAAGGCCTTATAACATCGTGAAAACTCTGCCTCGACTTGTGCCCAAAGCGACTTAAGCTGGTCTAAGTGTATTTTAATGGAGACGAGTGGCACATCGTCCGCTAAAGCCTGGGCCTCGCGAGCCTCGAACGCCGTTAATGCCTCGCACACGGCAACAAAGTCGGAAAGAGACATCGTAGAGTGTTCTCTGAGCTATTACGAATTGAATGGAAACAAAAAACTCCTTGGAATTAGAGCTCTCAAGCGAGGAGATCGAAACGAAGCTGTAAGTGGACTGTATAATTTAAGGATAGAGGAGTGAGAAGGAAAAATGTCTCCTCTTTTTAATGAACACAATGGATAAATGAAATTAGAAGAAATTATAATTTTCCTCGCAGTTGTGTGAATAATTATAAGGATATATAATCACTTGGATATTAAAATTTATACAATGTGGAAATCTGTTGAAATTTATAAGAGTATAAAAAAAAACAAAAATATGGAGAAATTGAGATCAGTAGGATTACTTTTCAATGGAGGGCAAAAAACTCGGAATTAATTTTCATTAAACGGACTAGATAAATTTCATGGATCTGTGAGGAAAAAATCAAAAATGCACCAAGACAAAATACTAATTCCATATAAATAAAATTGTACTTATTTTTCGTTAGAAAATATTTTGCGAATTAAATTCAATTAGTCGATTGAAATATTTTTTGCACAATACGAAAATCACGATGGAAAAAATGGATGTCGTGACCGAGTCACGGCTTGGCTCAAGTGTCAGCACTGATGAGACTTGAGTGTCAGCACTGATCGGGAGTCAGCTGTTCTGCCGTTGTTTATGTTTTATGAATTTAATTAATTTTAAATTGTTTAACGAAGATCACGATTTCCTGCTTTAATTATGTAGGTTTCGAATTATTAAATTGCGGAGAGCCAATCGGAGTGGCTGCAATTTATTTTGTGTGGGTGGAATCAAATTGTATGTGGACATACATATGTATGTACATATGTACATACATATGTATATATGTAAGTATGTCGTATGAGTGAGCTTACCGCGGCAAAAATTATTACATATGTACATATATATGTATGCATATACAAAGTATTTGGCATAAATAATTTATGCCGCTGGACTAATGATCAGCCCGTGGAATGTGCTTTACACTTTAAGGAAAGGTAAGTGGTACTTTATAAACACTTTTACTTGCAGGTTAGAAAACATATGTATTGTTATGCAATTGGACTTTTAGACATTCAGAATTTCAAAGAATGGAAAAAGACACTTCATAAACCATGTAACCTTTGGAACAGGTCAGGTATGTACATAAAGTAAACAAAAGTGTGTAGGTCGCTATGGAAGAGCGGGAAACCTCACACTTTTATAAGTATGTAATCGGATATAATGTGAATGGGATTTTTAATAAGAAATGTTGTACTTATCATGAATTCCGCCGATGCATGCTGGAAGAGCGGAAGGATATCCGGCTCGAAGGACCAATGTTTGTGGCGGGGCGGAAGGACCCAAATTATAGTATCAAGTGGTTGGCGGGTGCCAATATCTTCAGGGTCTCGTGACGTGAGTAGAATTGATTAAAACGCGCGAAAAACTTCGTTTTAAAACTTCTATGTTTGATTTATTTAATATTCATAGGTATACCGATACACACACGAAATGGTTCGGTTTAAAAAAGATGACAAATCGCAAAGGAGGAAAAATTAAAGGAAAGATGAACGGGTGTTCGGGTGAAAATCTCGTACTGGAGTGATGATGGCGATTTACAGGAGAGCGCTTCGTCACCCTCCTCAGTATGACCGCATTCCGTTTTGGGAAAAACCCTACCCCTCACTCTCTGCTGTTCACCCGGTGGCGTGAACAAAATGTATTGACTCAATAATTATGTCAATCAGTTCTTTAATACTTTTTGCGGATTCATTGTTGATCATTGGTAAATCAACGATCCGACTTAATTGCTCGGAAAATACCCTCCGATTATTTTCATACCGCTTGGTTAACAATTCCCAAGCGGCACTATAATTGTCAGCTGAACCTGACAATAGATGGGTTACCATGCTCATGGCTTCGCCCTTTAACGCGGATTTCAAATAGTTGAATTTAAGCTTGTAAGACTTAGATCCTCTCTTTTTTCAATCAGTTTCGTGAATAACTCTACAAACAAGTCCCATTCTCTTGGTTCTCCAGAAAATGTGCGTACTTGTATTTTTGGCAACACTGGTAGTTCACCTCTCACGGCAACATTCTCAACTTTCAAATTTTTCTGATCATTTATTTTCTCTTCTAATGCTACCAAGGTATTCTGAAGATCGAATTCTAATTCTTCTATGACCTCTTTAAACGCTTCATTATGTATAAGTTCACCTGTATAAGCTTGGCACATCTGTACCTTCTTGAACAAGAATTTTATTTTCTTAATATACATTTCGCCTGTTCTATTTTTCTATCGTACGTAAATCTTAGCTCACCATGTCCAGATATATCTGGAGCTGACGGACCTTTTCTTGAAATTTTTCCTGGCTAACATTAGTATTCTCATTACTAGAAGTCGCGTTTCCCCGCGACGCCCCGATGCTGACCTCAATATTTTCTGACATCGTTGCATCTGCTTCGCTGCTCTCTGACTCAACAGTGCCCTGCCTATTTGACTCTCCTTTGGCTATTAATCTGGCTGCCATCTCTAAACCCTCCTCATACTTTCCATCTGTAAAATAGTAGTGTTCGGTTACACCACTCTGTATCATTTGACTATGGTAACTAACCCATTGCTTCTGAATCTCCGCTATTTCATTAAGAATCTTTCTAGTTAACTTACTAGCATCTAATTCTTCTATCTTCTTTAATCTTTTGTGCAACTCGTGTTGCTTTCTTAACAATTTTTCAGTTTTGGTAGGGAACATTTTTGTATGGTCTATAGTAAATTGCTTTCTTTTTTTTTAATATTAATTTATTTTTTGTATATTTATTTTTATATTACTATTGTCCTGGCAACTTGGTTAAAATATCATGAATTATATTTTTCCTGTATATATATTTTACTTTCCTACTCGATCATCGCAGTGATCTTCCTACCTATTTGGCGTGTGGCTTTACGGGCCACACTCTAGACCGAGCAACGCAATTATTGCTCAAGTTTACATAGTAACATATATATTTTTTTTTGAAAACAATTTTAATTTAGGATGAGTTTATTTGATCAGTGTTGGGCGCTCTTTGTAGCGCTACCGGTCCTACCGCAGTCAGGGGGCCTTGCTTGTCGCGCTAGGAGTTGCCGGTGCTGGTCTTCGCACAGGCTGTTGGGGCGCCGATGCTGGTTTCTCCGATCTCTTGGCTCCGGGGTCTAGCTTGTCGCGCTTGACAATGCCGGTGCTGGTCTTCGCACAGGCTGGTCCTCTTGACACAAGTGTACTCGCAATATGGCGAATATAATGGTCCAGCGCAGTCCGCCGGGCACGTCTTCTCTGGAGTGGTCTGGATTGTTTTTTTTTGTCGTTGCTTAGCTGGCGTCGTCCAGGGCTTATGAGCTCAGGCGGTACCGGTGCCGGTCATCGCACCAGATATTCTTCTATTGACAGTGTTCGTCCTCCAGCGTCCTCTTTTTTGCAACTATCTTGTTGCTCTGCCGTTGTTTCCAGTTGTCGACTTGCAACTATCTATATAGCGTATGTATACACTACTTAAATCTTCTTTTTTTTACTTTCGATATTAGGGCTTCGAATACGCCACACACAAAAAACTCCCGCCGCCGAAATTACTACAGTTGCTCCACTCGCCAAACTGTCTTTTTTTTTTTTTTTTTTTTTTTTAGACGTAGTCGTACAACGCTCAGTACGAACAAGTGGCCCATATGACACCAGGCCCGGGCCTGTTACGAATGACCCTAAGTAAAGTTAATGTTACAACCTCTACCCACTCCGACCTAAGGGCATAGGCGTATTACATATATAAACATAAAATTAAACTAAACTAAAGAAATAGAAAATATTAAATGTAATAAGATAATAAGTTACATATAAAAAGAAAACAGGATAGGTTAAAATAAAGATGATTACAACTAGTTACGAGCGAGGAAGGACAAGATCGCAGATTTTATACCGGGAGGCGATGTTTCGGAACCGATAACGTGCCAAAGTCTGTTGTAGTCACTACATAGTATACGAAAAGGTTCATGCAGAGAAAAGTTAGTTGTGCAAGTGGGAAGTAAAAGCGGTGTGAAATTGCGGGTCCTTCTAGATGGAACAGAAATGTTAATTTGGCTCAACAGCTCGGAAGAGTCAATCTCACCATTCAAAAGTTTGTAAAGAAAAGTTACACCAAGCATAGTTCTACGATTAGCTAAAGAAGGAAGGTTAATTAACTGAAGTCGACTAGAATAAGATGGAAGTTGTACAGTTGGATCCCAGCGCAAATCACGAAAGGCAAAGAGTAAAAACTGTTTTTGTACAGATTCTAATTTGTTTTGATAAAACTCATATTGAGGAGACCATACACAAGATCCATACTCCAATATGGGGCGGACTAAAGAAGTATAAAGTATTTTGGTAGTATATGGATCCTTGAACTCCTTCGACCAGCGCTTTATAAAGCCAAGAACACTTTTAGCCCTACTAACAGTAGTCGATATATGCTGATTAAAACTAAGTTTGTGGTCTATTAAGATCCCCAAATCTTTTACAACCAATGAAGTATTATTAATTCTTTCTAACGGGAAATTGTTTAAAAAGTAACTCGTTACTTGGGGAGAACCTCTGTAAAAAGACATAATTTTGCACTTAGAACAGTTTAACGATAACAAGTTAGCCATACACCACCCCTGAAAAGCATTCAGATCAGCTTGCAAGGTATGACATGAGAGAGAGTCTACGATGCGATTAGCGATTTTTACATCATCGGCATACATAAGAACTCTAGAATTTAAAAGAACGGTGGGGAGATCATTAATAAAAATGGTGAATAGTAATGGGCCAAGGTGACTGCCCTGTGGGACTCCCGATTCAACACAAATGATCTTAGAAAGAGAGGACTTAAAAGAACCCTCTGCCTCCTATTGCTTAGATATTGTGATATCCAAGCAAGCAGAGCATCCGGAAAGCCAACTAAATTCAGCTTATGTAATAGTAAGGCATGGTTTACCGAATCGAAAGCCTTACTGAAATCCGTATATATAACATCAGTTTGCTTTTGTTTCTTAAAACCTTGGATTACAAAAGATGTAAACTGTAGAAGGTTAGTTGTGGTAGACCTATTCTTGACAAACCCATGCTGGTATGGCGAAAAAATAGATTTACATAAATGCTGTATTTGAGACGTCATAATTTTCTCAAACAGTTTAGGTATCGCTGACAATTTAGAAATTCCTCTGTAATTAGTGACGTCGGATTTATTGCCACATTTGTGAAGAGGTAAAATAAACGAATCCTTCCATATAGTTGGAAACTCGGACAGTGTAACGGACAACTCAAAAAGCTTAAGTAAAAGCGAGCACAATGACTCCGCACAGAACCTCAGGACACAAGCGGGAATACCGTCTGGACCCGGTGAGTATACCGGCTTAATCGTCATTAGTTCCTTAGCTACCGAACTTTCCGTTATAATAGGATTAAGAATGCAGTTGGATTTCGTTATAGGATATGGATATATCTGACTAGAGTTGTACTTAGTGGATGTGTACGTAGTCGAGAAGAAGTTAGCAAATAAATTAGAAATAGATTGATCAGAAGAGGCCGAAACATTATTAAAAACTGCAAATGATGGAAGGGAGATAGAATGTCGCTTTGAGTTAACGAAACTATAGAACTCTTTAGGATTTTCAGAGAATTGCAACTTGCAACGTTGTAAGTAATTATTATAGCAATTAGAATTAGAAACAATAAAATTCGATTTAGCAACCAAGTAACGAGAAAGATCCGATGATAGACCCGTGACTTTATACTTTTTGTAATACCTAGACTTAAGATTCTTCAGTTTTGACAGCCCCCGAGTAAACCATGGTGATTTTTGCGTCACCACAGGAGACACTAGGGGTACACAGTCATTAAAGATTGAGTCAACAGTGGTATAAAATAAAGAAATGGCGGAGTTCATATCCGTACAAGTATATAAATTAGTCCAATCGGTATTAAGAAAGGCATTGTTTAGTGCGACAAAGTCAGTCTTCCGAAAACATCGGGTGCGTACCGTAGGATCACACTCGGACATGGGCTCGCGGCTGGGAAACTCAATAGATAACTCTAAAGTTGGATGAAAACTATCCTCTGGTAACACCATTGGACTAGTTCTAGATACTTCACAAAAACTGGGATCAGAAGTAAAAATCAGATCCAGAAATCTGCCAGACGTATTAGGAATCGAATTCAGCTGGGCCAACGAAAGCTCAAGCAGACCATCAATAAAATCGAGACACCCAGAGGGCAGCAACGTTTTGCTACCATTAAGTGTCGACCAAGTTATAGTGGGCAGGTTAAAGTCCCCAAGGACAATTAATGAGTCTCTGTCAGAAAGTAGTTCAAGTATAAATTTAATAGATTCTAAGTGTAGTAAGTAGGTTGGCCATTCCGATTGGGGCGGAATGTAAGAACAGGTAACAAAAATGGAAAAACGAGTAAAAGATACCTTAACGCATATAAATTCGATACTACTTGAGACAGGTATTGTTATCAGACCCGATGATAGGGCGGAATCTACAGCAATAAGAACTCCACCACCCCTACGATCAGTACGATCACGTCTAAAAATGTTGAAATTAGAGGGTAAAACTGTGGCGTCAAAAACGTCAGGTTTTAACCAAGTCTCAGTAAAGACAATTAGGTCAAAATCAAATGACAGACTGTCTACAAAGAGTTTATTAAGTTTAGTATTAAGGCCTCTGACATTCTGATAGCCGACAGAGAAGGAAGTTGTTAGTTTTTTGATAGAGTAGAAGAAGGAATAGATAAGGAAGGAGTGGGAATAGATGAAGAGGAAAGAGGAATAGATGGTGAAGGAATCCTTGTTTGACCCCGTGTCTTCCTTTTTCTGGATGTAAACTCCTTCACAATTAAGCTTTTCGGCCAGAAGCTAGAACTGCAGATACAGTCAAAGAATTCAATTGGAACACTGATTTTAAAAGATGAAATTTCTCTAGAATATGAAAATTTAAACTTTTCTATGGATATATTAGAGACATTCAGTTTTGCCCGAATGTGGGCCATGACATCATCCGATGTAGCATCAGGGAGAAGTCTCGAAACAAAAATGTGTTTTTTAGGAGGCACTCCCACCAATGGTTTCGGCATTCCAGGTATTGCCTCAGCTACCGCATTAATTGTAGCATCAGTTGCAACAAGTGGCACTCCGGCATTACTAACATTTGGATCCCTGTCGGCAATATCCATGGGTGTAGATTCTTGCCCAGACAAAACGGACACTACAGATATCGTCTGTGGAGTTGGAGTTTGCATTGGTTGAGAAGGGGTCGGAACCGATATAGATGTGGAGACCGGCAAACGCAAGGACAAATCAGGAGTCTGCTCTCCCGCCTTCTTACGCTTTCGAGACTCAGTCAGTAGCGTTAAACTACTAAACTGAGACTCAACAGCTTTAAACTCTTGCGAGAGTTTAAGAAAACTGGCAGACAGACTCATCAGGTTATCCTTTGTTTGCCGCATGAAAAGTTCCATTTCATCTTCCACGATCCGGCATGACTCACATCCCCATTTGAAACCATTTTTTTATCTAAAAGATCCTTCACCCTGCATGTAAAGCCGGCACACTTAAAATGTACTGTAGTTTTACACAACCAACAGTAAATAAAACTATTCAAGGGTGGGGCGGGATGCAAACAATTTTTAATCGAACAAACAGTCATTATGAGGTATTAAGAAGAAATTGGTAATCAAACAAATAAAACTGAAAAATGAGAGATGTTTGGTATTAAAATATATAACTCACTCTGAGGTCCAGAAATAATAAGAAATAAAGATTTTGAGGGTGCACAAGGGTTAAAAGAAAAGAGCACTGACTAAGAGAATATAGACTCTAAATTACAGACACACAACAGACTGCAATATGAGCGCAAATAACGGCGACGAGTGAAAACGAAAACGAGAGAAAAAAAAAAAGTCAAAGAGCGCGAGCGCGGGAGTTAGAAATCACAATAACAAAACACTGCAACAAGAACACTATGAAATTGCAAGACAACAACAACAGAGCGTTGCTTGTGATTTGCAAGGCAGAAAAAATGAGATTAAGGTGGGAGAGAGAGGAAGAAAAGAAAGAGAAAAAAAAAAAGAAAAAAAAACCAACAAAGGTTATAAGCAGAAATTAAAGTTGTTAAAAATTGTTAACACAAACACACAAAAACGCAACGAGTGATACGGTGCAGGTTAGATTTACTAATTAATTAAGATTTCGATCGCGATGCCGATAAAACAAAATAAAATAAATGTAAATCAGTTAAAAACGCGGGAGCTTGAAAAAAACACGTCCGTCTTAATCGAGAGCGTTACAATCGGACGCACGCACTTTTTAATTATTAAGCAATATTTTGCCTTTTATATTATACTCTGTCTCTTACCACTGGTGGGGGAAAACAAGAGTTAATTTATTTTGCTACCTATAGCTGATCTTAGCATTTACACTTGCATAAGAATTCAGACTTTAAGGAGCTGATTCACACTCTGAGTCTCTTACCACTGGTGGGGGAAAACTGCAGAGTTCCTTTTTTCGAAGGACCAAAATGAATAGGGATTTCCGAAGAGAAAGAAAATAACCCAATCTTCATTCGTTGAATTCAAAATATGAACTGATTTTATTAACAAAAGTACGGAGTTTATATAGGATTATCTTAGGCTCTAGGAGGTAACAATTTTTCTTAGAAGATCTTATTCTAGACTCACACCCACGTATTGGGGGTTGAAAATTTATTATTATTTTGGGCACGGCATCGGCCGCTTGACATTCTGCCGTTGTGATCTTTTGGGTTAGTTTTTAAAAATACAAATGTTTTTTCCCACCTCGTGTGTGGCTGATTGTAATTTTAGACATATGCTGGGTTAGTTGTTTGTGCATGTGAATTGGTGAAGCCAGCTCAGATGAACACTGTGTTTATTCTTAAACATACACTTTGAGGCAACTTCAATGAAACGCAAAAAAGCCATTAGCCGGTCAAGTGTACGTAGCGGCGTAGGTTGTTGCCTAAGTTGACAAGATTGTTGAATCGACATCAACCGCTCAATTCCCCCCCACTCCCCATCACCGCCGCCACCACCTTCTCCCTCTACTTCGACATCTCCGCCGTCTGTCAATCTGTCCATCTGTTGCTTCCTCTGTTTATCTTATGGCGGTGATTTGCTTTCAAGTGGCCAAGGCAATTTCTATTTTTGTTGTATTGTATATTTGTTTGTGTCTCAAAAAAAAAACCAATGTGCTTGTCGTTTTCATCTCTTTTATTTTCTTTCTTTCATACTTTTTCCGTTAATTGAAAATTTCCCATCACATTGAACTTGCTGAGAACCTGAATTGGCCATTTTGGCAGACATATCTACCAAAAAAAAAAAAACAAAAATAAAACCCAAATAAGTATTTTTTACCTGCGCAATTGGCATTTATTTGAGTTTTGTTGATTAACAAAGTGAATGGCAAATGAAATCAGAAGTTTTGATCCAACTAATGCCATAAGAACATTTCGTTACTCTTTTAAACAAAAAATACGTTAACTATGAAAACTGAACACAAATTCATGACAATCGACAAAAACTCGAATGGAAAATCAGAATGAAACTATAAAAATGAAAAGGCAACAAAATTAACTAAAGAAAGAAAAAAGTTTTGTTTGTAATTTAAGCCAATAGTAAAATAAAACCAGAGGGCCGGGGCTAACTTCGACCGCGCCGAAGTTTGTATACCCTTGCAACTTTTTTGGCAACTCTTTCCTTACCCTTCCTTACCCTTAAAAACGTTTTATCCAAAAAGTCTAATGTTTGCGAAAGAACGGGCCGCAATCTTAGCATAGGAAATAACGAAGATATTGATCAAAGTCACTGTTTTCCACCGATCGTTCCTATGGGAGCTATATGATATAGTCACCCGATCTTGATCAAATTTGTGCACAGTTGTTTATATGTGTAAAAAAAAACTCACCAATATGAAATTTCACGACAATAGCTCAGAAAATAACGAAGTTATTGAGAAAAGTCACTGTTCGTGACTTTGCCGTTTGTATGGGAGCTTTATAATATAGTTCTCCGATCCGGCTGATTCCGAGATATATAACCCCTGCACTACATACAAGCCTACATGCAAAAGCTTTGTAGCATGACGGACGAACGGACGGACATGGGTATATGAACTCGTCTCGTCGTGCTGATCAAGAATATATATACGTTATATGGACGGAGATGCTTCCTTCTATGCGTTGCACACTTCTGACCAAAATTAATAAGCCCTTTTTGCAAGTTTTCTTTTACATTTCTCTAGATCCAATTGGTTTATGATAGAAGGAAAAAAGTAGAATAGAAAGAATATATATATCTATATTACTTACTTAGTTTTATAGCAGAAAAACTTTTCAAAATAATGAGATTACCCACCTGAAAAATACAGAGAAACGAAAAACGAAAAAACATTATTAACACTTGCATAAAACTTATATACTTATTTTAAAGAATTTCGAATAAACATTCGACAGCATCAAAAGATTTAAATGCAAATGAAAGCTAGCATTTATTTTTATTATTATTTTTGTTTTTTTTTTTCTACATTTTTATGTCAACAATAATCTTAATGGAAAAAATACTTGCTAAACTTGTGAAAGTTTTCCCATCCTCATGCCTAAAACAAGGAGATTATTCATTTTATACATATATTTTGTTTTTCCTAACTTTTGGGTTTAGTTTAAGTTTAGTTTTGTTTTGTTTTTTTTTTTTTGCACACGCATAAAATAATTGAGTTTTTGCTGTTGTGGTTAAAGAAGAAAGTAAAAGGCTTTTGCCCAAAATGCAATCATCTATTTACGTACATGGGAAAAGCAGCTGCTGCATTTTAATTTGTGGCATGTAAATGAATGAGCCATTCGATTGGCCATAAATAACAGAAAATGGCCTGTAATCAGTATTAACAGCTATACGAAAACCCCCACTCCACTCATTGGCCATTTTTAATCATATATAATATAATATAATGCTCATAAATGGCGAAAAAAAGGAAAGAAAACAAAAACAATTTAATTATACATTCCACTTGGGAATGGAAATTAAACCAAACAGTCGTTTTGTATGACAATTACAAGGCATTTATGTTCTCAGCAAGAGCCCAACTTTAGCAACTTGTGTAACAATTTGCAGTTATTTCAAATTGAGTAATCAATCAGTTCAATCAGTTATAGATTTGGAATCGTTTGCTCAATCCTGAAAGCTAGTTCCATAGGGAATACTAACTCCTTACTACTCCTTATTCCGTGGGGTCCTCAAAGTGTAAGTCTCAAAATGTATGTAAAAGGTGATCCGATCTAGCCATTTGCCTTTTGTCCGTCCGTATGGGGACCTAGATCTCAAAGTCTATAGGAGCTAGAGCCATCTAATTTGAGATCTACACTTGTGTAGCATGCACGCACATCAAGTTTATTAGCCACGCCCCCTCACGCCTCTGAAATTTGATAGAAACTAATTTATTTAAAGACTATACAACCTGGAGATATCAAATTTTGGCTATATATTTGATTGGTATGTAAGGGTAAATAAATCGTTTGCAATTAAATCGTTTTGCATTTCAGAGGCTAGTTGAGGCTGTCTTGATCCAATCTTGATTTGAATACGGTTTTTTGGTTCGTTTCTTTCAAGCTAACTGAAGTCGAGGTGGTATACATATATCTTTGTTGTTATTGTTATTCCACTTTTATTTTATGGTTGTATGTACATACATACCTACCTCTCTCTATCTGTCTCTCTATCTCTATCTCTGTCTGGTCTTTTGGTCTGGTTATTCATTACATTACATTTCATTTCATTTCCATTTTACTAACCACTTTGTTGTTTTGTATTTGGTCATTAAGAAATTGTTACAAATTATCTATGTGGCGTGCAAAAGTTGCCGCTAGTTGTTGTTGTTGCTGTTGGTGTTTGAGTCGTTTGCAACATTTGCTTTTGCCTTAATGCGATTTGCATTGAAAATTGGCACAAAAGTCGATTTCAGTTTGGGTTCGGCTCAACAAGGTTGAGAGCGCCTCTGTGAACCAATTGCCATTCAACATTTCGAGCTGAAAATTAAGTTAACATATGCGTAAATATGTAAGTATAATCTATCTTTTGATATTGAGGTGGAGTATATATACCTATATATATATGTTTTCTATAAATCAAATTATGCTTAGCTCATATCAAGCAACACACATGGCGTATGCGCAATTTCCTATCACACACTTTGGTATTTTTTAATGAAAGTTTCAATACACAAAAAGTTGCAATTTGCAACCGCAAACTGGGCAACGCCCACAAATAACTTGAAATTGGGTACTGGACGGATTATTAACGCATTCCTTTTCCGACAATTTCAAAAATTACAAAATCAAATCTTTTGCAAATTTCAAAAGAAAAATTGAACTGTATTCATTTCAGGTTTCCTTAACAAAAATAAACATTTTCCATTTCAATAGAATGCAGATACATAGACACACACACACACAAACACGTCTATATACTACAAATGCCTTTTGGATCTGTGTGAGCTAAACAACTTTAAATGCAAATTTTTAGCATAAACTTCAGTTCAGCTCAGTTCAGTTCAGTTTGGACTTCACTTGGTTGAACTGACTGAATGGAAAAAATGCGGTTAATGTGGTTTATAGACATTGTTGTTGTTGCTGTTGCTGTTGCTGCTTACCTATTGATGGTATTGTCTCTCTGCTTAAGGTAACTTATGCACTTGTTCAACAGTTTTCCTAATTAAGTCAAATGCACATTGACATTTTTTGTTTCCTTGCCAAGTGGCGTGAAAAGAATGGTTTATGAGTGAACCCATACCACATACAAACATAAACACATACGCACACACACACACACACATACATATGTATGTATATCCCCCATTTAGTATATTTTGTTATATGCCAACATAAATTGAAACACTTTATGGCCAAGTAAAAGGAGTCTTCAAAGTGTTGTAACCTTTTCAACACAATCTTTAATGGTGTTAGTCAATTAGTTCGTTACTTGGTTAGTTAGTTAGTTGGCGAAAGGCCTTGAAAATCATTTTGCACCTTGCCTTAATTGTCTGATGACCATAAATACCATTTGTTCTATCTAAAGAGATCTAACATTTAAGTAAAACTAGAGCACCCTGAACACAATTTTCCAATGGATGTTATGCTAAATTTTACTTGTATTTTTTTTAAGACTTTGACTCTCAAAAGTGTCTAATGATTGCTTTAAAGATCTTCATTCTGGACCATCACCTAAGTTGATAAGCTAGTTGAGAGGACAATATAAGAAAATAAAAACTTTAACTTAAAAAAAATCTAATGATTGAGTTAAAGTTAGGAATGATATGGAAATAGAGGATAAAGGAGAGCAAATATAAAAATGAATTTATGTTTTTTTTAAGATTCGATGAAATTTGTTCCAAATTCGATCCCCTATTAATCGTTCAATGTATCTTAGATGATAAAGTAGTGTAGAATATTTACATAATCGTTGCTGAAAGATCAAATCAATCAACATCAAGTCAATTGGAAGTCATGCTGATTCAACAATAATTCTTCTGAGATGTTGGTTCCTGTTAAACTAAAAAGGACCGGGAGAGACTCTGCTTCTATCAATCAACCCATAGCTATGAGTATTTACATAGATGTCCTTATCGATGCATCGAACATCAATGTTTTCCTGGCAATGTTTCTCGATGTTCAGCGATGTATCGATGTGTCACCCAAACATCGGTTGACAAATTTTAGCATATAATTAAACGAAGCCGTCTTTAAAAAGCCCTTTCAATCCTTTTGATTAAGCTAAGCTCTTTCAGAGCATTTTTTTTAGATAACAAAAAGGGTTTTTCGCCGTCTGAGAAAATGTTAACAGATACAATAAATTGAATAAGACCATAAAAGATAAATAAGGTATTAGGAAAATATTGAAACCCGCTTGGTCTCTTTAGACCAATTATTAGAAAGCAGTGACCTTTATTGATTTCGAAAGACATCAGACATACATACATCGAGATGCATCGCGTTTTAGCCCATTAGCTCGATTATTAACATTGAAACCATCGATGAATTGGCTCAGAGGAGACTCACCCCCTCACGGCGCTTTCCTTACTGAGAAATAGTGTCATCGGGGATAATGGTAAGTATATTGGATATATCTATATCTATTTATAACCACTTACAACTGAATAATTAACACATTGTTAAGTAAGATTTTAGAAAAACATTTGACAAATGGTAAGATCATTTTGTTTATCAATCAAGAGAAGATTTCCTATTGCATAAGTTTTGAAGGAGTTTTGATTTCTTTTTACCGTTTCCTTGCAGGATATGAATGGTTAATAGATTTCACATTTTGACAGTTTAAACATTTGAATATTAATTTTGCATACGCACGCAGAGAGATGGGGGAAAAAAGTGGTACTTATACGACGAATTTGTTTTGGAGTGGCCGCTTCAAGGAAAATGTTTCTTTTTTTTTTGCCCCCACTTCAAGTAGCTGGACAACTCCCCCGTCGAAAGAAATCACACACACACACACACACACACACAGACACAGACACAGACAGAGAGACAGACAGAGATTGGTTAGGCACCTTCAGGTGGAAGTTGGTGTCCATTGCCACCAGACGAGAGCCAAGTGCCAGGTTTGTTTTGGTCTGTGAGCTGGCCAAATTGTTGATGGACTTGTTTTGGGGCGCCTACAGCAAACAGCAAACGGCAGCGGCATTAAAAGTGAATGGGGCACAGCAGGAGAGGTGTAGACGCAGAGGGAATTCCAAATAGGAGAAGAAGAGAAGAGAGGGAGGAGGGGTGGCTTCCACGACAACATAGCAAGTCGACGCTTTAACAATTTGGTTAAAAGTTTAATAAACTTTATGGAATGTTGTCTTGAGTGGGAAATGCAGTCAACGTCCAAAACGACTTCAATGACACTGAAGTGTCGGGAGGGGAATGTTGCAGGCAGAGGGCAAGTAGCTGCTGCGGCAGGGGGCAGCAATAATGCGCAGAATAACCAAAAATACAAAAAGGAAAATTCAACGAAAGCTATTAAGCTTCAGGAAACAGCCTGACCATGTTAGAAAGTTGCACATTTATTTATTTTCCCATTTGTTTTTTGTTTTTTACTTCTGTTGCATTTATCAAAAATGATTTAAGTTTTTGAATGTTTTTTTTTTCTTCAAGGACTTTGCACAATCACAAAAATGTTGCATTTTTTCTTTACATTATCTTCTAATGACAATTTCAAATTTTACTCAATCAAGGGGGAAGTACTCTCCCCTCACCCTAATTTCCAATATGTTCAGTTCCTTATCTGCCGGTTTAATCAATTTAAGAATATTATCTATGCACTTGTTTGATATTTTAAATGCCGGAAATGAATTAAATTAAACTTTACTTTGCATGACTCAATTTGTAAATATTTATCCAGATTTTAAACTATTTGCATCAACTAAATAGTGTTATTTATCAAGTCAAGCTGAAATCTTTGCAGCATTTTCAAAGGGAAATTGAGAGAAAACTGAAAGCACTCGATCCTTGCCACATAAAACATCTTCAATTCATTGCCTGAAATTGTCAGGACCAATCGAAATTAAACAATCTAAATAGAAATTCCAAAATCAATTGCAATCATTCAAAGAAAAGTTTGCTTAATTGAATTTGGCATTTATCGAAATCAAATGAATTTCTGATGATATATCGACAGGAGTGGTTTGGAGTCAGATGAAGAGCTGGGAGGAGTAGGATTTGGCATAGGAGTGTCTTTTGGGCCAGGCCACTCCTCCTATATATGTACTATGTAATGTGTGTAGAGAGAAAGTGGGCAAGTTGGCTCAAACGCTTCGAGAGTTATCATTATTAACCAAACAAGTTGTCTTAACTGGACTTTTGAGAATCTGGTAATAACAACACACTCACAGCAATTTGAATTAATTACTATATAGATCGACTGAGACAGAGATTTAGAAGGATAGAAAGAGAGAGAGGGAGAGATTGAGAGCAGATTGCAAGGAAATCAAAATTAGAATCAGAATCTGGTAATTGCGGGTTAAGCAACCAACTAACTAACAAACAGGCCAAACCAATCCATTTGGCCTGGCCATATGCACAAGCCTCCCATCCAGGAGGAGAAACTAACTAGTAATGAACTGATAAGCTTATAATTAACAGCCAGGGGGATATAGAGAAAGAAAAAGATAGATAGAGTGAGAGAGAGGGAGACTCTCAAGTTGGCCCCATGCTTGGTTGTTGTTGTTGTTGTTGGTCAGAAAATATTTTTTAAAGGCGTGTTATTTTTATACCCTTGCAGAGGGTATTATAAAATTGGTCAGATGTTTGTAACGCACAGAAGGAGACGTTTCCGACCCCATAAGGTATATATATTCTTGATCAGCATGAGAAGCTGAGTCGATATAGCCATGTCCGTCTGTCCGTCCGTCCGTCCGTCCGTCCGTCCGTCTGTGCAAATCAACTTCACGCTGTCATCTTAAGAGCTATCGGAATGAAATTTCATATTTGAGCTACTTTTAGCCGGGAGATAATAGAGTATGAAAATTGTCAGGATCGGACTACTATATCATATAGCTCTAGAACAAAATTTTTTGCAAAAATTGGAGTATCCCCATGAAATTTACCAATATAATAGAATTTGATATAAAATCTCAGATCCCAAAATTTGAGTTTGATCGGATAAATAGAACACAAGTTACAGTCAATACAAATCGGTTCTACGTCATCAGCAAATCAAACAGAGCTCTTGCATACGCACACACAGACGTAGCGCTACACGTATGTATGTATGTGTATGCGTGTTGTGCTTTGCTTACGGAATGATGGAAGAAAAATTTGTAGTAAAAAGAGAAATAATTTGAATGTTTCGTTTGTGTATTGATGAATTGAGTTGCAGAGAAAGATTTTTCAAAATGTAAAAAAATTATTGCCAAGGACTGCAAGGGTATATAAACTTCGGCATTAACGAAGTTAGCTTCTTTGATATTTTCAATAGATTTTTGTCTTTAATGACTTTTTGGTCTTCGATGTCGACGACTCTGGGACTCTGAGGAGTTAATGGCTTTGATAGCTTGAATCTTTTGTTCCCTCTGACTCTCCCCGTCTCTCTCTCTCTCTCTCTCTTTGTCTCTTTTACTGAATGCTGTGCAGAATTTGGCGAATGGGCAAAAGTCATAAGTTGATTTGGGTCTGTTTCGGTTAGTTTGGAGTTTTGTTGAGATTTTTGGGAACCATTCTAAAGCCGCCATTTTGAATCTTATTGCCGCTATCCTTTATATAACAAATACACAAGCTGCCATATAAAAGCTATATAAGCTGCTGGAACTATTAAACAGTCGCCATTTGGAGTCCTATAGCCGCCATCCTTTATATAAAAGCTATACAAGCTGCCATATAAAAGCTATACAAGCTGCTGGAACTATTCTACAGCCGCCATTTTGAGTCTTATAGCCGCCATCCTTTATATAACAGCTATACAAGCTGCTTGAACCATTCTGCAGCCCCCATTTTGAGTCTTAAAGCCGCTATCCTTTATATAAAAGCTATACAAGCTGCCATATAAATGCTATACAAGCTGCTTGAACTATTCTACATTCGCCATTTTGAGTCTTATAGCCGCCATCCTTTATATAACAGCTATACAAGCTGCTTGAACCATTCTGCAGCCCCCATTTTGAGTCTTATAGCCGCCATCTTTTATATATTAGCTATACAAGCTGCTGGAACCTTTATATAATGGCTAGACAAGCTGCTGGAACCGATCTACAGCCACCATTAGCAGCCATCCTTTATATAACATCTAAACAATCTGCTCTAACCGTTCTACAGCCATCATGCTGAAACCATTCTACAGCCGCCATCCTTTATATAACAACTATAAAAGCTGCTGGAAAAGTTCTACAGTAGCCGCCAAACTATATGTAACAGTTATACAAGCTGCTGGAACCATTCTACAGCCGCCATTTTGAGTCTTATAGCCTCCATCCTTTATATAACAGCTGCAACCATTCTACCGCCGCCATTTTGAGCCTTATAGCCGCCATCCTTTATATAACAGCTATACAAGCAGCTGGAACCATTCTACAGCCGCCATTTTTGTGGTGTAAAGGTTGACCTGAGAGGAACGTGTATTTCGTCGCGTCCTGTCTTTTTTGTGAAATCTTCGGTTTATCCGTGATCGTTGATCTCCTAGTCCTGCAATTATATTGTCTATTAGTGTAGCAGTCTCACTCGTGTTGCTACTCACGTTCCGCCGGTCGCCAGTTGCATTGCAAGTGAAAAATTAAATTCGTTTTTTTTCCGGCCTCCTGCTGCGCCGGTTCCTTTGGTGGTCGGAGGGGTGCTGGGCGCTTTCCTTTTGCATCTCCCGACTTTTTCCATCGTATTGGTGGTAGTGGGGTGCCAGCCGCACATTTTGGTAAATTTTTTCTTCCACCCACACTGTGAGTAAACACATAAGTGGTGCGATTATCAGCTGTTGGCGGACCTGCCAAGCCGGGCTCGAAAGCTCTCCAGGCTCATCATCTGGGAGTCGAGCTTTTTCTTCGCAGACCACCCAAGTGCCGCTTACTTCTAGGCAGTGGTTTTAAATCACCTCCCACCTGTCCAGCAGTATAGCAGTGCACTAGCCCTAGCGTTGGCGACGTAGGCGGTGGTTCAAATCCGCTGAGCGGAGTAAATAAAAAAAAAAAAAAAAAAAATCTAATTTAAATTTGGAGCACTTTTATTTCTATTTAAATTATTTTTTAAATATCTCCGTTTTTTTCCCTTTACTTTCGGAGGCGGGTCTCAAAGTACCTGGTTCAAATCCGCTGGAAGGAATTAAATTTTTAAATTCATTTCTTTTGGGAATTTAATTAGCATAAGTGGCATTGCTGTGATATTCCTTGGCACTATAGGGGTTCAAATCCGCTGCGGGTAATTTTGGATTCTAAAATTATTTTTTATTTTTTATAATTTTATTTTGCCATTGCACACCGAGCGGCCCATATTCCCGCTGCCTGCTGGAATTATCTAAAGGAAGCCGAGCCGGAGCGGTATAACTCCCAACGCTCATCGGGGGAAATACCTGGTAACAGGCCGAAGATAATGGAAGGAGAGGAGCTAA
>JAECXG010000266.1:0-508034 GCA_018152135.1 Drosophila paulistorum | reverse complement strand
CATTTTGAAATTTCCTTCCTTGCAACTCAATTCATCAACACACAAAGAAAACATTCAAATTATTTCTCTCTTTACTACAAATTTTTAAGCAAAGCACAACACGCATACACATACATACATACGTGTAGCGCTACGTCTGTGTGTGCGTATGCATGTGCTCTGTTTGATTTGCTGATGACGTAGAACCGATTTGTATTGACTGTAACTTGTGTTCTATTTATCCGATCACACTGAAATTTTGGGATCTGAGATTTTATATCAAATTCTATTATATTGGTAAATTTCATGGGGATACTCCAATTTTTGCAAAAATTTTTGTTCTAGAGCTATATGATATAGTAGTCCGATCCTGACAATTTTCATACTCTATTATCTCCCGGCTAAAAGTAGCTCATATATGAAATTTCATTCCGATAGCTCTTAAGATGACAGCGTGAAGTTGATTTGCACAGACGGACGGACGGACGGACGGACGGACGGACGGACGGACGGACAGACGGACATGGCTATATCGACTCAGCTTCTCATGCTGATCAAGAATATATATACTTTATGGGGTCGGAAACGTCTCCTTCTGTGCGTTACAAACATCTGACCAATTTTATAATACTCTCTGCAAGGGTATAAAAAAGAAACCAGATTTTAGCAAACAATTTTGCATTTTTTGATGCAAGCAAACACGCATGTGGAGCAGTCTTAACTCAAGACTATAATGGACTCCAACTCCCAGTTGCATATGCATCACGAGGCTTCACTAAAGGTGAAAGTAATAAGAGTACTACAGAACAGGAATTAGCAGCAATACACTGGGCAATAATACATTTTCGACATTATACTTATATATGGCAAACATTTTACAGTTCGAACTGATCACAGACCTTTGACCTATTTATTTTCTATGGTATGTAAAGACCGGGTTCCACTTGGATAATGAATTGAAAAGTCGAACACGTCGGTGTCGCTTTGTGGTAATATTCCAATTTATTTTTATTCAGAAAATATTCTTTTGCTTAACCTATGTTTACATATATATTCTTATGCTGCGACTTATGCGACTCATGTTTGTGCATACAGTGCTTATGTGAATATGTGTATGTGCATATACAAATGTACATACATATATTTTCATGCTTAGCTGTATATTTATGCGAATATGTTTATGTGCATACATTAATGAATACATATAAATATCAAAGAAGCTAACTTCGGCAATGCCGAAGTTTATTTACCCTTGCAGTCCTTGGCAATAATTTTTTTACATTTTGAAATTTCTTTCCCTGCAACTCAATTCATCAACACACAAACAAAACATTCAAATTACTTCTCTTTTTACTACAAATTTTTAAGCAAAGCACAACACACATACACATACATACATACGTGTAGCGCTACGTCTGTGTGTGCGTATGCATGAGCTCTGTTTGATTTGCTGATGACGTAGAACCGATTTGTATTGACTGTAACTTGTGTTCTATTTATCCGATCACACTGAAATTTTGGGAAATTTCATGGGGATACTCCAAAATTTTTGTTCTAGAGCTATATGATATAGTAGTCCGATCCTGACAATTTTCATACTCTATTATCTCCCGGCTAAAAGTAGCTCATATATGAAATTTCATTCCGATAGCTCTTAAGATGACAGCGTGAAGTTGATTTGCACAGACGGACGGACGGACGGACGGACGGACGGACGGACGGACAGACGGACATGGCTATATCGACTCAGCTTCTCATGCTGATCAAGAATATATATACTTAATTTTATAATACCCTCTGCAAGGGTATAAAAATATTCAATTGCATATTTATATTTTAATGCGTATATGTTTAATTGTTTATACTTGCAACAAAGTGTTACAAGTTGAGCTCATTGTATTGAATGATAATTTGTATGAATATACTACACCTCCCCATTTTAGAGAATGACGTAATATTATGGAGTTATTAATAATTATTTGATAATTGTGTAAAGATAAAATAAAGGTAAGGTAAAGGAGTAAATTAGAAAAATGGTCTTTTTTTTGATCATTCCGATTTTTATACCCTTGCAGAGGGTACTATAAAATTGGTCATATGTTTGTAACGCACAGAAGGAGACGTTTCCGACCCCATAAAGTATATAGATTCTTGATCAGCGTGAGAAGCTGAGTCGATATAGCCATGTCCGTCTGTCCGTCTGTCCGTCCGTCCGTCCGTCCGTCTGTGCAAATTAACTTCACGCTGGCATCTTAAGAGCTATCGGAATGAAATTTCATATTTGAGCTACTTTTAGCCGGGAGATGATAAAGTATGAAAATTGTCAGGATCGGACTACTATATCATATAGCTCTAAACCAAAAATTTTTGCAAAAATTGGAGTATCCCCATGAAATTTACCAATATAATAGAATTTGATATAAAATCTCGGATCCCAAAATTTGAATCTGATCGGATAAATAGAACACAAGTGACAGTCAATACAAATCGGTTCTACGTCATCAGCAAATCAAACAGAGCACATGCATACACACACACACACGCAGCGCTACACGAACTGTATGTGTATGCGTGCGATGCTTTGGATGGTAGAAGAAGAAAAATTGTAGTAAATAGAGTAATAATTTGAATGTTTTGTTTGTGTATTGATGAATTGAGTTGCAGGGAAAGAAATTTCAAAATGTAAAACTATTATTGCCAAGGACTGCAAGGGTATATAAACTTCGGCATTGCCGAAGTTTGCTTCTTTGATATTTATTTTATAAATGGTTTTAATCTGTTTTATGAAATTTCTGGTTCTAATTTTTATCATCTGCTAAAATATATCATTTATCATTTCTACACTCACTACCTTATAAGGCCCTATATATTTATCATCTAGTTTATTTTTAAATCAAAATCGGAAGTATTTTCGTCGTAGTATTTCTTATTCTTTAACTTATGGTTTTCTAACATTATCCTAGCTCTTTTATATGCTATTTCTATTCTACATATTATTTCCTTAGAGTAGTCGTCTAAATTGTATATTGGATCTATGTATATGTATGAACGAATATAATCATAGAATGTTCTATATCTTCGTTCTATTGTCCCTAAAGTCTGGTGGTGGTATTCTGTAGATGTTAGATTTTTAATCTTCATGTACTTGCATATATCTGTTATAATCTGATTTTTATACTCAGTTCCCATGTCCCTAATGAGTGTTTTCATTGGACCGTAGTGTAGTATAAAATTTTCCAATATAGCTTTAGCTACATTACTTGCACTCTTAGATGCAACTGGAATGGCTATTAAGTATTTTGTCAGATCGCATATCAATGTGACAATATACTCATTTTCATTATCTGATTTTGGTAGCCGACCTATTGTGTCCATTATAACTTTATCAAAAGCCTTCGCTGGTGTTTCTGTTATTATCATGGGGGTCTTCGTATGTGTCGTCGTTTTTGACACCTGGGATTTACTCTTTGATATGGCGTCCCATATTTTTCCAATAGTAGTGTTTTGATTTTTGCCAGCGTTCTGGTAATGCCAGTATGACCTCCTTGAATTGGATCATCGTGGTATGTAGACAGTATTGCTTCTTTTTCTTTTTCATTTTCAATTAGGGTCACCGGCTGGAGTAGCGCTACTCTTAATGTTTTCAACATAGTATTAACCATATTTTGAAAAGAATCTATTGAAATAATTTCAAAGATCTTTTCGCTCGATGCCACTTTTAGTTGGCTGATTTCAAGTATACCGGCTTGCGTCTTAGCAATTTTTAGCAATTGATTTTTCTTCTAGTTCTATTTGCTGGAAACCTGACATTAAGTCAAGGCAAGAAAAATATTTTGCTCTTCCCAATTGTTCAAGAATATCATCAATTCTGGGGAGCGGAAACTTATCTGACAGCAATTTTTAGTTTATTTGATGATAGTCAATTACTAATCGCTAGTTTTTTCCTTAAATCCCGAAAGTATTTTCTTTGGGACTAGTAAGAGTGGGCTATTATAAGGCGAAACAGACGGTTCAACAATACCCCGTTCAATTAAGTTTCCAACTTATCGCTGGATCTCGTCTGTTTGGCTAAGCGGACTCCGGTAATTTTTCACATATACCGTTTCATCGTACTTAAGTCTTAGTTTTGTTTATAAAAATTATTTGTTGTGATCGGTTCGATGTCAAGTCCGAACACATCACTATACTCAGTGCAGAATTTTCTTTTATTATTAAAATGTCTGCACCGGTATCAATTAAGAATGTTATTTTCTTATTTGTTTTAACATTCTTAAATGATACGAAAGTATTAAGACTTAGGTTAATAGAATAGTCTTTATTTTTTAATTTTGAGCATTTGGAGGATCTTGTCCGTTTCCCTGGTCGCTTTGTGTAATTGGGACATTTGTGTTGTTATAACCATTCTGTTGGTTATTTGCGTTTTGTCTTTTATTATTGTGTCCAAATCAACGTCCGCCTCTTCGGTAGCGTAAATAATTTCGGCCTAGATTGGCTCTGTGGGCATCGTAATTGCTCCAATTCTACTTTCTCCAGTTACCATTATTGTTATAGCGGCGTTTACAGCGGTCATAAAAAATAGTATTATTTTGGAAACTTTCTGTGGAGCCCGCTTCTACTGAAAGAGTGGTAAATCTTGTGATGGCTTCTTTAGCTGAATCAAAGTTTCCTGATTCCAATAATATCTGGACTCTTTAACTTTTGGTATGACTTACCATAGCATTTACTGCCACTTTGGTAGTTTATTTTATTGCTTGTTCAGTTGGAAGACCATCCGAAATATATGCGCCTTTAAGGGCGTCGGTCAACTCAGTAATCTCCTTTGTGTATGACACACAGTTATTGGGGTTTCTCTGCAGATTTTTAATTTTTGCTGTTAAAAGATCCACTGATTCACCCTTGAAGATTGGTGATAGTTTTCGTATTACTTCATCAATCGTTGTTTCAGAGCTTAGGGTATTACCCGCTTGACCTTTTAATTTTGATTTTATGATTTCGATGGCTACTGCTTCATGCGTTTCTTTTATGGTGTCAAGTACGCGAAGCGCTCCAAGGAAACCCGGTAGATTTTTAATATGACCATCGAAGTATGGTAGCAGCCTGGTGGCTGTGTTTATGAATTCTACCATTTTGTCATTTTGTTGTTTTCGTTTGGAATTGCTGGTTTGTTAAGACTTATGTTTGATTGATCAGAGCTCACTGATGGTTACTCTTGACCTATTTCTTCATCAGCTATTAGTTGCGTTTTTTCTTCCAGTTCTATTGAAGTTTCCAAATAAGTTGTTTGTTTAAATTCAATATTGTGTCTGTTTAGCACAGTTATTGCTTTTTGTTTGCTATAACTGTAGAACGCATTTGCGGCTGTTTTATGCCATGTCTTTAATTTGCTATAGTGCTCAGTTAATACTGCTCTAATAGCTTGGAGATTTTTAGTTATTACTTTCGTGTGTTTGGTTGCTGTGTCTTGGGATGTTTCTCTATTCTGCGAGAGGCACTTACAAGATTTAGTTAGTTCTTGTGCTTGTATTCTAGCTTTTCCTATTATATCATCCCAAGTATCCATAGTTTGTTAAAAAAAATCCTCTTTTTATTTAATTACCAGAGAAATTGTCTCCATGGGTTGGTCGAATAGTTCGTGTCCCAGGCGGGTAGAATTCTATTTTTAAAAGCCAGATTTATGGCTACTAAAAAAAACCTTTTTTGCTTTTTGGCCATTTAAACCTGTTTTTAATTTAACAAAATTTTTGAAAATGTTTATTGTTTTATTATTCTATATCTATTATTTCTACATCTGAGTTTGTTAAATCTATTGGTTCTGTACTCGATTCTGATATGTTTATCAGCGCGACTGAGTCCTTGAAAAGTTCGTGGACCCATCCGGGCAAGTCTTTTCTTAAAGGAATCTTAGCTAACAATCTACTATAAGTTACTTTTATGGATTTTTCCATAAGATCTATAATATTTTTTTTAAATTTGTAGTTGTGGGTTATCCAATACCTTATTTCCTTGTATTTGTGATTTCACCTGATTTTATCAGGAAATCAAGGAAAGGTAAATATTTCTGTAGCCTTTTTGTTATTATTTTTTTTTACCATATTCTACACTAAATTGCTAGGCCTATTAATATGGATGTATTTTTTTTTTTTAAAGCGAAGCTCTCTTGGGCGCGTTGGGTTAGGAAATTTTTTTTAAAAAACGTCAGATTTGCAGCGCGTCAGCCGAACACGTTCGGCACCTCTGCGTGTAAGCCGAACGGCTGCCGAAGTCCTCACACAAAAAAATCAAAAGCATGAGAGTGGATTTAGTTCAGGGCCCGGCACAAAGAGAGCGCTAAAAAAATGTAGTTGTATGCGTGCACTTGCTTGTGTGCGTATGCTGCCTTACACTGCGAAAAATGATAATTCGTCAAATTCTGTCTCAAATCAAGAAAACAAGCGCAGCCGATAATCTGATCCAAGAAAAAGATAGCGAAAGCAAAGCAGCGATTAATTTTTTCATGTGTGTTCTCTCAACAAAGCGACATATGTAGATCTGCTTGCGTCAAAATGCTGAAGAAAACTAAATCCAGTTCAAATCACCATGTCCGTCCGTCCGTCCGTCCGTCCGTCCGTCCATCTGGATCGATGCGAACTCCTCCTAGACCGTAAGAGCTACAAAGCTGAAATTTTGCATGTAGGCTTGTATACTGCAGGGTTTGTATATCTCGGATTCAGTCGGATCAGACCACTATATCATATAGCTCCCATACAAACGGCAAAGTCACGAACAGTGACTTTTCTCAATAACTTATAATAATAATAATAATAATTTTATCAGCAATTGCCATAAAAGTTGGTATTGGTCAGTTTTGGATTCATATTAATAATTGTGCCAAATTTGATCAAGATCGGGTGACTATATCATATAGCTCCCATACAAACGGCAAAGTCACGAACAGTGACTTTTGTCAACAACTTCGTTACTTTTTAAGCTATTGTCGTGAAATTTAATATAAGTAAGTTTATTGTAACTGTTAACCACTGTGCCACTGATCAAGATCGGGTGACTATATCATATAGCTCCCATAGGAACGATCGGTGGAAAACAGTGACTTTGATTAATATCTTCGTTATTTTCGAAGATTGTAGGCCGTTCTTTCGCAAACATTAGCCTTTTTAGATAAAACGTTTTTTCCTGTGATGGCTATAGGTAAAGAAAGAGTTACTAAAAAAGATGCAAGGGTGTACCAACTTTGACGCGGTCGAAGTTAGCCCCGGCCCTCTGGTTTTTTTTAACTAAACTATTTCATTAACTTCTATATTATTTGGATAACTTTTTATCCGAAGGAGATCTTCTAAATGGCTATAAGTTAGACTGTTTCGAATACAATTTTTTATTAATTTCATTGTGGAAAATGTTGTTTCACAAATATATGTTGTGTTAAACATGGAAGATAATTTTAACGTTGCCTTTTTGCAAATCGGAAATTTACCTATCGGAAGTTCTCGCCAAAATTCTATTCCACTTCTTAGTGGCAGCATCAAGTCAGTTTTCATGACCTGTAATTCCTCCCTAATTTCTTCTGGAATTGATTCAGATTCTGCTTCTATGGGGTTATTAAAAACTGCAATGAGCCAATTGATTTGTTTAAAATCAGAAAATTTTTCCGCTATTTCAGAGGAAAGGGTATTAACTGCCTCTGCGTAGGGTTGGGGTACAATGCAACAATTTCTGCAGTTCGCTGAAGGCTGGACAGGTCATTGTTTTTCATTTGAATTTGAAGACCATTAATTTTGCGACTAAATTTATTGATTGCTGTAATTAAAGAAGATTTAATTGATTAATGAAAAGGACTATGTCAGTTAGAAACGCCAAGTCTAAAATAAATAAAAAATAAAAAATTAGAGAAGCTAACAAATCTTTATCTTTTTCTAAATATTCGCTTTCTAAGAAAGTAATAACTTCATTACGAAGACTGTATAGTCTGTCTAAACTTTGGCCTCGGCTCAGCCACCTAACATCAGTAAAAAGGCAAAGATCCTCGTACTCAGCGCCGAATTCTGAGAGAAAGGATTTAAACATTCTATGGGTTAGCGAATTATGACCACCTTTAATGCGATTAATAATTTTAATTGCTACACCCATTGCTTCCACAACTTGAAAAATTTTTGCAAACAATGCTTGCTGATGGATGAAACAATGGAAAAATGGTTTTTCTCCTATTTTTCTATTGACATGGCCAAGAAATCCTTCATTCTTTCCTTTCATGGTGGCGGCACCATCAGTGCAAATTGAGGACATTTTATATGATAATTGGAATGAAAGTACATGCTTCTCAAAGGCATCAAACGTACTTTTTCCATTTACATGACTGTGAAAAGAATGTAAGTTTAGAAATTCATCGCAAATTTTAAAGTCGTAGTCAATAGTCCTAACACAAATAACCATTTGACTAATATTTCTAATATCTATGCTTTCATCCAAACAAATTGAAAAGAAGGCACAGTCCTCTATTCGTCTTTTAGTTTCTGAGTATAAGTATTGGCCTATTTCCTCGGTCCTGCGAGTTATAGTTCAACTTGATAAAGGAGTATCGTTTATTAAACTATAAACGGGGCATTTGTGCCGCCACATGCAGGATGGAGGACGGTACTGAACTAGTTATAGTAGTCCTTCACATATCGCCGAGTAATAGACTTGAGGACATAATTTTGTTCATCCACCGAACACTTCTGGAGTATACTGAGGAAGGTTCTCGTCTACTTGGAAAAAATTTTCATAAACTCCCACTGATTTTGGCTGGAGACTTCAATGTCAATTTTGCAGATGAAAAGTCTGCGCCGCTGAAAACTTTTCTTTTCGAAGAATTAAATTTAACAATGAGCAGTAATCCTGCAGAATCTACAACAAGATATAACACAACCATAGATGCTGTTTTTTCACGTTTCTAACCTAACATCCAATCACAAACATACATTTCAATTTCAGTTACCATAAACCAATCATTTCCGTGATAGAGTATGGAAACAATTAGGTTCAACGAAAATATTCGGGAAAATATTTAAACGAGCCAAATTTAAACGAAGATAAATAAATAAAGCTTTGTAATACTGCGGTGAGCTGAAATATATTATATTTTATCAGAATTATCAGAAAAATACAATTGCTTTCATTTGTTGTTCATGTTCATTCATTTCTGCTATTGTATATGACTGTAGTTCATCGTTTACTCGACGAATTCCTAGAGAGCTTCGCTCTCTTTTTCTTTTTTTTTGAAGATTCTATAGGCTTACTGCGTCGGTTCCTCCATTAGGTAGAAACGATATGTGCCTGTTGCGTTAGAAAAACAGCATACATATGGTACTGTACCCAAGAGCCTCCTTGAACTGGCAAATCTTCTCCCGTTATATTAAACATCAACTATATCTTGGACAATACTGGGATGTCTAGCGTTTATTTTTTGAAAATATCTATCTAGAGTGGCCATTATTTTTCAGAATTTTCCTTTAATCTTTAATTATCTAGGTCATTAGCTTGGCTTAGGGCTCTTTTGGGTACACATTTATTGTGCAATAGGTAAGCTTTATATAATACATATGCGCACATTATTACAATTACGTTTTTTTTAAAGTTTAATATATATTTGTTGAATCTACTCTTAAACTAGAGCCTAACAACAAGTTTGAGATATTTTTCTTAATCTAGTACTTAAGATATATATATACCAGGGGATATTGCAGGCGGCCCTAAGTTAAGATGAGTTCTACTATTATTTCGCGTAAGGGAATTGGTAAGAACATTAGGGTGTATATCCAGTTATTGACTACCTATTTCAGATTTTGCGCTAGGTATATTTAGATCATTTTGAATGTTGTCGTTCCGTATGTACCACGGTGCCCCAGTGATTGATCTTAAAATCTTCGACTGCGCCCTTTGTATAATGTCGAGATTGCTGGAACTTGCATTTCCCCATAGTAGGGCACCGTAAGTCCAGATGGGTTTCAGTACGGAGTTGTATAGGAGGACTTTATACTCCAGACGTAGAGGGGACCGAGCATTGATAATCCAATGTAAGCTACTCGCTTTCAGTTTAAGCTGTGACTTTTTTGCCTCGATGTGCTAGCGCCAAATTAGTCTTCTGTCTAGGTGGATGACAAGGTAAGTGACATCCACGGCTTGAGGAATTGGTACGTTGTTTAGCATTAGAGCTGGACAGTTTCTTCTGTTAAGCGTAAATGTAACATGTTTGCATTTCTGCTCGTTGACCCGGATACGCCAGGTTGCTAGCCATTCCTCTACCACCTTGAGGTGTTCCTCTAATTTTTAAGAGGCTTGTATTGGGCATTTGGATCTGCTGAGGATTGCCGTGTCATTGGCAGAAGTGGACTTTGTAAGTCCTAAACTCGTGGGTGAGTCTGCAGTGTACAGCAGGTAGAGCAATGGGACGACAGCCGAGACGGAGCCATTACATCTTACAGCGAATTTCCTATTGTAAAGGTAAGATTCCATGAATTTGTGGGTGTACTGTGGGAGTTTCTGCCGGATTTTGAACATTAGACCCTCCAGCCAAAGACAGCCGTACAGTATTCTTTTAGTTCGAATGCTGTTCGTATTTCGTATGTTATACGATTGACATGTTCAATTGTCCCATGTTTTTCGCGGAAGCCGAACTGGTGTGATGCCAGAAATGAGTTTAGTCGGATCTGCAGGACCTTTTCAAAAAGCTTCGAAAGACATGGCAGCAAACTAATTGGCCCATAGGATGATGTTTGGGTTTTGTTATTTCCCACTTTAGGAATCATGATGATAGTGGATCCTTTCTGGTCTAGCGAAGTAGCCAATTCTTATTATAGCTTTGAACATTTTGCAGATGTATTGTATGGCGATGGTAGGGAGTTCTAGGATCATTTTCGGTGTGATTAGGTCATGGCCAGGGGCTTTATTCGACCTTATATGGTTTTTAATAACTGCAGTCATCATATCCGATTATAGTTCCGACTACTCACTATCCGTTAATGTGCTCGAAGGGGGAAGTACAAATGATTTTGATGTTGGATTTGGCTGGAAAACCATTTTAAGATGTGTGGCAAATACGGATGCCATCCACGGTTGGACCCCTTATTGGTGAAACTGTCTCTGTAGGAGCGCTTAAAGTTGGGTCGGCTTTCCACAGAGGATGTTCAGTGCTGAATGCACTAAGCTTTTCTATGCATTTCCTTTGAGCCTAGATTTCCTGTTATCTTAACTCCTTGGAGACGTTGCGGCTGGCATGCCTTAGGCGAAGTTTTGCTGCTGGTGATCGAGTAATCTGCCATTCTCTTCTTAGACGTCGTTTTTCCGTTACTAATTGTTCTATCCGCCTGTTCGTAGGCCTGACAGCAGATTTAGCGTAAGTAGAGGCATATGGAGTAGATACTCTTGCTGCAGCTCCCAGCATCGACTCAAGTGCAGGAACGCACATTTCAATGTCCTCTGTAGAGTCCAGTTTCGGCGAACAGTCAATTTGGGCATGTACATCATGTACATTTTAAATTTAAGCCAATTTGTTTTGTTGTTTGTAAGCATATATGGGCGATATATATTCCCTAGTAGGAATAGTTGCAGTTCATTTTTGTGCTTGGAAATGCCGTTAGCATTTCAAAGACATAGACGTAGGGAAGCCATTATTTATTCTCGATAAGCTTCGGGATAAGCAGGTTTTGATTCCGCATCAGTTCCTGCATACAGTTTTGCATGAACGTCATAAAAGCGGTCATGTCTTGATTAAGTGAGAACAATAGGGCCTCTAAACCACTTGGAGTTTGCTGGCCAAGTTCTGGTGCGCTAGGTTGCGGATTCTGTAGATGGTGAAGTGACGGGGTCTCTTTCGCGGGCTCCGTCTGTCCAGTTCGGAGTACACTAGCGAAGGATACACTAGGACTGGTTGTAGCAGGCATGTTAGATGATCTAACAGCCTTGGCGAAGAAAACCTCCGGTGATTTTTGGTCCAGCTGGGGGTTTACGCCCGTTTAGGTGCGATTTAAGATCCTTGAAGACAGGACATCCCCTGTAGTTGGCAGTGTGGTTCCCTCCACAGTTACTGCATAGTCTTAGTGCGACGTTGTTTCTGTCCTTGGTGCAAATGCCATCTTTATGATGTTTGCAGTAGCCAACACACTGACCTAAGATTGCAATTGTGATTGGTATATCTTATGGGGCTCCTCTACGGTGATTCTTCTGTGCAATAGGAGATTAACGAAAATATTGTTATCAATAATTGTCAAAAACCAATTGTAAAATCGAGCTCCAACCAAAGCGGTCGAAGCCGAATGAGCTTAAGGTTGTAGATTGGGTGCACTTCATTTGGCTTCGACCGCTCCAAGCAGATGCAAAGCGGTCGAAGCCAAATGAGCTTAAGGTTGTAGATTGGGTGCACTTCATTTGGCTTCGACCGCTTTGCATCTGGTTGGAGCTCGATTTTACAATTCGTTTTTGACAAATAATTAATAACAATATTTTCGTATATCTCATGTCAGCATTTGATGATTCTATTTTATTTATTGAAAATTTATTATTATTGAAAAATTATTATTTAGGGCACATCGTCGGCCACTTGACATTCTGTCGTTGTGATCCTTTGGGTTAGTTTAGAATTACAAGTGTTTTTACCCACACCGCGTGTGGCAGATTGTATTTCTAGTCATATGCTAGGTTAGTTGTTGGGAACAAAGGTACAGTTGTATTGTATTTTCTTTAGTGCATCTGATTTAATGAAGCCAGTTCAGATGAACACGATGTTTATTCTTAAACATTCTGCAAAGGGCCACCAAATGCGGCGTTTTGGACTTTATTTTTATAGTTAGTTGTCTTATACAAATTATTATTAAACTATCATTAGTATGATAATTATTGTTAAGGGGGGGTATAGTTAATTCGGTGCAAAATCGGTCATTTTTTAAGAATTTTTATTGGCGATACGGATAGTTTCAGTTCAATTTTTGTTTGCCCGTGTGATAATACAACATTTAAACAATATGTGTGAAAATTTTCATCCAAAAATATTGAAAATTGAGTGAGATATAGGCAATCTTCGGCGGGACCTCGAAAAAGAAGTGGTTTGCGGTGTACATCGTAACTCGTCACAGAATCGTCGGAAATGAAAAAATCAAATTGCATTAGTTAAAGGACAAAATTCCCCAGGTAACGCTGTCGAGTTTTTAATTTTTAAATGTGCTTTTCGATTTTTAAAGGCACTTGAAAGTCAAAAACCCCGATTTACGCCCAAAAAACCAAGTTATTTGTTGTTGTAAAAATGATAAATTAAAAAAAAAAAAAAAAAACTCGACAGCGTTACCTGAAGAATTTAGTGAAGAAGTACTGTGCAAAATTTCAAAACGATTTGTCCAGTAGATTTTGCAGGATCGTGTACACCAACTTTGAAAATGGCAACTTTTCAGGAGAGCGTTTTAAAGTTTTGGACACCCAAAAATCTAATACAAACACGGTCGGCCGACCTGAATTTAACTGCCCATAACTTCAGAAGTTTCACTCGGATCGATCTAAAATTTTAACACACTATTCTTGAGATGTCGTGCATTTAAAAAAAAAAATAAAAAAAAAATTAAAATAAATAAAATTTTAATACTATACCCCCCCCCCCTTAAAGAAGCATGAAAATTACATGATGTACGTTTAACCTAGTCAATCTAATGTTCCTTTACCATTGTCACTGACTTCCTATTCTTACCAATTCTGAGTTGGCTTCTACTGGTTTTTATAATATTTGGCATATTTCCTAATGATTTCTGTTTCGGGATATCTACCCACTTCTGATGTGTATTACTGTGCTGACTTCTAGCCTTTTTATAAGCTGGAGAATTTAAAAAATAACTATCTTTCCTTTTTGAATTGTACCAATATGATCTTTGCTCCACCATTTTTAAATATCGCTGACTGCTTAAACTTGAGTGGTTATTCTGGCTATCATTAAATGTTGCCTTTTTATAAATATTTTGCCATGTCTGCCTTTTTGGTACTATAGTTTCTGACAATTTGTTACCGGAATCTATTTTGATATTATGTGTTAGATAATCATTATATAATTGACCCATTGCTTTTGGAATATTCTCATTTTGTATTGGCTCAGGGATATATACTTTTTGTTCCTCAATTTTCACTTTACCTCCAATGTGAGGTAAATGCTGTTGCATTTCTTTGGAATTGTGTTGTTTTTATTTTGAAATTTACGTTTCCTCTCCCAACGTTGTTCAAAACCTGTGACATCTATTGTTGTTGCCACTACGGATTTATTCTGATTTGATTTGGTGCATCCCGAGACGATCCAACCAAATTGAGTATTTTGGCCTAGCAGGCCATCAATCTTTGTAATTCCCCTTTTTAAGATTTGGGTATATACGTTTACCCCCATTATTATATCAACCCTACCAGGTTTATTGAAGCTAGGATCAGCTAGCACGTAAGTTTGCCATTTTGACATATCCACGTTTGCAATTTTTAATGGAAGAGCTTTCATTAACTTTGGCAACACAATTGCCTCAACCTTTAGATGTCCTTTCCAACGATTTCGCGTCTTTACATCTATTTTTACCTTATATTTCGATTTATTAGATTTTATTGAAGACACGCTACTTATTTCTGTATATTGTTTAATTTTAGGTAGTTTTAATATTTGAGCGGCCTCTTCAGACAAAATAGTGCTCTGTGAACCACAATCAATAAGGGTTCTTAGAGTCTTATATCCTCCATTTACATTTTTTACTTGTATTACAACTGTGGCCAACTGTGTTGGTTGTGCGGTTCTTCGTCAAAATGGAGTAAGGTATGGTGTTCCTTACTACACAATGAACAGACCATTTCATTAGTGCTTGAATGGTTCAAGCATCTTATGCAAAGCTGCACTTTTTTGGCTGTTTCATACCTTTCAGTAGGTGTCAATCCTTTAAACTTTTATACGCTTTATGCCCGGCAATTTTGCAAATCGGGCATTTATCTTCGATTTCCGCATAATTTAAAACAGTTTGTAGCGGTTTTTTCTCTTCCTTTCTCATGGCACTTAGCGAGCAATATCTTTGCTCCAAGTATTCCATGACATCAGACAGCATTTGAATTTTCATCCGACAAATTTGCTTTTATTTTAATTAAGTAAACTGACTCATTAATTATGTCAATCACTCCTTTTATACTTTTTGCGGAATCATTGTTGATCATCGGTAAATCAACGATCCGACTTAATTGTTCGGAAAATACACTCCGATTATTTTCATATCGCTTGTTTAATAATTCCCAAGCGGCAGCTGAACCTGACAATAGATGGGCTACCATGCTCTTTGCTTCGCCCTTTAACGCTTGGCACATCTGTACCTTCTTGAACAAGAATTCTATTTTTTTAATATACATTTCGCTTGTTCTATTGTCCAAATATTGCTGGAGCTGACGGACCTTTCCTTGAAATTTTTCCTGGCTAACATTAGCCTTTTCATTACTGGAGGTCGCATTCCCGCGCGACTCTCCTTTGCTATCCTCTAACATTTCTGATATATTCGCTTCTGCATCAACTAACGCTGACTTACTAGTGCCTGGTTTTTCAGACTCTCCTGGAGCTATTATTTTGGCAACTATCTTTAAAACCTCTTCATGTCTTTTATCACTGTAGTACTGATGATCGAAAACCCCTGCTGGAGCAATTTCTCATGGTTAGGCATCCATCGGCTACTAATCACTTTTACTTCCTCAATTACCTTGCTAGTAATGTTTCTGGGATCTAGTGCTTCCAACTGCCTTAACCTGGTATGCAACTCTAGCTGCTTCTCTAACAATTTTGCAGTCTTATTAGTGAACATTTTATCTTGTGCGAATATTGGGATATCGATATAAATATATAATTATAAAAATAGATAGATGTACTTATAACCATCTTAATTTATATCTTATCGCCACTAATGCCCGCCAAGTAGAATTTGCCAAGTAGGTTTTGCCGATATTCTGCTACTGCTTGTCTGCCAATGGGTAGGGTTTGCCGATAGTTTGCTGGTAGTTCGCCGTTTCTTTACATTTGCCTCGCCTCCAGTCGCCTCTTCTTTGCAACTATCTTGCTGCTCTGCTTGTTTTTCCAAACTGACTTTAAAATCGGACGCACGCACTTTTTATTTAATAAGCAAAATTTTGCCTTTTATATTATACTCTATCCCTTAGCACTGGTGGGGGAAATCAAGAGTTAATTCATTTTGGTACCTATAGCTGATCTTAGCATTTACACTTGCATGAGTTCAGACTTTAAGGAGCTGATTCACACTCTGAGTCTCTTACCACTGGTGGGGGAAAACTGCAGAGTTCCTTTTTTCGAAGGACCAAAATGAATCCAGCTCGAAGGACCAAAATGAATAGGGATTCCCGGAGAGAAGGAAAATAACCCAGTCTTCATTCGCTGAATTCAAAATATGAACTGATTTTTTTTACAAAAGTACGGAGTTTATATAGGATTATCTTAGGCTCTAGGAGGTAACAATTGTTCTTAGAAGATCTTATTTTAGACTCACATCCACGTATTCGGGGGTTGAAAAATTATTATTTTGGGCACATCGTCGGCCACTTGACATCCTGTCGTTGCGATCTTTTGGGTTAGTTTAGAATTACAAGTGTTTTTTCCACACCGCGTGTGGCAGATTGTATTTCTAGTCATATGCTAGGTTAGTTGTTTGGTACAAAGGTACAGTTGAATTGTATTTTCTTTAGTGCATCTGATTTGATGAAGCCAGATCAGAAAAAAAAATAGTATCGCAACTGTGTCTTGCACAGCAAGTCAGAGACGTGGAAAAATTATAGAGCATGTGGTTGGTTCACAATTTAAGTATACATGTCATTTGTTGTTTAGAAATTACTTTAAAAAAAAATTCTCCAACCACATTGTTAGTAATAGTTAGTAGTTCGCAAGTTGCCCTTTCGTGCTTCAACTTGCTATTAAGCTTATAATTAAAATTAAGGCTTGCGCATTTCTGCGGCCCACTTGCATTTCTTCGCTCTTTGGCGAAGTTCAGCTTTTAGGATGTCAATACGCTCTATGCAGCGTTGTCGGTCTTCCTCCGTTTTCAGAGTAGCCAGTAAGTCTACTTCCAGCCTCTTCTGCTGGAGTAGCTTACGTACTTGGCCTCCTCTTTTGTCTTCTTTGGCTTTGTAGCCGTCTTCTTCTTGAAGGGTTTGCTAACTTAAGCATATCTCTGCTTAATATCGGCACACAACATACCTTCAGAAGTGCCGGAACAGGATCGATAGTGGATCTTTCCTTCGCAAGCGACTGTATTGTTGCTTCGGCTGATTGGAGTGTAGACGTGGCATACTCTGCCAGCGACCATGATTTTGTGGCATTCTCCACAGGCAAAAAACAGGCACCCGTTACCGCTTCCGAAATCTGGATACACTTAACCCGTTTTTGTTCGCCGAAAGCCTGGAAGGACTCACGGTGTGCCCCAACTCAAATGCAGAAGAGGCTGCGAACCTGATCATGTCGAGACTCGACGAAGCGTGTGTTGCCAGCATGGCTCAGCGTGGGTCATTCGTGCGCCACCACACCCCAGTCTACTGGTGGAACGAGGTAATCGCTTCTGCCAGAAGGGCTTGTCTTCGAGCGACACTGCTATATCAGCGGGCGAGACATTCGCCCAGCTTCGAGGCACTCGGTCTGGAGAACAGAGGGCGATCAAGGATAGCAAGCGAGAATGTTTCCTGTGATTCGGAGGAACATGACCCTTGGGGCAAAGCCTACCAGACGGTGGTCAAACGAGTGCACGGAAACACACCTAAATGTGGAAGACTGCTCGCTCGCAGAAGTCATCGAGAAGGTGAGGCGTCAAAGGCCAAAGAAAGCCCCGGGTCCCAACTCTATCCCCAACACCGCACTTAAACTTGCAGCAACGCTACACCCTATTGGACACAGATGGTAAGGTGCTGGAGTCTATGCTTTGCTCGAGACTTAAGTCGGCGATATTAGCATGAGGAGGCTTATCCGACCACCAATTCTGAATCAGAAAGGCCAGATCCACAATCGACGCACTAAACCGTGTGGTTCACCTGGAATACTGTATCGTGGTGACGCTCGACGTGAAGAATGCGTTTAACTCAGCAAGGTGGGATCGTATACTGGACGCGCTGGCAACATTCAACATACCAAGCTATTTAATAAACTGCGTACGGAGCTACTTTCGTAACAGGAGAATACGATACACAACAGATGATGGCCTGGAAGAAAGAGGGGTATCGGCCGGTGTTCCACAAGGATCCGTCTTGGACCCTTTGTTGTGGAACACCATGTACGACGGAGTCCTGCGTCTTGAGTTCGAGCCGCACATACACATTGTCGGGTTTGCTGATGATGCACAGTGAGGCCTTCTGGCGTTTAGCATTGCAAAAATCATAGCGCCTAAACCAAAAAAGCGATTTCAAAAATTTAAAAAGCATATAATAAAGAATACCTTAAGCTTCAAATAAATGTTTGTCAAAAGTGCTGGGTGTTCGTGGTGCTGTAATATTCAAGGTGAAAGTCAGAAAATATTTCCAAGCATGTTTTTCCTTTAAAAATGGATCGAAACCCGGTTATTTCAATCACAAATGGAATTTTTCATTGTTTTAGACAACTTTGTAACATTTTTTAATGTTTTAATTTGATTTTTTAACATAATTACGTAAAGAAAAAAAATTTTTTTTAAATTTTTTTTTAGGTTATTTTTGAAAATTTGCTATTGATGGCTGATTTTCTTCAAAATAATTTTCAGTATTTACATCAATATCTAATAAACTCAACATTTCGGGACTATAGTTAAAAAGGTCTTCATTGTGTCTAACACGAGAAGTTTTTAATGTATTGGTATAGCTGAACCTTTTGTAGTCCTTGTTTTTAGATTCCTGTGCTTCTTCTTAGCTCTCCAATTGGTAAACACTGATATTCTATTAAATCCTTTCCGTTAGCGAAAATCCTATGTACCGTTGGGGTAAGTTTTTTTTGTGTATACAATTCAGTCAAAAGTTGAGCAGTCTTTGAAGTATTAGCAAATTTTTCACCATTTAACATTTCCTTGCAATTTATAGCATTTAAGATAACAGCCAACCTTTTAATGATCTCTTGACTAACACCTGTTATAAAAGATGTCACTTCATCATTTTCAAAAAATCCCCTTAAAGTAGTCAACTTTCAGTCCCAGCTTCCGAGAGAATTCAGGCTGTATTCCTGCAACCTTCCTGCTCTGAATATCCTCACGAGATGTTTTATCCATTTTTGTTTCTTCTGGCCGAGGAAGTGTGTAAGCTAGCTTCAGAATAAAATTTATCATTGTAGAAAGGCATATATGTAAACAGGTAGTATTTGCAAAACAGCATTACGCAATGTTATGAATTAAATACAAAGAAGCTACAGGCCAAAACGCATGCATACCTGCAGCGCATTTTTTAGGCGAGGTTGCCTTAGTTTTATGGCTCACGCATCGGTGTCGCAGGTCTCCGCATATTGGGACTATATACATCTGATAGGTAAATATTTCACCTACCTAGTGTATGTAGTCCGGTATTGATACTCGTTGAGACTTGCTAGTTTTATTCCATCAAAGTTCAAAAAATGCCAATATTTAGTACATTTTTAAAATTTTTTAATTATTAAAATTTTTGAAACATGCTATTAATAAAGAACATACTTTTCAGATAAAACCAAAAAATCCAAGATCGATTGTTGAAATCGCCTAATATTCAGTTTTAAAGTTGCGATTTTTTTTTTAAATTATAATTTTTTCCTTTTCACTAAAAATGTCTCAACTTTGGGCGCCTCTAGCACCCATGAATCTCAAACGTTTTCAAAAATTTTTCGGATTCACAATCTCTGAAGTATTTCATATCGGAAGCGCGTCGAAACCGCATGCATCAGAGTAGGTGACTCCCTCGTGGTATCCAAGCGTGCCATTAAATACCTAGGTGTCATGCTTGACACTAGATTGTCCTTCAAGGAGCACATAGAATATTGTAGTAACAAGGCAGCTACGTCGGCCCAGTTCCCAGCCCGTATATTGCTGAATACGCGTGGCCCGAAGCAAGTTCCTTCGTGGATTAAAGAAGTGGAGGTTAGGAGCTACAGCGCTACAGTGTAGTGGACTCAGTTGCGTCGGGCAGCACTCCATGAGGTTGAGTACTACCTCACTCAGCTCATGAACGGCCACGGGTGCTTCAGGAGTTATCTGAAGAGGTTTCACAGCGATGTTTTCGACGAGTGCACATGGTGCGGCGCTAGCATCATAGAAGATGCGAGTCATGTTCGACGAGACAAGATTCGACGAGGAAAGACACCGGTTGGAGAGGGTCATGGGTAGTGATGACAAAAAAAATTAATTAATCGATTATTGTATCATATGATTTTTTTCCCCTAGCGATTTCAAATCGCGATTAATCGCAAAAAATGAAAATATTCGATTAATTTAACGATTATTTGTATAGTATTGTTTTTTTTTATGATTTTTTAAATTACGTATATATTGTATAGAAAAATAGTCAAGAAAACAGTCAAATTTTCCATTTATATACATATATACAGTAGAATCCGGTTATAACGACGCTCATGGGACCGACGATTTTTGTCGTTATATCCGGAAGACGTACTAAACGAAGTTTGTATATAAGTTTGTATTGGGACCTACCAATCACTCATTGAACTTTAGTCGCTATAACCGGACGGACGTTATAAGCTGATTCTACTGTATACATACATATATATGTATATATCAGTCAATTTTTCCATATATTGAAATCATTCACGCAACGTAATAATTTTTATTTATTCAAAACGAAGTTTAGAAACAGAAGTTTAGACAGATGTTCCGTAGTTAATCTGTTTCTTATTTCCCGCTTTTGAGAACAGGCTTTCAGCTGCTACTGATGTGCATAGCAGAAAACAGTAGCGTTGTGCAACTTTATACAATTTTGCGTAAAACGAGTGCATTTCCTCCCATAATATTGTTAGAATATTTCCACACTTTACTGTGCGTCGGTGCCATTGTTTTTCAATTAAAATATTGTGCTGTAAAGTTCACGTCGCGCTGCAATTCACTCACCCAAGCGATTATTTGATCGAATAATCGATTATTGATTTAAATAATTGAATGCCCTTAATCGATTGTATTTATTCGCCAATTAAATAATTGATTATTGTGTATCATATGATTAATTTTCGCCGGGATGATGGTCGCAAACTCCAACGTGAGGCAGGCGGCCGCCGCCTTCGCCGCAAACCTGATGAAAAAGCTGAGGCAGTTGGAGAGGTCGGCGAATTAAACAAGGTCACGGTCTGCGATGCAATACCGACAAGTCGTCCCGCAGTAACCGTAATACTTTTTTTCTTTGTACCCCACTTCGTTTGTTTGTTCCCTTGTGTAACCTGATATATGTATCTGTTAATTGCAATTATGATATATGTATCTGTTAATTGAAATTAGGTTATTAATGTTTTTAAATAAAAAAAAAAAAAAAAACCCGAGGACCTGGCTTAACTTCGACCGCGTCGAAGTTTGTATACTCTTGCAACTGTTTTGGTAATTCTTTCCTTACCCACAGCCATCAAAGTGTAAAAACGTTTTATCCAAAAAGTTTAATGTCTGCGAAAGAACGGCCTTCAATCTTAGCATAGGATATAACAAACTTTTTTATGAAAGTCACTGTTTTCCACCGATCGTTTCTATGGGAGCTATATGATATAATTACCCGATCTTTACCAAATTCGGCACAGTCATTAACAGGTATATTTAACTATCAAATGTTTCATTTGAAAGCAATCGCATTAAAAGTAACGAAGTTATTGACAAAAGTCACTGTTTGCGAATGATCGTTCCTATGGGAGGTATATGATATAGTCACCCGATCTTGATCAACTTTGGCACAGTTGTTTAGAGGTGCAATAAACTCACCAATATTAAATTTTGACGATAGCTCAGAATATAGCGAAGTTATTCAGAAAAGTCAATGTTCGTGACTTTGACGTTTGGATGGGAGCTATATGATATAGTGGTCCGATCCGGCTGAGATATACAACCTCTGCAGTATATACAAGCATACGTGCAAAATTTCAGCTCTGTAGCTCTCACGGTCTAGGAGGAGTTCGCATCGATCCAGACGGACGGACGGAAGGACGGACGGACTTGGCTATTTGAAATCGTCTCGTCGTGCTTATCAAGAATGTATATACTTTATATGGTCGGAGATGCTTCCTTCTATGCGTTGCACACTTCTGACCAAAATTAATATACCCTTTTTGCAAGGGTATAAAAACATACACACACATACAGATACTGCACTTATGCCGAAATCCTGAGTCTAGTTACCAAAAAGCCAGACGGCAAGCTCGACGACGATAAAAATAACGTCAACAGCAATTTAAACACTGCACACACATACAAACTCACATTGGTAATGCATTCAAGCGCAAATTAAGCTTGACAAGCAAAAATTTAACTGTATATTTGTAAGTATATGTACATGTGTTTTTATACCCTTGCAAAAAGGGTATATTAATTTTGGTCAGAAGTGTGCAACGCATAGAAGGAAGCATCTCCGACCATATAAAGTATATACAGTCGACTCTCGTTAATTCAAACTGTAATTCGAAGTTATCACGAGCCCCCTACAAAATCTCTTGATATTCGAACCATTTAATATTTGAAACTCTCGATAATTCGAAATATTTTAAAAGTCCCTTGAATTTCGAATTAACGAGAGTCGACTGTATATTCTTGAACAGCACGACGAGACGAGTTCAAATAGCGATGTCCGTCCGTCCGTCCGTCCGTCCGTCTGTCCTTCCGTCTGGATCGATGCGAACTCCTCCTAGACCCTTAGAGCTACAGAGCTGAAATACGTAGGCTTGTATATACTGCAGGGTTTTTATACCTCTGACTCAGCCGGATCGGACCACTATATCATATAGCTCCCATACAAACGGCAAAGTCACGAACAGTGACTTTTCCTAATAACTTCGTTATTTTGTAAGCTATTTTCGTGAAATTTTATATTGGTGATTTTATTATGCCTGAAAACAAGTTTCCCAAAATTGAAAAAGATCGTGTGACTATATCATATAGCTCCCATAGAAACGATCGGTGGAAAACAGTCACTGGACTTTGATCAATATCATCGTTATTTCCTATGAAGGCCGTTCTTTCGCAGACATTAGACTTTTTGTATAAAACGTTTTTACACTTTGATGACTATGGGTAGGGAAAGAATTACCAAAACAGTTGCAAGGGTATACAAACTTCAACGCGGTCGAAGTTATCCACGGCCCTCTGGTTTTTTAATTCGTTTATTTAGAATGTGAAATATAGTGTAGCAATTTATAGCAATTTTTTAACAATAAATAGGACAGGTATTAACATAGGGTAAATAAGTAACAAGAAAGACAGAAATAGAGGGGAGAGAACAAAAATTTGTTTGCTATCATGTAAATCCTGCAGAACTGCCTTGCGATATTGTGTAATGGCGGGCATCAGTTATGCCCCTCCAGCGTGGCGTTCTCTCTCAAGGAGCCTCAGCTTGCTCATAGTCTGGATTGCATAGTTGCACAATGCTGACCATGATCGTTTTGTTGCCATCATGCATATTGTCAAATTTGAGACTGTGGGCGTCTCTCCAAATTCCACCGCAAGATTCCGTCGCTCTTTCTGGAACCTCGAGCACTCGAAAATGATGTGTTCCGGAGATTCCGCCACATCTTCTCGGCACCATGTGCATTCATAACTGTTTTCATGTCCAAAGCGGTGCAGGTATGTCCTGTAGCAGCCATGACCACTGATTAAGCTCATAGGTGACTTCGCCGTGACGCCTATTTATCAAAGCATTGATATCGGGTATCAGCTCGTGGGTCCCCCGAGGAGTCCATTCTTGTCCCTGCCGTTGCTGGAAGAGCAGAGCGCCAAGACGGTATGTGGAGTCAAGTCCTCTTCTGTATGTTTTCCGCTGCAACGCTTCTGCCCATTCCGGTGCTCCGTAAAGTATGGTCGATTTGACGACATTCATAAGCAACATTCTCTGTGCTTGGCGTGGGCCCCTTGCATTCATGCATTATGCTGTTCAACATTCTACATGTTTCTGCTGCCTTTGTGCTGACAAGTTGCAGGTGTTTGTATACCCTTGCAACTGTTTTGGTAATTGTTTCCTTACCCTCAGCCATCAAAGTGTAAAAACGTTTTATCCAAAAAGTTTAATGTCTGAGAAAGAACGGCCTTCAATCTTAGCATAGGATATAATAAACTTTTTGATGAAAGTCAGTGTTTTCCACCGATCGTTTCTATGGGAGCTATATGATATAGTTACCTGATCTTTACCAAATTCGGCACAGTCATTAACAGGTATATTTAACTATCAAATATTTCATTTGAAAGCAATCGCATTAAAAGTAACAAAGTTATTGACAAAAGTCACTGTTTGCGAACGATCGTTCCTATGGGAGGTATACGATATAGTCACCCGATCTTGATCAACTTTGGCACAGTTGTTTATAGGTGCAATAAACTCACCAATATTAAATTTTGACGATAGCTCAGAATATAGCGAAGTTATTCAGAAAAGTCAATGTTCGTGACTTTGACGGCTGAGATATACATATATACTGCAGTATATACAAGCCTACGTGAAAAATTGCAGCTCTGTAGCTCTCACGGTCTAGGAGGAGTTCGCATCGATCCAGACGTGCTTATCAAGAAAATATATATACTTTATATGGTCGGAGATGCTTCCTTCTATGCGTTGCACACTTCTGACCAAATTAATATACCCTTTTTGCAAGGGTATAAAAACACACTCACACACACACACGGAAACTGCACTTATGCCGAAATCCTGAGTGTAGTTACCAGAAGGCCAGACGGCAAGCTTGTGACGAGTCACATTTTCATTGCAGTTTAAACTACGCCCATGTGGGGCCCCTCTTTATTGTTACTTCTATTTTTCAGACGCCCATGGAGAGCACATTAAATACCTCAACATGAAAACTAACTGTAGTTCTTTTTTTCTAATAGTCAATACGATCTACGCCTCCCTCTCTTTCTAGCTACCGTCTTGATGCGGCTGCAGCGTCGATGCGTTGCGGAGAGAACAACTTCCCGACAGCGGACGCTGCGCTGCATGCCGACGCCAAAGAGCCCATGAGAAAATTGAAAGTGAGAGAGAGAGAGACGGCGATCGTGACGCGTGCCAAAGCACAAGACGCATCGAATGTTTTCACCGTTAGGACATAAGTAGGCAGAGCAAGGGTGGGTTTCGACAGCGAGTTAGAATTATGAGAAAATCACTTCGCCAGTAACCACGAGAGTGACTAGTTGTCCAGTGAAACAAACAAGAGAAGTCTCAGTGAAAAATCAACAAGTGTAACTAAGTGTAGCAGAAGACAAAAGACAGAATACCCTAAAGAGATCCTTTAGGATTAGCAGGTGAGCCCATGACCAAAGTTCCCCTTTATTTTTGCTTGAGTGCGGTAGGGGCCCAGATTTCAAAAATATGTTTAGGATTAATTAATTATTAATAAACGTTATAATCTGATCATTTAACCCATCTGGCATTATTTCTTTATTCGGCACTGAATCTATGTATACCCTTTCCCTTCCCTTCTCCTTGGCCACTTAACCATTTGAGTGGAGCCGTAGGACCAGCGGACTTCGGCAGGATGAGTTATTCTCCTGCAGACGAAGTCAGTCGCTGGTCTCTCACTCAAGGTGAGGAGGCAACGGATCTTGGCCAAGTGGGCTACGCTTGGCAGACGAGAACAGTCGTTGCTACTCCTCTTGGACTCCCCTCTTTTCCTTCCCTTTCCCCCCCCCTCCTTTTTTCTCCCATCCCCTATCCTAATAAAGCTCCAGATCATATAAATGTTCGAGACGGGACTCGGGACTGAGAATTGTACCCCAGCCAGAGCTTCCTTACTGATGGCGCCCGAGCAGGGACCTTGATGAGTATTATGAGGGAAATATTAATATATATATATATATGTATGTGGTATTTATTTATATTCCGGTTTCGTTATTGGCATTGATGTTAGTGTTACAATTAAATATTATGGCTTTTACAAAATAAACGGACTGTAGGTCTGTCCCGAAAAGTGTGCTCGCTGTCGTTGCAAACTTAGAAGTCAGTGTGACCGTCTTTTATTATTATATTCTGATGGCTTAGCAGTACAAAGTGGCTTTAGAAACGATGACCGCTCCTGGTTCTTTTATTGTCTGTCGGTGCCCGATCACCGGTTCCTGCATTCGGCCCTCCTGACGTTTCATTCGACTCGAATGAATTTTCCCAAGGTTTCATGAACTCGGCCACAGTGGATGTTTTAGTTGGCCCTTCCGTATCTCCTATTTTTCCAACCTCATATCTTCCATGTTTCTGGACTGATACTACCTTGTACGGCCCAAAGTATTTTCCTTTAAGCTTAAGACCTACCCCGTATTGCGTCCGCTTTATCGCTACTAAATCGTTAGGTCTATATATCCTTTCGATCTTTCGTTTTGCATCATAGGACTTTCGATTTTCTTCCTGTAGGACTTTAATATTTTCAATCGCCCTATCTCGGATCTCTTTACGTTCCTCATCCAACTCGTTTACTATGCATTCCATAATACGCTCTCTTAGCTCTGCATCTTCGGAAACTCTCATATCTAAACCTGTTAGTATCTTAAACGAACTCACTTTGGTGCTTCTTGGCTCGATGTTGTTTATCAGTTGTTTTACCTTGCCTACATGCTTATACCAGGTTGCTGGACTTTCCAAACTCAATTTTGTTAACATGGGTACAATGATCTTGTGCATTCTTTCGAACTGCCCGTTTCCCCGCGGAACACCAGTTGTAATTAATAAATGTTGTATGTTATTGTCCTTACAATACTGTTCAAACAAATGTGACGTAAACGCCGTTCCCCTATCGGTCACTACTCTCACTGGGTTGCCGAATATATTTGCTTGTTTTTTCAAATGATTTACGACTTCCTCTGGACCGGTACTTCGGGTAGGATATAACCATACGAACTTACTAAAACCATCAACAACTACTAACAAATGATTGTACCTCTTCTTAGTGAGGTCCATCGGACCCACATGGTCAATATGATATGTAACTAGAGGTTGATCTCCCTTATCAATCGCTGTTTTAATACACTGTACGCAACTCTCAACTAATCGTATAACTTTTCCTTTCAATTTTCGAATGAAGTATGATTTTTCGACCAATATCTGTGTTTTCTTTGCTGAGAAATGTCCTTGTTTATGGGCAAGTAAGATAATTTCATTCTCCATTTTCTCGGGTACTACGATCAACTGCTTATTGGCATCTTTGAACAAGACCTCATTCAAAATATAGAAATCCTCATACACGCCCTTTTCAACTAGTAACTAAAATCTTGCAAGAACATGGCCCACCGGGCTACTCTCAAGGGAACTTCCTGTTTTTTCATGGTCATAGTAAATTCATTATAGTCTGTAACTATAGTGAACTGCAAGCCAAGAATGTAAACTCACCACTTATTTAGAGCCTCAATTATGGCTAGAACTTCTAACTCGTATGAATGATAATTCTGCTCACATGCCTTCGTTTTTCGACTCATGTACTGAATTGGATGGAACAAATTATCCTCAGTATCTTTCTGCATTAGAATTGCCCCATAACCATATTTTGAAGCGTCTGCATGGACCTCTGTTTGCGCTTTCTTATTATATAACTTTAATACCGACTCACTCGTTAATGCTGCCTTCAATCGTTCAAATGATATCTCCTCGATCTCGGCGAACACAAATTTACTATCCTTCCTTAGCAAATCGGAAAGTGGCTTCGCCATTAAAGCATATCCCTCAATGAATTTTCGGAAATACGATGTTAAACCGAGAAACCTTTGCACTGCTTTCTTATCCTGCGGTCTTGGGAAATTGTGTACCGACGAAATTTTCTCTTCACTCGGTTTTATTATCCCTTCACTAATCACGTATCCTAGAAAATTGACTTGATGTTGAAGAATCTGACACTTTTTCCAGTTTAGCTGTAATCCATTCTTCTCGGCTACCCCCAAAACTAATTTAATTCTTGACATTCAATGTCCTTGCTTGGAATGATTATGTCATCCATATATACGATCGCTATACCTTTCTGAATCAACTCCTGCATTGCTGCAATCATGAATCTCGTAAAGACCTCTGGAGAGTTTGAGATACCAAACGGTACATATAAGAATTTGTACTGTCCTTTCTGAGTATCAAATGCAGTGAACTTTTGCGAACTTACTTCTACTGGTACATGAAAATATCCATTTTTCAAGTCCAGTGTAGTAAAAACTTTTCCTCCTTGCAATTGTTCAATTACACTGTACATTAAAACTATCGGAAAATTATCGCGAATTATCTTTTCATTCAATTTTCTATAATCGCAGCACAACCTTTTAGCTCCGTTTGACTTTGCTACCAATACTATAGGGGATGCATACATCGATGTACTATCTCGAATAATTCCTTCCTCAAGCCATTCTTGTATCTGATTGTCTACAATCTGCTGATCGCAGTAGGCAAACCGTCTTGGGTGTTGGTATACGGGAATATCATCTTTCAAAATAATTCTCATTTCAGTCTTCGCATGAGGATTGCGTTTTGGCTTGTATCGCTGAACTATCATTTCGACCTCTTTAGCCTGTTCTTGATTTGAATGAGACAACTATAAACCGATTTCGTCCTTCGTCGTCCTTCAAAAACTGTGCAGACATCTTCAAATTGCTTCATCCAATCCTCAACAGATTCAGTCTTTTCTTCTACTACCTTTTGCTCCTTGCTAATTAAAAACTGAGTGCCATTTTTTGTTACCTTCATGTCAACACTATCAAGAATCGTTCTTCCCAAAACAGCGTCAAACCCCATGTCCTCATCGGGAACTACATGAAACTCAACTACTATTTTAATTTTATCGATGATCACCATTAAAGAGAAACTACCAAACGTTAAAATATTCGCATCTCCTATTCCTACCAAACACTTTCCAGAACCTGTTAGTTGTTTAACTCCTAGCTTCCAAAAAACACTTCGACGAATCAAGCACATATCTGCTCCTGTGTCTATGAGCCCTTTAAATTCAATATTCTCGTATCTAACCTTCTTTAGTTCTAACCCAGACGGGGTGAACGTACTCGAGCTAACTTCAACTTTGTCATGTTGAATAACATTTGCGTGCTTCTCTCGTTTAATCTGTGTTTCGATGCTACACTGAGCTGCACGATGACCTGGCTGACCGCATTTGAAACACTTTCGATCGAACTTAGGACAATCTTTTCTTAAATGAGTCGCCTCTCCGCAACCAAAACATTTTCTCTCTCGACCCTGTACTGCCTATGCTTCACTTGAACCATATGCCTTACTTTTTTAAATTTGTTTGCTGCCTTATATGAATCACGTCCCTTCTTATAAACTTCGATTTGAAACTTTAACTATGAAATATTGCGAGCTTGGAATAACACCATTTTGTTAGTTTTTGTATCCGGAATACCTTTAACGAAGTACTCTATCAGACTCTCCTCCTCTTCTATCAATGCATATAAATATTCATTTATAGTTTCGCTTGTCTTCTGTTGGCGCTGATTCAACTTCTTATGGGCTGCAGCTGAAGATATTCTTACACTAAACTCAGCACGAAGAGCTGTTTTCAAGGAGCTCCAGTTTTTAATATTTCTCTGACTCCTTATGAAAGATTTTGCCGCCCCACACAATAACTGTTTTCCATACACAAATAACTGTAATTCATTCCACTGTACCGTGGCTGCACATTCTTCTAGTTCTTCAATCCATTGAGCAAATATCCGAACCAGAATACTGTGACACGCTGTCCTCAACATGTTTCAAAGTAAACCATAATCTCTCGGGTCTAACTACGTTTCCTGCTGCAATCTCTAGTCCCCCATTCGCTGTTATAACTGACTTGTTAACTATGTTAGTATTATTTTCTAGCTTTGAAAATTGTTATCAGTCTTCGCTAGTTCTGAATAACATACGCTTTTCCCGTCTTTCGTTGGTCCCACGTCGCTCTGCTTTGTCGTCGCCTTCGATTGATCGATGTTATTCGTCTTATCGCCAAATTCCATCCGAAATCCTCTCTTAGCAACAATACTGCAGTTTCTCGCCAAGCTTCGAGTTGTTGCCACTGCCAAAACTTTCTCACGCCGCCGCCACCAGATTTTGATCACACCACCACCACCAACGCAGTTCACTCCTAGTACTCAACGCAAGTTTTTGTTGTCCACCGTCGCCACCAACGCAGTTCACTCCTAGAACTCAACGCTAGTCTCTGTTGTTCAAGCCGTCGCCACCAGATTTTGTCCACCAACACAACCAGATTTTGTCCACCGCCACTACTAACGTAGTTCACTCCTAGAACTCAACGCTAGTTTCTGTAGACTTCAAGTTTCGTTGCGTCCAGCCTTGGCTAACCACTGTACACCTTTCCAACAGTTATAAAGCCTCGAAACGTTATTACCACCAACACTGGAAAACTACTGTACACTTCTCCAGCAATTTACACAGCCTCCGTTGTGGCAGCCTTGTATCGATTTTGCAACCTTGAATCAATCTTGCAACCGGAATCGTTGTAGCCACAATCCTCTCTAGCGCCGTACACTTCTCCAGCGCTCTCTATTGTGCACTTCGATCCGTTCCTGCCTTGCCTTTTGATTGTTGGTATATCCCAATGGTACCTTCTTCGGCCAAACCTCACGAATATTTCGTCGAAAATTCCAGAACCACCTTTCTGATCAGCTTTCTCACTCCTTCTGCAGTTTCCTTAAGTCAGCGTCACTTGCTGTCTCCCTCGTCGGCCAAATTTTCTAGTTCTTGTTGCTCGCCGATACCGCGCTTTTACTGCAGCTATCTCTCTTTCTCTCACGTGAACGTTTCTTCGAAGCAGCGTCACTTGCTGTCTCCCTCCTTCTCAGAATTTTACAAGTTTTAACGAATTTCTAAAATTCAATAGCCACTATTAATTGTTTCACTTTTCAGCTGCCATCCCGGACCGAGCCCCCAATTCGTGGTATTTATTTATATTCCGGTTTCGTTATTGGCAGTGTGTTACAATTAAATATTATGGCTTTTACAAAATAAACGGACTGTGGGACTGTCCCGAAACGTGTGCTCGCTGTCGTTGCAAACTTAGAAGTCAATGTGACCGTCTTTTATTATTATATTCTGATGGCTTAGCACTACGAACTGGCTTTAGAAACGATGACCGCTTCTGGTTCTTTTATTGTCTGTCGGTGCCTGATCACCGGTTCCTACATGTATATATGAGTCCACACAAGAGTGAAAATTTTATATGTATGCATATTCATTAATATATATATCGGAGTCAACTCAGGGTTAAACATTTATATATATATATGTATATTGATGAGTATTAGGATTAGGGTATTTAAAGGTCGCATATACGTTGCCGATGTGCCACGCGCTTTTAGTTTTCTGTGCAAGCGATAGTTAAATGCGAGAAAGAGACAGGGACACACGAGCGACCAGTAAGACTGGGAATAGACAATTCACCGTTTGATTCGGAGCGTGTGTGTGAGCTATGAACATTCTCTTGCCATTTATGTCTCACTCTTTACACACAGCTTTGATTCAACCGTTTTTTTTTGTCACTCCTTCATTCACACTGATTTGCAAGTAACGTCGCGCGTTGGGTTTCGTGTTAGCGTATTTTTTTTTATTGTGCGAAAGTTGTGGAAAAAAAAACAGAAAAGAGTTTTCAAAATGCGTGTGTGTGAAAAAAAAACTATGATGCTCGTGTGCATTGGCTCTCACATGTGTAATGCCGCACCTGATGGTGTGAGTGTGTATGAGCGCCGCTGACTCCCGTGCATGTGTGCGCTCACGATACGAATTGCAGAGATTAGACTGAAAGTGTCAGTGATGTGATGCTTACGTCACACATTTCCTCCAAGGCAGAAAAATTTCTGGTTCACTCGTGACGTATGTACATATGCGTGAAGAGGCGACTCATAGACATTGGGCACATTCTTATGGGTATGCGTATGGAAGGGTATGCATGGGTATATCACCTATGTTTAACACACACATGAGCAAAAGAAAACTATTCGTTTTGTGCAGACTCGTATAATTTTTTTTTTATGTTGAGTACAGTGAAATGAGAGCAACAAATTAAACAAAAATATATATATAACACGCACTAGGTGAGAAAACCGGCAGAGTCTCCGGCAGGACTTCGACAGAATTATCAGCAGAGTCACCAACAGAGTTTTTGATAGGATTAATAATCTCATCAACAGCATATTTCAGAGAGAATTATTAATGAAGTCAGCTACTGAGTTACCGACAGAGCTAACAATAGAGTCACCAACGGAGCCGTCGACAGAGCCACACCTGGAAAGCAGTTTTAAAAAAAAAATATCGGCAGAGTCTCCGGCAGGGTTTCTACAGAATGATCAGCAGAGTCATCAACAGAGTTTTCGACAGGATTAGTAATCTCATCAACAGCATATCTCAGAGAGAATTATTAATGGAGTCAGCTACTGAGTTATCGACAGAGCTAGCCATAGAGTCATCAACGGAGCCATTGACAGAGTCGCATATGGAAATTAGTTTTATTAAAAGCTTTTTTTACAACAGAGGAGAAAAAGAGCTAAAGTTACCAGAAGCAGATAGAACGAGTTTAGGTGCCTCTCAGAGAGCCATTAGTGAGGTTGTAACCTACCGCATTATGAGTTGAACGAGACCTGGGCATGGGTAACCTAAAAATCCACTACTCTCACCCAAAGAAGCAGAAGAAGAAGCAGAACTAGCTGTAGCAGCAGCAGCAGAGTGAAAGACACAGAAGAGTAAAGCACAAGCGGCCATTTAAAATCCAAGCATATGCACTGGCAAAGGGCAGTCAGTGTTTAAAACTCAACAAGAAAACATCGAGGGAAAAATTTGCTTCAATCCGGAAAGATAACACAGTTGTTGTCCAGTGACAAGGATCATTAACAGGACTACTCACCAATACAAGGATTAACAACGGAAGGATCAACAAGGACATAGGGCAAGGACATTCATCGCCAAGGATAACTAAGCTTTAAGGATACCACGGAGATTAATGCTAAGGACATCAGGAAATTCGGCAGCAAGGACCAAGGATATTCTAAACAGTAATCGGAGTAAAAGTTTATTTTCTTTGGACAAGATCGAGGGAGGAGCTACCCCGTCTCCAATAACTATATCCTATATTCAAGGATTTACTTATTTCAAATAAACAAACTGCATCGAAATCTACCCACAGGCAAGATCTTTCTTATATATATTTGAACCATTGCAAAGATTTTGTTCAAAATATTTAAACCAAAAACCACCTCGAAAGTTTCCCCGGCGGCGATAATTCTCCTTTACGCGTCACCGTTACTTACGCTTCTTTGAACAAACATATATACATTTTTATATTTTCTGACCCCTCCCTTGCAGAATTTATTAAAAATTAAATAAAACATATATATATACGCATTGGTCAAATTGCACATCCATACCATAGCCTATCGGTGACCGTAGCCGTATCGCGTAGCCTACTGGGCGAACCCCGATATCCTTTAGCTGCTTATCACTTCTACTACGACTCCGAGTCTTTACTAACATACTAGCAATGGGCGTTCATTGGATAAATCATCGTCGCAAAGCCGAGTTGGAAGTCCTTTGTGACGAATTCGGATTAGACACCGGTGGAATAGTGGAAGACCTAAGAAATCGGTTCCGCGAGTTCGCCTCAAGGGAGGATCATCATCCTGAGGTATTGAGTCGACTCTCAGAAATCGAAGCCCAATTTAGTGCCGGGGACAAGAAATTAGATGTAAAACCACCTTCTAGATCACCGTCGCCTATTCCCGAAGGAATTGTTTCTCAACTACCGGTGCCACAAGACACTAACTATCGTTCTGAATCGCATTCTGGTTCTCCGACACCTTTCGGCATGCCTGGCTCAAAGATTAACATCGAGCCCAGTGAGCGGAATCGAGTCCATGAATCTATGGTAGGCCGTACTACTGGGAGCTATGCCTCGGTCGTGGAACGTATAACTGAATGGGGAATTGCCTTTAACGGATCTACCGACCCTATCTACTTCATAGAGCAAATAGAGGCTCGAGCCGCGACTTACCGTTTGAGTTTGGAGACACTGCCTCCGATGATAGTCATCCTATTGACCGGACGGGCCGAAAGCTGGTGGCAAACCAGCGGCTATCCGGAGATAACATGGGTCGACTTCAAGTCCGAATTCTTAGAGTTCTTTCTACCCCCACGCTATTTTGAGAAACTAGAGGATAGCATTCGCGCTCGAAAGCAACGCTATCAGGAACCATACAAGGAGTATCTAGTAGACCTTCGATTGATGATGAAGAGAGCTCATTACTCGACGTTACAGGAACTCGACAGGATCTACGAAAATCATTACCAGACTACAAGCTGTATAACCAAGTTGGTGGTAAATTATGAGACAATTCGATTGGAGCAAGGCAGCGCGGACTCAGCGCATTCTTGGAAAAGGAGCAACGCCGTTCAAAATAAGCCCTTGGATCATATGCCTTCCAGCCTAAACGGGACTGCTATATGTCAACCTCCGAATTAGGAGGAGTTTTGCATTCGCTTTAACATATTTTTAACCTGCCCGCAAAGTACAGTTCATAATGGCGTACGTATAGCTAGTATTTCCTCAAGCGTACAAGCTTAAACATATGTATATAAAAAATGTTTCCAATTACAAATCATCAAATGACCTATTTTGCTATTTCAAAAATAATTATTAAAAAAAAAAAAAAGAAATCAAATCCAAAACTAACTAGTTTTGGGCGGGGCCCCCCTTTTTTTTTTTTCTCCTTCCCCCCCCCCCCCCCCCCTTCCCCCAGAACTCTTTTTTTTTTTTTCTTTTTTTTTTCTAAAATTTACCTTTAAAATATATTTTTAAAGAAAATTTTTAAAAGTGGGATAGAATTTTTTAAAAATTTTTATATCAAAAGGGGAATTAAAAAATATTTAAAAAATTTATCCAAAATTTTTTTTTTCTTAATTTCCCCCCCTTTGTTTCCCGGGGGCCCGCGGGGGTTCCCCAAAAAAAAAAAAATTTTTTTTTTTTAAAGAAGAACGACCCCCATAAGGGGGTTTTTTCCCTTAACCCGCCCCACCACCAAATTATAAAAGAACAAAGAACATTAGAGAAGGAGGACCGTAGGGAACCCTCCAAAATCACCTCACAGCGCACCAATCGTGTTTGTAGGTAAGAAAACTGTTGATACTCGCATGTGTATAGACTTACGACAACTGAACGCTCAGTGAGTACGTGACGCATACCACTTGCCTCATATACACCATATCCTAGAGAAATTGAGGAACGCGAAGTACATTTCTACTCTAGATTTAAAGAGCGGATATTGGCAAATACCCTTAGAGGTCAAAAGTAGAGAGTGTACAGCCTTCACAGTGCCCGCACGCGGGTTATTCCATTGGAAAGTCATGCCCTTCGGCCTACATTCCGCATCCGCCACGTTCCAGAGGGCTTTGGATAGTGTGATTGGACCCGAAATGGAACCACATGCCTTCGCGTACCTAGACGATATTATCATAATCGGAAAGACGCTCGAGGAACACCTCTCACACCTGCTTGAAGTCTTTCGACGTCTACGAGAAGCCAATTTAAGGATCAACCGAGACAAATGTCGTTTCTTCAAGAAACGGATCCAATTTCTAGGTCATGTTGTCAGCGAGGATGGTATCCATACCGACCCTAAAAAGGTAGCAGCTATCCGTAACCTTCAGCCACCAACCAATGGAGTTACGTCGATGTCTCGGTATCGCCTCTTGGTATCGTCGGTTCGTACCCAACTTCTCCGACACGGTATAACCTCTCACGAAGTTGTTAAAAAAGGGTTTAAGTTGGTTTTGGAACCTGGAACAACAACAGGCGTTCGACGCACTCAAGACCCGTCTCACCACTGCCCCCGTCCTAGCTTGTTCGGATTTCGCTGTAAAGTTTTGCTTACAGACTGATGCCAGCGATGTTGGCCTCGGAGCAATGCTCACTCAGAGTATCGACGGTGCAGAAAGAGTCATTGCTTACGCTAGTCGACGTCTCTTACTTACGCTTCTTTGAACAAATATATATATTTATATTTTCTGACCCCTCCCTTGCAGAATTTATTAAAAATTAAATAAAACATATATATATACGCATTGGTCAAATTGCACATCCATACCATAGCCTATCGGTGACCGTAGCCGTATCGCGTAGCCTACTGGGCGAACCCCGATATCCTTTAGCTGCTTATCACTTCTACTACGACTCCGAGTCATTACTAACATACTAGCAATGGGCGTTCATTGGATAAATCATCGTCGCAAAGCCGAGTTGGAAGTCCTTTGTGACGAATTCGGATTAGACACCGGTGGAATAGTGGAAGACCTAAGAAATCGGTTCCGTGAGTTCGCCTCAAGGGAGGATCATCATCCTGAGATATTGAGTCGACTCTCAGAAATCGAAGCCCAATTTAGTGCCGGGGACAAGAAATTAGATGTAAAACCACCTTCTAGATCACCGTCGCCTACTCCCGAAGGAATTGTTTCTCAACTACCGGTGCCACAAGACACTAACTATCGTTCTGAATCGCATTCTGGTTCTCGTTCCGGTTCTCCGACACCTTTCGGCATGCCTGGCTCAAAGATTAACATCGAGCCCAGTGAGCGGAATCGAGTCCATGAATCTATGGTAGGCCGTACTACTGGGAGCTATGCCTCGGTCGTGGAACGTATAACTGAATGGGGAATTGCCTTTAACGGATCTACCGACCCATCTACTTCATAGAGCAAATAGAGGCTCGAGCCGCGACTTACCGTTTGAGTTTGGAGACACTGCCTCCGATGATAGTCATCCTATTGACCGGACGGGCCGAAAGCTGGTGGCAAACCAGCGGCTATCCGGAGATAACATGGGTCGACTTCAAGTCCGAATTCTTAGAGTTCTTTCTACCCCCACGCTATTTTGAGAAACTAGAGGATAGCATTCGCGCTCGAAAGCAACGCTATCAGGAACCATACAAGGAGTATCTAGTAGACCTTCGATTGATGATGAAGAGAGCTCATTACTCGACGTTACAGGAACTCGACAGGATCTACGAAAATCATTACCAGACTACAAGCTGTATACCCGACGAAATGATTTCCAAACGTTACCCGGCTTAACCAAGTTGGTGGTAAATTATGAGACAATTCGATTGGAGCAAGGCAGCGCGGACTCAGCGCATTCTTGGAAAAGGAGCAACGCCGTTCAAAATAAGCCCTTGGATCATATGCCTTCCAGCCTAAACGGGACTGCTATATGTCAACTCTCCGAATTAGGAGGAGTTTTGCATTCGCTTTAACATATTTTTAACCTGCCCGCAAAGTACAGTTCATAATGGCGTGCGTATAGCTAGTATTTCCTCAAGCGTACAAGCTTCAACATATGTATATAAAAAATGTTTCCAATTACAAATCATCAAATGACCTATTTTGCTATTTCAAAAATAATTATTAAAAAAAAAAAAAAAATGAAAATCCAAAACTAACTAGTTTTGGGCGGCGCACAATCGTGTTTGTAGGTAAGAAAACTGTTTATACTCGCATGTGTATAGACTTTCGACAACTGAACGCTCAGGGAGTACGTGACGCATACCCCTTGCCTCATATACACCATATCCTAGAGAAATTGAGGAACGCGAAGTACATTTCTACTCTAGATTTAAAGAGCGGATATTGGCAAATACCCTTAGAGGTCAAAAGTAGAGAGTGTACAGCCTTCACAGTGCCCGCACGCGGGTTATTCCATTGGAAAGTCATGCCCTTCGGCCTACATTCCGCATCCGTCACGTTCCAGAGGGCTTTGGATAGTGTGATTGAACCCGAAATGGAACCACATGCCTTCGCGTACCTAGACGATATTATCATAATCGGAAAGACGCTCGAGGAACACCTCTCACACCTGCTTGAAGTCTTTCGACGTCTACAAGAAGCCAACTTAAGGATCAACCGAGACAAATGTCGTTTCTTCAAGAAACGGATCCAATTTCTAGGTCATGTTGTCAGCGAGGATGGTATCCATACCGACCCTAAAAAGGTAGCAGCTATCCGTAACCTTCAGCCACCAACCAATGGAGTTACGTCGATGTCTCGGTATCGCCTCTTGGTATCGTCGGTTCGTACCCAACTTCTCCGACACGGTATAACCTCTCACGAAGTTGTTAAAAAAGGGTTTAAGTTGGTTTTGGAACCTGGAACAACAACAGGCGTTCGACGCACTCAAGACCCGTCTAACCACTGCCCCCGTCCTAGCTTGTTCGGATTTCGCTGTAAAGTTTTGCTTACAGACTGATGCCAGCGATGTTGGCCTCGGAGCAATGCTCACTCAGAGTATCGACGGTGCAGAAAGAGTCATTGCTTACGCTAGTCGACGTCTCTTGAAGGCGGAAGAAAACTACTCGACTACTGAGAAAGAATGCCTAGCAATAGTCTGGGCCATCAGGAAATATCGTTGCTATTTGGAAGGCTATTGCTTCGACGTGCTCACGGACCATTTGGCTCTCAAATGGCTAAACTCGATAGAAAATCCCACGGGGCGTGTGGCCAGATGGGCGCTGGAGTTGCAACACTACGAGTTTGAGGTACATTATAGACGAGGTAAGCTGAACGTGATTGCCGATGCCTTATCGCGTCAACCTTTGGATGTACTCCACTGGGCACAACTAGTAGAACCGGAGTGCAAATGGTGGCTAAAGATGCGGCAGCACTTCACGGAACACCCTGCGGATTTCTCAGACTATATATTCGAAAACGGCCAGATTTATCGCAGACGAGACCCCCACCCCGATGACCACGATCCTTGGAAACTATGCGTTCCACTAGAATTTCGAGACCAGGTACTAAAGGAATGTCACAATGTGGTGACGGCTGGCCACTTGGGAATCAGGAAAATCACTTTGCGAGTGACCAAAAGATACTTTTGGCCTGGCCTCTTCCGAGATGTCGCGCGTTACATTAGTTGCTGCCTCGTCTGCTCGCAGTTTAAACCGGCGCAAATGAAACCAGCGGGCAAAATGCCCACCCGTCAAGTCGCGGAGTCGTTCGATACCGTGTGTACTGACTTTATCGGGCCTTTGCCTCGTTCTAAGCAAGGTAATACGATTTTACTAGTTTTCTTGGATTTATATAGTAAATGGGTCGAGATGGTACCACTTCGTAAGGCCACTTCGGCCGCTTTGGAGAAGGCATTCGAGAAAGGATCTGGGCAATCCTCGCACACTCGTGAGCGATAACGATACCCAGTTCACTAGCAAGCTTTTCAAAAACTTCTGCAAAACGTCCGGAATTATACTCCAGCATACGGCCCCCTATTTTCCACAGCAGAATCCTACCGAGCGCGCAAATCGAACCATCAAGACCATGATTGCACAATACCTGGAGAATGGGCAAAACACTTGAGATCAATGGCTTCCAGAAATAGCACTAGCGATCAGCTCAAGCGTCAACGACACCACCGGATTTAGTCCAGCCTACATCATATTAGGTCGGGAATTATTAGCGACCCAGAATCAAAAGAAATACTACGACCTGAGATGACGCGACTGGCGTCCAAACATCGCGAGCATGGTCATGCTCAAGCAACATGTGCTGCCTAATGCCAACGAAGGGTTCAATGCCAAACTAGCGCCTAAGTATAAAGGCCCGTATAAAATAATCAAGTTTCTTTCCAGCAACATCACCCGACGAGGCTCAACAAGCTGTAGACTCGACTCGGACCGACTCGACCGGAGCGCGCGGTAATATTGTCGGTGGTCGAACTCCCCCCCTCGGCACAAAACATCGGACCCTCGGAGTCGGCCGGCCCTGTTTGTTTGGAGGATCCGATGATATCTACTGGTCTGGTGAGGCAAACCTGCCCAGAAGAGACAGAATTCTCAGCTGCAACCGCGCTCTTTGGGTCAGCTCCAGTGCCTGTATGCCCACCGGACATGGCCCTCGCACAATATCGGCAAGATATGGCTACGCCCCCGCTCCTACAAACGGAGCCCCTCGTCTGGCCGACAGAGCGCGTTTTCCGCGAGGAGATGTTCGTCCTGCCTTACCCAGGGCCGGACCCTAGTGAAGTATTCGCCGTCCCTATGGAGGACTACAGAGTCCCCGCGGCCGATGACCAGGGATTCAAGTCCAAGTCTCCGTCTCACCGTGTATCGGACACCCCTCCGCGGCCCGTACATGAGTCCTCCAAAGCCCGTGCAGACCCAGTTCCGCTCACACCGGACACCCCTCCGCGGCCCGTTTGTGAGTGTCTGGAGAGACGTCAATCTCCAGCATTCGTAGAAGGAGCCATGCCGGACACCCCTCCGCGACCCGTATATGAGCCGATAAGTCCCCCAGCGAATACTGGCGTTCGCTTGACAACCGTCAGGGACCGTGAGTGTCCACCTGACAACGAGGAGATGCCTCTAGATCTCTCTGGGCCTCGCCCTCGACCAGCGCTCGCCCCAGCAAACGACACCGCTGATACATCAACTCATGCCAGCCTTGGGCTAAAGCCTCGGGACCCTTTGCGCCGATCTACGGCAACCTATGTGTCGGAGGCCACCCCCGCAGCTTCTAACTGGGCCCTCACGCCACCAGAATGGATAGTCGACACCCCGGATAGACGAGTACCCGCTGAGATCCGAGATCAGGTGGAGGTAATCCGTCACGATGGACCCCACCGAAACCACCGCTTCCTCATGTGGGCGGAAGATCATCTGTTCCGCATCGAGATCAAGTTACATGGGCGAGTCCCGATCCGTTTCGTCTGTTCGAAATAAGGACACCGTGTGACGAGTCACATTTTCATTGCAGTTTAAACTACGCCCATGTGGGGTCCCTCTTTATTGTTACTTCTATTTTTCATACGCCCATGGAGAGCACATTAAATACCTCAATGAAAACTAAGTAAAGTTCTTTTTTTCTAATAGTCAATTGTAGTATACTTTTAGGGATAGATTATAAGTAATTAGAATGCTGAGTGCATCAATAATCTTTGTCCAGTGCACTCTTCAAGGCATTTGGAAAATACATCCGCAAATTTTTCAGCCTTCAAGCGGGTAGCTAGCTTAATAGCTTTGTTAGGAATTGCATCGGGGCCAGGGGCTTTGTTGTCTTACAGATGCCTTGCTGCCAATAGCACCGCCCTTGTTCTTACCGGGCTGTATTGGCTTAGTATGGGACTCGCGTTCCTTGGCAATACCGTTGACGTATTTGGGAACAGTGTTTTAACGATATTCTCCATATGTTGTTCTATCGGCGCTGCTGCCTTTATCGCTTTAAGCTTCTTCATGGCTTGCTTGTATACCATACCCCAAATGTCATTTTCAGCCTCGTTGCACAGATCCAAAAAAAACACTTACGCTTGCTGTCCTTAATTAGCCTGTTGAGTAATCTGCGCCGATCGGCATACTCTTGCTTCCTTGTCCTCGGGCTCTCTGGTAACATCGCCTCACCCGCAGGCATCTATTCCTGGCCTCAGCATTTCCAGCATTCCACCAGTACAGTGCGCTTTTGTGACTGCTATGGCTCATGCGTTGTTTGCGATGCAAATGTTTGCGGATTTAGTGTATCCACCCTGTACATGTTTGGTTTATCCGCTCTATTAAATGTGAACTCGCTGCCTGTGTTCAACACCACCAGATCTGAGGTGGTGAATGCTTCGAGTACCGTGCGGCCTTGCGCCTTTGTTGAGCTACTGTCCCATTCCTCAGACCAAGCGTTAGAATCGCAATAAGTTGATCGAGCATACATACTTCATCTATTTTTGCCCGCACAACTCAGTTGTTTCGTTGCACAGACTGGATGAGCAGTGGGTTTTTGCCACAGGTCCAAATAGCCGCTTTGCCAGTAGTATCCGCTGCCCACAGGCTGCTAGGCCCTACCCTGTATGGCTCACTAAGGATAGCCACATCTGCATCTAATTCCATCACCGTTTGCGCGAGCTAGTTTTGCGCAGCTGCACAATGATTAAGATTCAACTGTATGAATTTGACCATTATAAAAAGGTTGGTTGCTCTCCTGTTTTGCCCAGAGGGCACTCTTGGCTACCAGCATTATGATTTCTGGGATCGATGATTACCATTGAATACTGAAAAACTAGTAATAGTTAATTAAGCTTAAATATTTGCCTATGTTTAGAGAATGCTCCTATGCTGGCAGGTGTCTTTAAATCTCTGCAAATTTCTGGATAATTATCAAAGATTTCAATTAATAAACAGTGTTTTTAAAAAAAAGATGTGGTTACGACCTATTCTATTTTATGGAAAAAATTATTGCCATTGGTAATTTCGTTTTTATATGTAATCAAACACCAACCGAACCATCAGCAAATCTCAACCTTATTTTTGCTAAACTTTGTCTATATTACATCAAAAATAATGTTTTTTTTTTCGTTTATCGCTGCCTGCGGTTATTTACTACAGCTGCAGTACAATAATTGATTAGGGAATTCCGATGCGAAAGAAGTTAACCCAGTCTTCATTCGTTGAATTCAAAATATGAACTGATTTTATTGGAAAACTCTTATACTCTAAGAAGGGACAATTGTTCTTAAAAAATACTTATTCTAATGGCCCACTTCTTCGGGGTTTGGAATTTGTTTATATTTCATGCTCATGCTTTTTGGTCTTAAGTGTTAAGTGTCGACAGAGTGCGGATGCATGTTTGTTTGTTTTTGAGCAATACTTGCCATATGAGTCTTTATGACATATTTTTGTTTATGTTTCGTTTGTGTATATTTCTTTGGTCAATCTGATTTGGTGAAGCCATTTCAGCTGACCACGATGTTTAATCTTAAACATTCTGCGAGGCGCCGCCAAGTGCGACTGTTTGGAATGTGTGTTTAACTTTAGGTTGTCTTATACAAATTATTATTAATATTAAAATTAGTAAGATAACTAATATTAAGGAAGCATGGCCGGTTGCATGATGAACGTTTAAACCTAGTAAATCAAAATGATCTTCCTTTAGTGATTGTAACTGACCTCCTATTTTCTCTAACTCTGCCGTGTGGTTTACCAAGTTGGCTTCAACTGGACTCCATTCTATATTAGGTATATTACTAATATCGCCTATATGCGACGTAGTAATAGCTATGTGCGACTCTGACTGTACGCTATGATGAGCCACTAAAATCTTATCTTCTGCCCTAGCTAAGCAGCCTGATCTGAGGCTCAAAATTCCTTGTTCCGGTAAATCCACCAACTCCTGCTGTTCGTTACCACATTGGACTCTGGCCTTAGTTTTAGGTGGAACCTTGAATAATCAACTATTGCTACTATCTAGCTCTACCCAGTACGATCTTGGCTCAATAATCGTTGTATATAAACAGGTAGACTTCCTATTCTGTTTAAGAGGTGTCAGCTCACAGGCATTATCATTGGCGTTACTCCATGGCCAATTTCCTTCACAAATTCTCCTGTTCGATTGCCAGGTCCGACATTTCTGCATTGCTGAATCTGACATTAAGTGATACGAGTCTATTTCAAAATTATACATTAAATACTGATTCTTTATATAAACTGTTACCAATTGATTACTGACCAATCGAACGGGAATTGGAATAACTCTGTAGAGGAAGGATGGGTGCCTACTGAAAAGTGGTATTTTAGCACTTATAATTAATTTTCTGTCAAAAAAGATCCTTTTGGCCGTCAACAGAGCATATATGTCTTTTAACTCCGTTCCGCTCCATTTACCTGGCAGAACTTAAAATATTAGTATTTAATCTACCATGGTTAATGTCTATCAATAAACTTATAATTCTGTCTGAATTTTTTCACATTCATCAACCACGGAGCTTAATTCATTTACAATCATGAAAAACCGAATGGATTCTCTATACACGTAATAACTTTCTTTGAACAATTCTGTCATATTTTCAATCCGTTTGTTCATGTTGCCAAAGTTTTCAGTTATCTCATTTATGGTAGCCTTAAGAATGTTTGCCGTGGACTCTACCACCGATGTCTGCTTTTCTTGTAGATGCTTTAAATTCTGCTGATTTGTGAGCAAGTTTCTCATGTTTTCTTCTATTTGTATCCTATCGTCCGCATCCATGACACCGAATAATATATGGTACAGTGACCCCATGAATTCAAACGGACATGTCGTAGTATACTCCCAGATCCCATGAGGAAGCTACTACCTCCACCTCACCCATTGGATCTAAGTACAATGCGGCTGTTGCGTTTAGTTCCTCTACCGTTATTTTTGGTCTATTATCTTTAATGCTCGGTGCATTCGAAAGTTGACAAAGCATCATAAAAATTGCTAATATCAATACGGTTCCTATTTTGGACAGATGACCGAACCTGGTACCTTTCCGATATCGATTCTCCTCAACGTCTTCTGATGATTTGACCCCCACAAGTGGACAGATTTTATTCATAGGTCTTGTAATTGACCCTTCCTGCAACTTGACTTTTACCACTCTTACTTTATCGTCCCTGCCTTTGTGAATTTCTTCAATCTTGCCCAGAGGCCACCTGGCTGGGTGACAATTTTCATCTTTGATCAGTACGACCTGACCATTCTCTAAATTTTCTGTGGTTCGTCGCCACTTATTCCTTTGCTGGAGAGTATATAGATACTCGTCTTTCCATTTCAAACAAAAATCTTTTTTCATTTTTTGAATTAGTTTCCATCTGACTAAATTTCCAATTTTTTCCTCTGATTTTTTCCTCTCGTTGTTGTCCATATCTTCACCCGTCGTATACAATGGACGTGAATTTAGCACGGCTTCTATTTGGCACAACAATGTTGCAAGTTCCTCATATGTGAGGTTACTGTCTCCTATTACTCTTTTTAGATGATACTTAACCGACTTTACCCCAGCTTCCCATATACATCCAAAGTGAGGTCCTGCCGGGGCGCTAAAATGCCAGCTAATCTGTTCTCGCTCTAGAACAGGGGCAACCTTAACGTTATCTTCAACTACTTTTTTGAATTCTTCATCAAGCCTCCTAGCCGCTCCCACAAAGTTTGTACCATTATCAGAATATATAGCTTCAGTTGTCAAGTCACTAACAACTTCTAAATGAATTGCTTTAGTTGACAAACATACGAATACTGCTATGTACCCTTTGAACGTTTTTTGTCCCCGATTTTTTGAGCATCTTATATGATATGGACCGGCAAAATCAATCCCCATGTTATGAAATGGAGATGACACCGTTACACTATTTTTGGGCAGGTTACCCATAATTTGCTCCGCAGTTACTTGGCGGTATCTGGCACAAGTGACGCATTCCCTTAGGTATTTTTTAAGGGCGTTTCTCAATCCAAAAATCCAAAATTTCCTCTGAATTTGGCTTCTCATAAGATTAATTCCTCCATGTAGAGTTTCCTTATGAGCATCCTTAATAAACAGTATTGTTAGATGTGATTTATCCAAAATCACAGGATGGTTGGTGTCAAAGCATATGTTGGCATTTTGCAATCTTCCCCCCACGCGCAATATTCCATCGTCATCCAAAAATGGATTTAAGCTTAAAATTTTGCTTTTCATATCAATTTGCTTGTTCTGAGTAAGACATGATATATCTCTGTTAAATTGATATGCCTGTTGGTGTTTAATTATAAAATTTTTAGCATTCTTAAGCTCACTGACGGTGAGATATGATGGGTGCACTCTATCTCTTTTTTTAAGTCAATAAATTTTAATACATATGCCGTAATTCTGGCCAGCTTATTCAAACAGGAATACTTTCTAACTAGCTCCTGCACAATACTGCTTTCTGTATTTAATAGTACGGAATTTACCATACTCTTGTCATTATCTGTTTTTTGTTTAGGACATTTATCATTTGCTTCACCGAGCCACTTTGGCCTTTTCCACCACAATTCGCAATCTTTTAACTTGTTTGGACAAATACCCCTTGAAGCTACATCTGCAGGGTTATCTTCAGATTTTACATAGTTCCATGTTATTTCTTTGATTTTTAGGATATCCTCTATGCGATGCCTTACGAATTTTTCCTTACTAGCCCCGTTTTTTATCCAGCACAGTGTGATAGTAGAGTCACTCCAAGCAAATATTTCAGCTGGAACAGCAATAGATTGCTGCAATTGCGATAGCAAGTGTGCTGCACATAATTCCAATTTAGGAATAGTCCTCCTATTTTTGATTGGATTAACATTGTTCTTGCTGGCTATTAAGGTAACTGCTTCACCTATTTTAGCATATACTACCGCTGCATATGCTTTTTCTGAAGCGTCAGCAAAACCATGAATCTGTAACAACATATTAGGCTGTGTCTTGATCCATCGGGGTAATCTGACTTCTTCCAGATACACCAAATTGTCCCTGCAGGATTCCATTCTGTTGTTTCGTTATCGGACAACTCTTGATCCCAATTTTGCTCCGCTAGCCACAACTTCTGCATGAACAACTTGCCTATTACTGTTACTAGGCGCTAGCCATCCTAGTGGATCATAAATTTTGGCTAGTGTGGATAGCCCCCCTCTTTTATTCACCTTTCTGTCTTCGTCACAGTTTACCTTAAATTTAAATTCGTCTTTAAATGGCTCCCACTGCAACCCCAAGGTTTTAATTGCTTCGTTCTCATCAATTTTTAATACTTTATTATCGCCTGTATCAATAACCTCTTCAACGATTTCGGATCTATTCGAAATCCATTTTCTCAAATTCATTCCTGCCTTTTCCAGCTCTCTGGAAACCTGCTGAACTTTGTGTTTTGATTCATTAAATCATCCATGTAGAATTCATCTCGGATAATTTCACTTTATCCTGACACCTGTTCGCGATTTCTGCAAGCACCCTTGTAGCTAAGTACGGTGCCGATGCAGTACCGTACGTTACTGTTGTCAATTTATATTTTCTTAATTTTTTCTGCGGCGAATTTCTCCACAAAATATGCAAATATTTTTGATCGTCTTGATCAATGTTTATCTGCCGATACATTTTTTCAATATCTGCAGATGCTACGTACTGCCATTTTCGCCATTTTAATATTATGTCGAATATGTCTTTTTGGAGTCGCGGCCCGATCCACATCACATCATTGAGACTTCTGTTATTCGTGGTTTTTGCAGAAGCGTCAAATACATCTTTTAATTTAGTTGTCAAACTTTCTTCTTTTACTACCGCTTGATGTGGAAGGTAATAAGCACCGTCATCTTTAGTTTCTACCATGTGGCCCAACTCCAAATATTCTTTAATGAACTTTTCGTACTCCTCCTTAAGTTTTGGATTTTTCTGAAATTTTTTCTCCAAGTTAAGGAATCGCGCCGTTGCTTGTGCCTTTGAGTCACCTAAATCCCTTTCTTGCTTAAATGGGATCGTTACCACATATCTTCTAGAGTTATCAATCTTTGTTGTCTTGTTAAAATTTTCTTCACATTGATTAGCTTCTATATCATCTTTTTCGTCTGCCTCCAACTCCCAAAAACGCTCCATATCTGTAACGTCTATTGTTGCTACTATAGACACATCTCCTTTTGACTTAGTACATCCCGACACGATCCATCCAAATTGAGTGTTTTGTCCCAGCAAGCCGTTAATCTTGGCAACTCCACTTTTTAAGATGTGGGTATATACGTCTACCCCTATTATCATATCAACCCTACCAGGTTTATCAAAGGTGGGGTCAGCTAGAACGTAAGTTTGCCATTTTGACATATCCGCCTTTGCTATTTTTGATGGAAGAGCTTTCATTAATTGCGGCAATACAATTGCTTCAACCTTAGGCAGTTTCTTTTCCGAATCACGTGTCTTCATTTCAATATTTACCTTATACTTCGACGTTCTACTTTTTGTTGCAGATACGCCACTTATTTCTGTTTGTTTCTTGATCTTAGGTAATTTTAACATTTGAGCGGCTTCTTCAGACAAAATAGTGCTCTGAGAGCCATTATCAATTAAGGCTCTTAATGTTTCATAGTCTCCTTCGCCTGTTTTTCCCCAAAATGAAGCATGGTATGGTGCCCCTTGCTGCACAATGAGCATACTATTTCATTGGTGCATCTCTTGTTGCTTGAATGCTTCAAGCATCTTGTACATAATTGTACTTTTTTTGCTATTTTCCCCCTTTCTTTAGGTGTTAGCGCTTTAAACTTATAGCACATCGGTGCGCTATGCCAGGGACCTTTGCAGATCGGACTACTATCTTTAAACACCACCACCGACGTTTTTTGTAACGGTTTTTTCTCTTCCTTTCTCCTGGCACTTAGCGAACAATATCTTTCCTCTAAGTATTCCATGACATCAGATAGCATCTGAACTTGCCTGGTTTTTCTAATCTGACTCTCATACAGTTGCAGAGTCAAATTTCCGAAGTATGAGTTGTGCAAATATTATGTCAAATTTGTTTTAATTTTCATTAAGTGTATTGATTCATTAATTATGTCAATCACTCCTTTTACACTTTTTGCGGATTCATTGTTGATCATCGGTAAATTACCCTCCGAATTTTTTCATATCGCTTGTTTAATAATTCCCAAGCGGCACTATAATTGTCAGCTGAACCTGACAATAGATGGGCTACCATGCTCCTTGCTTCGCCCTTTAACGCGGATTTTAAATAATTGAATTTAAGAGTAGAACTTAAATGTATTCTCCAGTTGGCGTAGGAGATTGCCGAAGTCGTCAAGCTCCGGGAAGCGCGATAGCACAACCGGGCTTATTATCGGCGTCGCACTCATTTGACCATCAGACGGTGGTAACGGTGCCCCAGCCGGCGAAGCCACTGGCGACCGCATCATCCTACTACTCTTTCTAAAAGCCAACTCCTCGCCCACCTGATCATTGGCCACACCATCCCAGCGGGCTTGATCCATCGACGCAGTTGTTTCAAAGTTTAAATTTGAGTTTAAAAAAAACGTAACGGCAAGGGAACGGCGCGTTGGCGCCACCTGGCGAATGCAGCCTTGGGCACCGCCCAAAGCCTTTTTGCGTTGTCCAACACTGGTCGCTCAGCTGATCAGTGGCGCTTTGTGGGGCAACTCTACCCGTTTGTTTCGCTGCCACAAGTGAACGTGCGTGCAAAACGGAGTGGATTCTGGATAACAGAGAGGATGAGAGAGAGCTACGCACCAATACTATGACGAAGGCGGCGGCGGGAGATAGAAAGGCGCCAAGTTCCCCCCCCCACCCGGGCGCCAACAAGAGCGAAGCTGTCCCAAAGCCTTTGCGATATTGGCACAGTTGATGGCGCGGTGTCACCGATGTAAGTCTGATTTGGGTGAGTATTGTGGCACGCAGAGTCCCACTCCTGGATTAAAAAAAAGCTTTAATTCTAGGCACTGACCCGACTACTTGCGGAGCACTTGGAAAAAAAACACCTCACTCACTTCTAAGTGTGTGTGTGTGTGTGTCGCTGCTAGCTCTTATGTATGTTTTTTTTTTAATTCATTTATTTGTATTTAGGGTAGGAAACAAAATTATATACAAAATGACAAAAGATATAGACAGATATAGACAGGAAGAAGAAATGGAAAGAAGAATTTGTTTTACTACAGGGATCCTGCGGGACTGCCTTGTGGTATTGCTTCGCAGGTCTGTAGTGGGCTGCCTATGCCCCTCCAGTATTGCGCTCTCTCTCCAGCTCTCGCAGTTTGCTCATCGTTGATGCAGCATATGTGCACACCGCCGACCACGCCAATTGGGATGTGACCATCAATTTTACCAGGTTGGAAGGTGTGGGCTCTTCTCCAAAGACTGCCGTTAGCCTTTGCCTCTCGTTGGTAAACCTCGTGCAGTAAAAAGTCACATGTTCAGGGCTTTCTTGTATGCCTTGTCTACACAGGGTGCATTCCGCACTGGACTCGTGTCCAAATCGGAACAGGTATGACCTGAAACATCCATGGCCGCTAAGGAGCTGGGTCAGTTCGAAAGTGACTTCGCCGTGTCGCCTGTTTACCCATGTGTGTAAGTCCGGGATAAGCTTGAAGGTCCATCTGCCCTTCTGCGATGCTGCCCAGCGTGATTGCCATTCTGCTAGGCTTGATCGCCTGGCTTCTGCAGTTGCCACCCGTCTGGCTGAAGGTGACCATTCCGCACTCTGCCTACTTCTAAAAATATTTTGCGCTTCTTTAGCAAGTAAGTCTATTGGGACCATACTTGATATTACAAGAGCCGCGTCATCCGAAATTGTGCGGAAGCCACGGCATACGCGAAGAGCCCCAAGACGGTATGTTGCCTCTAATCCTCGTCTGTATGACTTCGTTTGCATCGCGTCCGCCCATACTGGCGCGCCGTAGAGCATGGTCGACCTGACGACGTTCATCAGTAATAGTCGTTGAGATTGTCCCGGGCCTCGTGTGTTGAGCATGATTCGGCTCAGGGATCTTCCCAGTTCAGCCGCTCTTGCACTCGCGTACCCCATGTGTTCTCGGAAACAGAGGCGTGTATCCAAGAAAACACCTAGGTACCGGATTGCTCTAGCTGTATGGATTGTGCATGTGTCTAGCACAATTTTTGCCTGCTCTACCGTTTTTCTGCTGCTGATAAGAACTGCTTCCGTTTTCTGGTCTGCAAGTTCCAGTCCTGCGTTCGCAAGCCACTGTTTTGCTAGGCCAATCGATGTGACCGTCTTTTCTTCTGCTTCTGCGAGCTGCTTTGCCACCACTATGAGAGCCACGTCATCTGCAAAACCGATGATATGGCAGTCAGTCGGGAGGCTTATTCGTAGGATGCCGTCATACATAGCATTCCACAAGATCGGGCCAAGCACCGAGCCCTGTGGAACTCCACCTCGTACTTTATGATAACGATCGCCACTATTTGTGCTATATCGTAGCTTGCGATTACGGAAATAATCCTTTATTAAGGCAATGAGCGGGATAGGCACGTGAAACATACTTAGAGCCTCGATAATGCGACTCCAGTTAGCTGTGTTGAAGGCGTTTTTCACATCAAGTGTGGTTACTAGGCAGTATTTTTTACCACCGTTTTTCCATCGCTGTCCTTCAATTGCTTTTTTAGCTATTTCAACAACTGTTGCCAATGCGTGTATTGTCGATTTGGCCTTGCGGAAACCGAATTGCATCGGCGAGAGATTACCAGCTACAGCAATCGCACTCTCCAGTCTCGTGCAGATGAGTTTTTCTAGCAGTTTGGCTGCAGAGTCTAACATGCAGAGTGGTCTGTATGCAGACGGATCATCTTGCGGCTTGTTTGGCTTTGGTATTAGCACTAGATCTTGTTCTTTCCAAATGTCTGGGAAAATGCATTCCTCAAAGCATTTGGAGTACACCTGGGTAAACTTGTCAGGCTGGAGTCGCACTGCTAGTTTAAGCGCTTTGTTGGGGATCGCGTCCGGACCGGGCGCTTTTTGGTCATGCATTTGTGCAACAGCCGCTAGTAGCTCATCTGTGCTGACTCTTGTGCGATCAGTGTGATCCATTTGCAGCATTTCCCTGGGAGCCATATATGAGGTAGCGGGAAAGAGCGTTTGCACTATATTCGCCATGTGGCCCTCGCTTGGTGCAGCGGGTCTGACTGCTTTCAGCTTTTTAACGGTTATTTTATACGCCATGCCCCAAATGTCGCTCGACGCTTCATCGCATAATTGAAGGAAACAACGGCGTTTGCTCTCCTTTATAGCGCGTTTTAGTTCGCGGCGTCTGCTTGCGAATTCATCCCCGAGATGTGGAGAGGTGATGCTGCCTCGCGCTCTTTGATACGCGCGCCTTGCGCGCAGGCATTTTTTCCGGGCCTCGGCGATATTGTCGGTCCACCAGTATACATGGGGATGGTGCCTGCTATGAGTTCTGCGGATGGGCATGCTGCAATCGCAAGCTGCAACTACAGATTCCATGATCATTTCTGCATGCTTGTTGGCATCTCCAGTTAGTTCTGGGATCACTAGTGATGATGCGAATACTTCAGGGTTTAGCGCATCAACTCTGTACATTTTCGTTTTTCTTGCACTGCGGCTTGTTGGGCTCGACTGCCAATATTACAAATAATGGCCATGTGGTCGCTGGCAGTGTAGTGGCTGCTTAGCTCCCACTGTATGGCGCTTGCAATCTGGCTGCTGGCAAAAGTCACATCAATCACTGACCCGTAGTCCGCTCTGGTAAAAGTGTAGCTTGTACCTGTATTTAAAATCGCCAGATCTAGTGTGGCAAAAGCTTCAAGCAGGCTGCGTCCTCGTGCATTTGTTGAGCTGCTTCCCCATTCGTGGGACCATGCATTAAAGTCTCCAGCAATAACGACTTTTCTTTTACCCCTTGCGTGCGCAGCGAGGTTGTCGAGCCTACGTTCAAACTCTTCCAAACTGAGGCTAGGTGGTAGGTAGCAGCTATATAGCCAAATATCGCCTAGTTTTGCGCACACAAAGCCGTCAGAGGAATATACAGCCTCTGCGGCCGGCGCTCTGCTACTGCAGGTCCATATGACTGCCTTAGATGTTCTATCCGCAGCCCAGAAACATCCAGTTCTAGTCTTATAAGGCTCGCTTATTACTGCCACATCCACGTTTAGTTCGCGTATAGTTTGCGCCAAGAGATCTTGCGCCGCCCCGCAGTGATTTAGATTTAGTTATAAAATCTTCATCATTTCTTACTGGCGACTTGCTCACCTGCGGTTACCAGTGGGCAACGGCGACTACCAGTGTAGTGGCTCGCATCTGTGCGTTTTGCGTCTACGCAGTTAAAGCAAACTGGCTTGTTGTTGCATGCGGCTGCTTTGTGATCGGTCTGCCCGCATCTAAGACACCAGTTTGTGCGGTCTATGGCACTAGTGCAATTTTCTGCTTTGTGCCCGAAGCATAGGCACTTGTAGCATCTTTTTTGGGCTTGCCTCTCGCGAATCGGACACATGTCCCAGCCAATTTGTATAGAGCCTTCTTTTAGCAGCGTAGCTGCTATAGTACGCGGCATACTTAGAATGGCCATCTGTTTGCCTCTGAAGGACTTACGCAGGCCCCTTATAGTCACTTGCCCGGCATCATCGCCAATTTTCATTTGCATTGACTTTCTTATTTCGTCTTCTGATGTTAAGTGATCGAGGTTACGCATTTCAAGCCATGCCTCTGCTCCGGCTGCTCGAACTGAAGCTTGTTGGCCCAGAACCTGGCACAAATCCTCAGTCAACTTTTTGCTGTTGGCCTTTCCACCCCCCTTGAGTTCGAGGAGTAAATCGCCCGTAGCCGTTTTCCTTGTCCTCTTGACATTATTTTTAACTTCATCGAGCTTGCCATCTGGCCTTCTAGTGACCAAGCTCAAAATTTCGGCATATGTGCAGCCCTCATTTGCTTTGATTAGGATAACCTCCGGTCTGGCTTTCCTCAAAGGTGGCTTACTCATTCTCTTTCGCGAGACGGTCTGCCATTCCTCAGCTCCATGAGCTGCCTGCGGTTTGGGCGTGGTGGCTTTCTGCAGATTGCCTGGCTCCGGATCGCCGCGTGTGGTGTTCTGTGCCATTGCACGCTGCCGCTTTGGAGGGGTATTGCGCTGGGCAATTGCTTCCTCTCTGGCGTTTGGGGGTGTTTCCTGCCAAATTTATTTTTTTTGCATCGCTTCTGGATTGGCTAGCATTCAGAGGCGACGTTTGAGTGGCGATTTCGCTCCTTGTCGACTTTACCACCGATTTGTTGCCGATTATTATGTGGCATAATGCTTCATGTAGCTCCTTCATTCGCACTATGGCATTTTTAGTGCCGAGATTTATGTGGCGTATCGGTTTTTTGCCATCGTCTCCTTTATTGAACATCGTGTCCATTTCCCAAATGAGCGAGCCCAGCTCATTTAGCTCTACCACATTGGATACCATTTTTGGAGAAATGGTAGTCTCCGGGCTGCTGGGAGCCATTGCCGGTGTTCCATCCATTCCTGATCGGTTAGCGTGGATCGCCAACGTCTCAGTCTCCACGAGAATTGCCTTGCCAGGCGGCGAACGCATAATTTTTGGCCGCTTAGCAAATGCTGCATCCGTATCTTGCACCAATGCTTCGTCGCAGCGAGCTTGGTGATCCATTGATAGGACAAAACGCTCCATCTCTCAAGATGTAAATTTTGGCGCCAGCGCCTCGGTTGATTTTGAATTTGGAAATTCGCGGGAAAAAAGTGGCGCTTTTTTCCCGGTTCAAACGAGACTGCAGTGTGGCGCCACCTGCCAGGGCGGCTCAGTTTGAGCTTTTGGCGCTGATCAACACTGCGATCACAGCTGTTTGAATTTGTTGCTGCAACGCGGTGGAAAGAAAGTGGAGAAATTTGGCAAAATTTTTCTCACCCACACAATAAAAGTTGCGAGAGGCGGGAAAAAAGAGTGGCTAGTTCCCCCTCGCCGCTCCCCCTTGTTTGTGGGGTTGGCTTGGCCGGTTTGCCAACCAAAAAAGTGGTAGAATGGGGACCACCAGCTGGAGTGCAGGGAATCCGTGCAGTGGTAAGCTTCGAAGTCCAATTTAAAGCACTCTGTTTGTATTTGTAATATTTCTAGAGTCGCGGAAACCACCGAAAGAGGAAAAAACTACGGAGCCTCAGTACTCTGACGCACTTGTAAGTTTCGCAGTTTAGTAGTCTCGTAGCTCTTATGTATGTATGTGTGCGTGTGTGTGTGTGTGTAAGTAAGTGAGTTCCCATTTCTTATTTTTTTTTTCTTCTTATTTTTTTGGGGTGATTGATTGGCATTACGATGAGCTCAAACTCTCTGTATGTACATATGTACATGTGCTGCATGTGTGTGTTTTTTTTTTTTTTTTTTTTAATTCATTTATTAATTTACTACAAGAAAACAAAAATACATATATACATAAATTTTCACAATACAAACTGCGTTTTGGTAGAAGGGGGGGGGGATGGCGAGTGGACCGGGGCAGCACATGCGGTACCGCCTATTTGGCATTGCTTCGCATGCGGCTTTACCAGATCCTAGCCTCTCTCTCTCTCTAGCCTTCTGAGCTCCTTCATTACGGTAGCGGCGAACTTACTGGCCGCCTCCCAGTTCTTAACATCAGCCAACATGAGCAGAACCAAGTTGTCCGCCATGACTCTCTCTCCGACCTCATCACACAGGCTCTGTCTCGCTTCGTCGTATCGCGGGCAAAGAAATGTAACATGGTGCGCGTCCTCGATTATTCCACTACCACACCATGTACATTCGTCCGATGTATCGTGCCTAAACCGCTTCAGGTAGCTTCTAAAACAGCCATGGCCACTCAGGAGCTGAGTTAGGTAAAAATTTACCTCGCCATGCGTTCTGTTAGGTGATAGGTCGATAGGTCCCAGCGCCTCTGCCAACGGCATATGCTTTGTAGCCGCTGGTGTTGCCGGTTGCCCGTCTCTGAAGAAGAACCGCTGGACGCGTCCGTTCTCTTGCCGTAGTACATGGCGTTGGATTCTCTGGCCAGTTCGTCAATCGGCACCATGCTTGCCAGAACCAGTGCCGCCTCGTCCGACACCGTCCTAAAGGCGCTGCACACCCTTATTGCGCTCAGTCTGTAGGTCGCTTCAAGGTCGCGGCGGTAGCTTTTTGTGTCCATTGCTCCGGCCCAGATAGGAGCGGCGTAAAGGGCTATCGACCTTGTGACGCTCATCAGCAGTCTTCTACGTCCCTCCTTGCGGCCTCGGGTGTTTATCATTATCCTAGAAAGGGACCTTACTGAGACAAGGGCCCTTTGATTCGCGTAGTCGAGGTGGTCGCGAAAGCACAGGCGGGTGTCCAGCATAACTCCCAGGTACTTGATGGCCCTTTGCGACAGAATCCGGGTGGTACCGACACATATCTCGGCCCGTTCAAGTAGCTTCCTGCTGCTGATGAGGACCGCCTCGGACTTGTGAGCCGCCAGGCTTAGTCCAGCAGAGCTTAGCCATCGCTCCACACTGGCGACTGCTTCTGTGCACCACGCCTCTGCATCCTTCAACTCCTTCGCTACCACCACCAGGGCTACGTCGTCAGCAAACCCGATTATTTGTGTGTGCGACGGCAGCTGCAGCCTCAGGATACCGTCGTACATGACGTTCCACAGGAGCGGGCCCAGGACTGAGCCTTGCGGGACTCCTGATGAAACCTCCTGCTCCTTCGTGCCTTCAGAAGTGGCATATTGTAGGGTACGTCCTTCAAAATAGCTCCTTACTATTTGCACCAAGCGTCTTGATACTCCAAACGACTCCAGACCTTCCAGGATTTTACCCCATCTCGCCGTGTTGAAGGCATTGCGCACATCCAATGTAACCACCAGGCAGTATTTCTTGGATCCGCCCCTCCATCTGGTTCCAGCGATGGCGTCCGCTGCAATATTGACCACCCTGTTTATGGCGTCCGTAGTGGACCGTGCTTTCCTGAACCCGAACTGCATTTTGGATAAGTCGCCATGTCGTTCGATTTCTTGCTGAATCCGAGCTCCTATGATAGATTCAAGGACCTTACCCGCAGTATCTATCAAGCAGATGGGCCGGTATGAGGATGCCTCGCCCGGTGGTTTGCCCGGCTTAGGGAGAAGCAATATGTTTTGCCGTTTCCAAATGCTCGGAAATTTCCGTTCTCTCAGGCACTGGTTGTACATCTCCGTGAAAACTTCAGGGACAAGTGAGACTGCCAAAGCGAGAGCTCTGTTTGGGATAGCGTCTGGGCCAGGGGCCTTGTTCGGTCTCATCCTGCGGACTATGGAAATTATTTCCTCGCATGAGCACTCCTTTAATCTATCCTCACTGTGACGAAGTGGATGGTCACGCAAAGCATCCTCGCAGTTGGGAAACAGAGTCATCACGATCCGCTCTAGGAACAGTGGGTCGCAGGGGTTGTCGAGTGGGTCCGAACGCAGTCTCTTGACTATCGTTTGGTACGCCTTGCCCCAGGGGTCCTGCTCGGCCGAATCGCATAGCGATAGGAAGGCTTCTCTCTTGCTTGAGCTGATTTCTTTCTTCAGAAGTCTCCTCCGGAGTTGGTAATGGCTTTTTAGAGGCTCGAACTGAGCGGTTCCTCTGGAACTTTGGTAAAGCCTTCTCGCTCTAAGGCAGTTACGCCTGGCCTCCTCAATTTTATCGTTCCACCAGCACACAGGCTTGTGGTGTCTGCCGTACGACGTACGCTGCGCCATGCTACCTTCACAGGCTGCTCTTAATGTGGCCATGACATGATTTGCGGAGTCTTCAGCGGTCAAACGTACTTGCAGCCCCGCCAGCTTCGCCTGAAATGTTGGTACATTTAGAGTGTCAGGGCGGAAGGATTTTCGCTGTGGGAAAACTTGTTGCAGCGCTCTAGGACGACTTGCTAGGGTAAGCAGTATGGCCTCGTGATCGCTCGCCGTGTAGAAATCGCCGATACCCCATGATGACGACCTGGCGATAGTCTCGCTTGCGAATGTCAGGTCTATTATGGAACCAAATAGACCAAATAGAGCGATGCAAAAGCCTCTAACAGGATACGACCTCTTGCATCTGTTCTTGGACAGCCCCAGTCAATTGCCCATGCATTGAAGTCGCCCGCAATAACGACTCGTGGCCGGCCTCTGGCGTCCTCTACGAGGTTATCCAAGACCTCACCGAAGCGAGTAATTGGTAAACTGGGTGGCATGTAGCAGCTGTACAGTACCAGATCATTCACCGTGGCTCTGCTGAAGTGTTGGAAGGACCTTGTGTCTTGCAGCGGGCTTGATGTCCCACAAGACCATATTACGGATCTCCTGTCGGCGTCAGTCACCCATTTGGATGACTCTCCAGTAGAGTAGGGCTCGCTTAGAAGAGCTACATCGATTAACTGCTCTCTGATCGTCTGTTGCAGTAGGTCCTGCGCCGCGATGCAGTGATTTAGGTTCAGCTGCAGGATCTTCAGTGCTGACGAAGTCATTTGGGCGGCTTTGGGGTCCTCGAATCGCCCCTTGCTGTGCAAAGGCGGCTGCCTGCTAGGTGATTTCTTGGACTCAGGCCTTGTGCAGCACATAGAAAGCAGTTGGCATCCTTTGAAGGACAGTTGGCTGCTATATGGCCTACTTCGCCGCATTTGAAGCAGCAACGTGACCTGTCCTCCATGCTGGAGCATCTTGCGGCTATATGGCCAACGGTAAGACACTTGAAGCACCTCAGTGGCCGTTCTTCGAGTGCTTTAATGGGGCAATTTCCCCACCCTATCATCACAGAACCCAGATCAGTGAGCTTCTGGATTACCGCCTCTGTGGCCCTCACAATTGCCGTCTGGTAATTCCGCAGGCCCGGCCGTATGCTCTTTACGGTGAGCGCGTTTTCTTCGATCTTGGCCTGTGAGGCTAGCGCTGTCAGTAAGTCCTCCCGAGTCGCTGCTGCATCTAGGTTGTAGATCGCTATAGCTCTTTGCTGCTGGAGAGCGCTTACTCCTACCTTATCACCTAATACCATGGTGATATTTTCCCCGAGTGACTTGATGTCAGTTGCTGGGTCCCTCCGGAGCTCCAGAATCAGCGCGTCGTTTGCAGTACGCCGAACTCTGGAGACGTGCTCACGGACATGTTGCAGCTTGCCATCCGTGCGCCTGGTCACCATTTTGAGTACTTGGCTATAACTAAGCCCGTCGCTGGCTTCGATTAGTATTGCATCCGGTCTATGCTTGATTCTCGGTTTGGCCTGCATCGAGGAGGCTCCACGTCGAGGCTTTGCGGGGCCGACTGTTTTCCATCCATGGTTGTCCTCGGTTGTCCCATGATCCACTGTTTTATGGCGCGCTTTGTCACCTTGGGGAGTAGGTGGGGCCTGCTGCCGCTGCTGGGATTCCGCGGGTTGCCGTTTTTTAGCACGCTGTTTGGATGCGTGAGCGCTGGTCTGCCGCGAGAGAGAGAGTTCAGATGGGCCTGATGCCTTGTCTCCGCGCTTTTCCACTGGTGAAGTTTGCGTAGGCCGGGATAGCATGGTCACGGAGAACAATTCTTCCGTCTGCTGCCCACGACTGACACGTTCAGGTGGCGGCTTCGAACAATTGGGACATGCCTCCAATGCCACTGACTCGATTGGGTGTCCACTGAGTCTGGAGCTGACTTTCGCCTGGAGCTCTTTTAGCCTCTCAACTTTTTCCCAAAGGGAGTTGGCAATGGCCCGCTTGCCTCCTTCTTTCTCGGGCTTGATCCTCTCCGAGATCTCCTCCAACAGTACGCCCATGTCTGTTAATTCTTTGCAGACAGGCTGCAGTTTTGACCTTTTCGTAGGGGCACAGTCAATTGCAGCTTCTCCATTTGGACTCATGGCGTCCCGCGATCTCTTTGGAGTGTCCTCTTGATGGCTAACAGCCGCTCGCAGAGGCAACTCGTCATGGACTGGAGGCGAATGTAGCAACATTCTGCTACGCCCGAACACCATTAGCTCCTCTCCTTCCATTATCTTCGGCCTGTTACCAGGTATTTCCCCCTGATGAGCGTTGGGAGTTATACCGCTCCGGCTCGGCTTCCTTTAGATAATTCCAGCAGGCAGCGGGAATATGGGCCGCTCGGTGTGCAATGGCAAAGTAAAATTATAAAAATAAAAAATAATTTTAGAATCCAAAATTCCCCGCAGCGGATTTGAGCCCCTATAGTGCCAAGGAGTATCACAGCAATGCCACTTATGCTAATTAAATTCCCAAAAGAAATGGATTTGAAAATTTAATTCCTTCCAGCGGATTTGAACCAGGTACTTTAAGACCCGCCTCCGAAGGTAAAGGGAAAAAAACGGAGATATTTAAAAAATATAATTTAAATAGAAATAAAAGTGCTCCAAATTTAAATTAAAATTTTCTTTTTTTTATTTACTCCGCTCAGCGGATTTGAACCAGGTACCGGCCGAATTCAAAGGCAGCTCCGCTGCTTGTTAGGCCACCGCCTACGGCCCCAACGCTAGGGCTAGTGTACTGCTATACTGCTGGACAGGTGGGAGGTGATTTAGAACCACCGCCTAGAAGTAAGCGGCACTTGGGCGGTCTGCGGAAAAAAAAAGCTCGACTCCCAGATGATGGGCTTGGAGAGCTTTCGAGCCCGGCTTGGCAGGTCCGCCAACAGTTGGTAATCGCACCACTTATGTGTTTACTTACAGCGTGGGTGGAAGAAAAATTTACCAAAAATGTGCGGCTGGCACCCCACTACCACCAATACGATGGAAAAAGTCGGGAGATGCACAAGGAAAGCGCCCCGCACCCCTCCGACCACCAAAGGAACCGGCGCAGCAGGAGGCCGGAAGAAAAAAAATCGAATTTAATTTTTCACTTGCAATGCAACTGGCGACCGGCGGAACGTGAGTAGCAACACGAGTGAGACTGCTACACTAATAGACAATATAATTGCAGGACTAGGAGATCAACGATCACCGATAAACCGAAGATTTCACAAAAAAGACGGGATGCGACGAAATACACGTTCCTCTCAGGTCAACCTTTTTCAACCTGTCATCATCTGTGTATGAGCTGCATGTGTGTGTGTGGTTGTATGTGTGCGTATATGTATTCTCTTTGCCATTTACATACACATTTCATTTATGCAAATACTCGCAATTCATATTCCACAAATACTTGCCGAATTACAATAAACATTTTACAAGGCAACAACTAAAATCCCCCATTATCATACATATGCCTCACTCGCATCTCACATTCAGTTTACAAAATTTCAAATTCCAATTTCAATTTCGCATTCGTTAAGCATTTTCGCAGCTAATTTCCCTTCAAGATTTGCACCAGTTAGATATTTCAATGTATATACATATATACATACGAATATATACTTATATAGAGTTAGATATGAATCGGAACAAGTCAGTCAGTCAGTCAACCAGTCATTTAGTCACTCTCAGTCTGTTCGTTCGTTCGCTCGTCCATCCGTCTGTCTTCCTTCTGTTTTTGCTTAATTTCCTGTTAAGCCATTTTCAATATCTCACATAATGAATGTGGCAACAAAATGGCAGCGGACATGCATTAAAGGTGTGTATGCCACAACCAGATACACAAACAGTCTGCCAGACAGAGAGAATGAAAGACATAGTGATAGATAGAGAGAGAGAAACTCCAGCCCAGTGTCAGTCATTAGTCACTCATAGAGTCAGTCAGTCAGTCTGTTATTAGAACATAAGCCCAATGTTTAGAGTCTTTTTGAGAGTTCTGCTTCACAGGCTATGCTGATGAAGAGATCTTTCCACAAGATGATGGCGATTACAGTGGAATACCAATTCTAAAGTGCAAATTCTCCAGTAAATTAATTAATTAATAATTAATTAAAAGATTTCAATTTTTATTACATAAAAATATTTATAATGGAGACCAAAAATTTTAGTATTTAGTACAGTAGTTTGCTTTTTGAATTAATGAATGCTTTCGAATTTCTATGCTAATATTCGAACAATTTCGTAAAATATTTCTAGTTGTCTTAAGTTTTTCCTTTAATGGTTTACATTTCCTTTCATTAGTTTTCCAATCTATTTGAATAAACATTTTAAAATCCAGTAAAGCCTTGCATTTAGGCCGGCTCGAGGTTAATCTTCCAGGTTGTCTGTATAGTTCCATAAGTTTCATAAATTAAAATTTCTGAGTCCTTCATATTTTGAAAAATTGAATAAAAATTATTATAATTTGAATTTTTTTTTTAATAATACGATATAATGATTTATCTCGATTTTTTATAAATAAAATCACAAACGACAATTATGTTTTACTTTTATTATGAACTATAAATTAATAGTTATTATACCCTTGCAAAAAGGGTATATTAATTTTGGTCAGAAGTGAGCAACGCATAGAAGGAAGCATCTCCGACCATATAAAGTATATATATTCTTGATCAGCACGACGAGACGAGTTCAAATAACCATGTCCGTCCGTCCGTCCGTCCGTCCGTCTGGATCGATGCGAACTCCTCCTAGACCGTAAGAGCTACAGAGCTGAAATTTTGCATGTAGGCTTGTATATACTGCAGGGTTTGTATATCTCGGATTCAGTCGGATCGGACCACTATATCATATAGCTCCCATACAAACGGCAAAGTCACGAACAGTGACTTTTCTCAATAACTTCGTTATCTTATAAGCAATTGCCATAAAAGTTGTTATTGGTCAGTTTCGTGTTCTTATTTATAATTGTGCCAAATTTGATCAAGATCGGGTGACTATATCATATAGCTCCCATACAAACGGCAAAGTCACGAACAGTGACTTTTCTCAATAACTTCGTTACTTTTTAAGCTATTGTCGTGAAATTTAATATAAGTAAGATTATTGTAACTATAAACCACTGTGCCAAATTTGATCAAGATCGGGTGACTATATCATATAGCTCCTATAGGAACGATCGGTCAAAAACAGTGACTTTTGTCAATAACTTCGTTACTTTTGATGCGATTGCTTTCAAATTTAATTTGTCATTTGTCAGTTTAATATATCTGTTAATGACTGTGCCGAATTTGGTAAAGATCGGGTAACTATATCATATAGCTCCCGTAGGAAGGATCGGTGGAAAACAGTGACTTTCATCAAGATTGAAGGCCGTTTTTTCGCAAACATTACCCTTTTTAGATAAAACAATTAGTTTAGATAAAAGAGTTACTAACAAACTTGCAAGGGTATACAAACTTTGACGCGGTCGAAGTTAGCCCCGGCCCTCTGGTTTTTTACTTAGTTTTATTGTAGAAATTAGAAAAGCAAAGAAAAGTAAAAAAATAATTGATATTTCTGATTTGTAAAATAAATGCAAAAAATAAGTGTTATTTGGGATTTTTATAATAAATGTCAAAAATCATATTCAAATGAAATATAAATTAATCATAAAATAATTATTATTTTCAGTTTATAAAATTAAAATTAAAAAAAATGTTTATTTGTACATTTTTTGCTTGCTAATTATGGATATAAATTTATTGGTTCATTGGATAGTCAATCAAATACTATTAAAATAATTTGTTTATTCGGATTGCGTTTAAAATCTGTTCTTGCCGGTGATTTTGTTTAGTAAAAATATAAATAAATAGGATGCATAAAGTTTCTTAATAATTCACTTAATATTGTGTTAAAAAAGAAATTTTTCAAAAAATTATAATGAGATAACTGAAAATATATAAAACTAAAGTGTATTTAAAGTTTTGGTGAGATTATATGTATGCCTAATTTCCAAACATTTTGCACCACTGTTCGATGATTCTCTCTCTCTCTCTATCTCTCTCTCTTTCTCTCTCTCTCTCTCTCCCTCTCTCTTTGTGCCATTCGTATTTGACAAGCAAGAGCAGCGTTTACAATGGCTAAGACTTGGATTTAAATTAGCATTGTGCATAAATGTTTGGCGTGTCATCATAAAATACCGCACACACACACACACACACACAAACATACACACATACCCTGATACACATATATGTATGTGTATGTATAAGCCTACATCTCAATGTAGCCCAGTTTAAACATCAAACAGGCATAAAGCAGAGGCAAAAGCAGCATCAGACACACGCTGCGTATGCGTAATGTGAACTCATAAGAATTAATTTCTAGCAATTGCTCCTCTTAAAGGATGTGTATATTTAGAAGCATTGCAAAAGCAAATAGATTTTCGTTTACCTGATTCACATTCTTTGGCAATGCTAAGACGATTTTCTATATACTATATATACATATGTGTGTATATGTATAAAAAATATATGTATATGTCGGGACGTCAGGATTCTTGCTCGCCTCGCTTGTCGGGACGTCAGGATTCTTGCTCGCCTCGCTCATATTTTCAACTGGAAACGTTCACTTAGTACTTTTTATTTCACTTAGACTTTTACTTTTCACTTTAGACTTTTTACTTTTCACTTTTACTTTTCACTTTTATTTTTCACTTATACCTTTTTCTGTACGGCTAGTTCCCAGGGGGGTTTCTTCACTGAGCTCTCTAGCCCGAGGCTCCCCTTTATATAGGACCTGACCTGATGACAGATTGACCAATTTGTTTCTGAACATGTTGCCAAGGCAAAGATGATTGTCATCCTGCAAAGTCAACATTCCCAGCAACATTCCAGACGTCAGTCTGCAGCCGCTGCAAAGGTAATGCCAGGGCTACAATTGACATGCCTGTCAACTATCTAGTAGGCTTTGACTTATTAGTCACTTAATTGACACGGCCATCCTGACCTTTACACGTCCTCGTGTAATATTTTAATTTTTAACTTCAAACTTACCAAACGGAACTCGATCATCGTCTCTTAGACGGATAACCAAACATCGTCTCTCCTAGACGGATAACAAAACATCGTCTTTCCTAGACGGATAACCATCGTCTCTCCTAGACGGATAACCAAACATAGTCTCTCCTAGACGGATAACAAAACATCGTCTTTCCTAGACGGATAACCATCGTCTCTCCTAGACGGATACCCAAACATCGTCTCTCCTAGACGGATAACAAAACATCGTCTTTCCTAGACGGATAACAAAACATCGTCTCTCCTAGACGGATAACCATTCTGCCATTCACACATCCTCGTGTAATGACCAAATATCAAGTTCAGAGACACATTTTGAATTTCATAACATAAACTGAACTTAAGTTTTATTCTTAACCATACCATACAGAGTATCTTCTTCTTCTTCTTTTTTTTTTTTTTAACAAAATTCAAAAATTTACTTAATTTTTAACAAAACAATTAATCATTGTGCTTGCACTATTCGATTTCAACAAAATAACAAAGTATTTGCTAAAATTTCAAATGAACGTGCGCCAGAAAATGAATGTCCAATATATAAAAAATACAAATAAAACAAAATAATAAATTTAATTCATCGTCTCACTTGGACGGGACACTCTCAGTCTCAATTATATTCTCTGATAAGCTCTGATTTTCATTATCAATATCCAATTCATCAGGAATTTTACCATCTGGAATTCTTCTAGTGTCTTCATGACAGTATTTGTAAAGCCGTTTATTTGTTAGCGATTTTAACATATATCTATCCCCTTCCAGGACTTCAGTAACCAAAAATGGGCCCTTGAATTTCGGGTCTAATTTCGTTTGGTGTCTCTCCTCGTTTCTTAGCAGAACATAGTCACCAACATCATGCCTTACAACCGTGGCCTTAGTTTTGTCAAAGCGTTGTTTATCATACCCAGCCAAACTCTTCATCTTATCACTGGCACGAGTCCGAACACTGTTCAAATCAATCTCAATTTCTGTGTCCACTGGTGGAATTAACCCTATCGGTCGAGCCTCTTTTCCTATCAACATTTCCAAGCTGAACCTCGCCAAGTGCATCTTGCCAGGATCTTTGGCTCGACTCGACAGCAGTTAGCAAATTTTTGAGTGTACTCATAACACGCTCAACCTGACCGTTTGCACGACTTGCCCCAGTTGCGATTAGATGAAGTTTTATATTTTGTGAGGAACAAAATTCAGAGAATCGAGAACTTGAAAAGCACCTTCCCTGGTCAGCTATGATACGATTTAGTATCCCGAATAGGGCAATCGAGGCTTTTAAGGCCTTAACGCAGCTTTCTGTGTCTATTTTAAGGGTGTGATAAAGGTGTACAAATTTCGTGAAGCCATCAATCTGAACGATGACATATTCTTTTAGGTCGCTTTTACCGCTCAATTTTCCGGAAATATCTATGTGAACAGTGTGCCAAGGGATGTTCACCTTCGCGATTGGATGGAGCTCAGCTTGTATTTTCCCAGAAGGCGACTTGGAAGTCCTATAAGTAATGCAATTATTTACAAACTTGCGAACATATTTATTCATGTTATGAAACCAATAATATTGGTAGACCTTGTCAAGAGTTTTCTGCCAACCAAGGTGCATAATTGACTCGTGTACTTGATTTACCACGGACCATCTAAACGTTCGTAGCACCACCGGTAGACAACGTGTTCTACTGTTTCTTTGAATCTTGCGATGTAAGATACCTTTCCTTAAATCATAGGATTTAATTAAATCGTCTTGTTGCTCGTTAGAATTGAGCTTGCGAACTATTTCTACAATCTCTGGATCTAATTTCTGCTCCGTAAGAAGCCACTCGCTTGAAATCTCAGCTAAGTTTATTCGCTCTCGGTGATTTTTCTAACACAAGTTGTGGCTTTGAAGGAACTAGATTCCTGGAAAAGAAGTCTGCATGAGCCATGTGTTTTCCCTCTCTATATTGGATATCAAAATCGAATGATTGCAGATAGGCCCACCAGCGATGAACTCTTGGTGTTAAGTCTATCTTTGTTCGTGAAGCCTTTAGCGAATTACAATCAGTATATACCACAAACTTTCGCCCAAGCAGATAATGACGAAAGTGTTTTACAGAAGCAACCACAGCCAATGTTTCCAAGTCGTATGAGTGATATCTAGCCTCAGAGGGCGAAGTTACTTTGCTAAAATATTCCACCACATGAGGATTACCATTAATACGGTGTAGGAGTATTGCACCATATCCACATGAACTGGCGTCAGTGTGTAACTCAATGGGGTATTGTGGGTCAAAAATTACCAAAACAGGTTCGTTTGTAAGGACAGTTTCTATTTTTTTTCGAACATTCTCGAGTTCAACATCCCAGACAATACTTCCTTTTCCCGATGTAAGAGAATAGAGTGGCTTTATTATTTTGGCAAAATAGGGTAGCTCTCACCTCGATGTAACATGACTCCTGTTGGCTCAGACACAAAGCACTGGTTTACATGATTTTGTTTTGTTGGAACGTCACTTACAGAGCATCGGTTCGCAAAATGCAAAATGCTATCAAGAATTCTCATTTTTTGATAGCAAGCAAGGACTATGCCACAAGGAGCTTTCGCCCAGGACACTACGTTGACGTCGTCTCACGTGCATATGACAGTGGAGTAAACAATTTTATTTCGCTCAGTAGAAACAAAAAAAAAAAAAACCCACACAGAGAGATAACTGCTACAAACGAGACGCAAGATGCTGCAGCAAGGACAACAACAAGCTACGGCAACGGCAACGAGGACGACGACGGCGGCACTTGAACAAACAACCCCCAACAGGGGCAAGAACAAAAAAAAAGAAGCAAGCATAAGAAGTTGCGTAAATATATTGGCGTGTCGCTTATTCAGAAGAAGTGGGCTGCTGCTGTTGCTGTTGGGGTGCAAGGGACAAGAACTGCGGTCGACTGGGCTGCGCCGGGGCCGGCCGGGACATTCAGTTTCAGGACTCTTTGGTCCTTTTGGTGATTCTCCGCTCGATGCTGTGTCCCGCCGTGGGCGTTGGACGCAGTTAGTCGAGCGTGCCTGGTGGATTTTAATGCGTGCCTCTATAAATTTTGCACGCCTTTTGTAAATGTGGGCAAAGCGGTGGACTAGATGGAGGCATCGGGTGAGGGGAGCCATGGGGGCGTGGGCAGCTGTACACGTGGCCAGAACATTTTTTTTTTTTGTATATATTTTGAAACTTGCAAATTGTTGTTACTCTTCTTTCTTTCCTTCTGTGTATGTGTGTGTATGTTATCTGCTTTTCCATGGCGGGTTTCCTTTTTATTATTTTTGGTTCTCGTATTTTATTTTTCTCATTTCTCATATTAATGTTTATCCATAATGGATTTAAAATTGTTACTGCTTGATGTATGTTAGCAAGTACATGACCCTAAATTTTCACTGGAACTTTTCGTTTTCTTATTCGATTTTCGTCCTCTTCGGATTCGGTATCTATGCCTGTATTTGAATCTGTACCCGTAGCCGATCCGGTGTCAGATTCTGTCTCCGAGTCGGTACCAGATCCAGAATCTGATTCAGAATCTGATCCTGAAACTGATTCAGAATCTGATCCTGAAACTGATTCAGAATCTGATCCTGAAACAGATTCAGAATCTGATCCTGAATCAGATCTGATTCTGAATCTGATTTAATTTTTGTTAATTTTGTTAATTTTCAGAATCTGATTCTGAATCTGATTCCTGGATCTGATCCAGAATCTGATCTTGAATATGAGCCGAAGTCTGATCCAGAATCAGATGCAGAATTTGATCCTGAATCTGATTCTTTCTTTTGATTCATTTTCTTAGTCTCCGTCTTTCTGTCTGTGTCAGGGTCATCGTTCCCTTCAATACAAGCTTTCGTCTTGATCAAGTCCAAGAAATCAAACCATTCCAACATTTCCTCTTCCCGTGGATCTTCCTTCTCCTCTTTTTTTACAGTCCGTCCAACTGTATTAGTGCAAAATGCCAGCAAAAGATTCCGTCGTGACATTCGGACTGAATAGATAGGAGCATCTTTACTTCTAACCAAGTAGTCAGTAACCAAGCCTCAGTCGAATCAACATTTGTCTTATCTGCTTCCACTTGCGCTTCTAGCTTTTTGCGTGTGTTATTCCTTATAAGAAATTCTAAGTCCCAGATAGACATTCGGCAATCTTGTCCCCCAGCGGCAAATAGATTATTATCAATTGAAACTGTAATGCTATTAATCCTATCCGTGTGATGAGTGAGAACTCTTAGTAATTGTTCTGTAACCGTATCCCAGAGAATAATTAACTTGTCATCGCCTCCTGTCAGGTAATGTCCACATGGAGTATACGCTAAAGTATTAACCCTGCTATTATGGCCAATAAACAGACGCACTTGAACATCCTTTACAATATCCCAAATGCGTATTGTGGTATCATGGGATCCGGTTGCTAAATAACGCTGATTCTGATGAAATATACAGACACTGACTGCGTCTAGATGACCGGTGAAAATGCGAGTGGGCAAAAGACTGTCTTGGGCCCATATGCGAGCCGTGGAATCCGCAGAACCCGAGATAAAATAAAAACCCTTTGGCGCAAATGTAACACTGTAAACGGGTTCCAGATGACCACGATAGATCACCAAGCAGCTCCAGGTTATTAAGCACCATAGACGCAGTCTATGGCGCAAAACTGCAATCAAATATTGCATCTTTGTGGCCGTATAATGAACGTTTTGTTAATTTTCTATACATTTGAAATATTCGCTTGGGCTCTTCGCCCGTTTCTGGATCGCTTTCCTCTACATATGGACCTGCCCGTAAATGCGGCAACTTGGGTCCTCTAAGAGAAAAGACATGTATAACAGAGGTTTCAGTGCCAAGTGCCATCATGGCTACGCCCTCTGAAAAAGTGCCACAGGTAACGACCTCATCGCAGTCCGGAGCCGTATACAAATAGCTAGATGGAAGATTATCACGGCTTAATTCAACGCGTTTATTCTCATCGGTTTTCCGACGTGACAACTCCGAGCGATTTGGTATCGGTGCAAATAACTGTTCCTCCGATGGCATTTTAGTATTTTCTGGCGGTGGTGAAGGTTCGGTATTTTGTTTAGCCTTCTCCTCCGTTTTTTCGTCTTTCTTAAATTCCATTTTATGCACCGTCTCCGGTGCAGCCCACAAAATGGTCGGAAGCGGGACACCAGCATAGCGTGGACGATCTTGCGGGATATCGTTTTCCTCATAGCATTTGAATAAGAAAAGTGACAGAACCATTCGTTGCTGCTCAATGGGCCAGTCTTCAATGTACATAAGACTCCGTCTATATGCCGGCAAGGATATACGAATTTCTATTTTCTCCCATCCACTTAATATACTTTTTGCCTTCTTCGGCACACTGTGAGCTTTCTTGATCTTTAGCAATTTTTCAATGCGACCCATTTCCGATTTGTTAAAGTATACTTGATAACGCTTAATAAACTTCAACGCCTCTGTCGATTTATTACTTGCGATCATCAATAAATAACATAAAGCAAATATGGGAAATAACATTGTTGAAAATTGATATCGGAAACGACTTGTGGCTTTTAATGTAAGTCTATAAATGGCACGAACGGTGGCCTGATAAACCTTGTACACCCTGTTATCGGTGATTGGCTCAAAATCCATAGGATCATAGTAATTATCTATATTGGTATCCTCGTAGAAGTCCAGGCCATTTTCACGCATTAATTTGAACTCATCCTCCTCTTCATAATCTTCAGAGTCATCGGAGGTCTTACTGTGATTGTCCACGGATTCTATTTCGTTCTCAGCTTCATCTATTTGTTGTTTCTGTTGAAGATCAGCCAAAATGTCTTCATTATTGCAATTGTCACCTTTATCAATGGGTAATCCAGACATTTCCTGCCAATAGGTCTGTGGTATTGGTTTGCCCTTTTAGTATTATGTGTAACCACATTTTTATCTTTACGATTTGTTTCATTTGCATTATCATTCTTAATATCATTATCATTCTCAGAATTGCTGCTGGGACTGTTGCAACTGCTGCTAGAGCTACTTTTGATGTTATTTTCTTCAAGTTCGTTCAGACAATCGGAAACACTTTTTTGTATGACTTGTAGTGGCTCAGTCATGGAAATCTTTTGGTCCAATGCATTCGTTTCGTGACTCTTTTTCAGCTTATTTATTTGGGCATCCTTTTCGAGTGTGTTTTTTTTCTTAACCTTTTCAGTTCATTCGCTTCGATACCCGCGTTTTTTTTATCGACATCCTTTAACCCTGCATTCCCTAAGACACCCTTTTCTGGTGTTTCGATTTTGATATACTTTTCTAGTGGGCTAATTTCGTCATCCATGTCCATATTCGTTTTGATAACCTTTCCCAGCGTGGTCATTTCGATAATTTTTTCGTGTTGATTAGTTTCAATATCCATCTCAAAGGTATTCAGTTCGATATCCGTTTTCAGCGTATTCGTCCCGACACCATTTTCCAGCGTATTCAGTTCGACATCCATCTCCAGTTCCGTTTCAATTTTAATGTTATTCGTGTCAACACTCTTTTCTAGTTCATCCTTTTCTACATCCTGTACTAATACATTTGTAGCAAGATCCCTTTTTGACGTATCTATTTTGACACCATTTTCCAATTTTTTCAATTCACCATCCTTTACTAATCCATTCCTTGCACGATTCCTTTCTGGCGTATGTATTTTGATATCCTCCTCCAAGGTGTTCAGTTCTACATTTGTGTTTATCGCGTCATCCTTCTTTAGCCTATTCGTTTCTTCGACATCCAAGCTTAAAGTAAACCAATTTTCAACTTAATAAAAGTTCATCAACAAACAAAACAAAAAAATACAAAATTATATTTATGGATACCTTGGTTTAACTTCATACGATGCCGGCTTATTGGTCATTGACGCATATTTTTTACATTTTACGTCTTCCAATTGAATATTTTTTGTTTCCATATGCAAACATCGAGGCGGGAAGGTAAAGTTTTCCTTGGCAGTTATTGGAGGCGACTTAATTGGGCTTATAGAAACTGGCAATTGCCATTGTAAACGATTAAATATGGATTGATATTTCAATGGACTCTTGGGTGTACCGTCTTTGCTAAATTAGATATAAATGCATTGGCATTAGTTTCATGGCCACACTAATACAAATTTTTGCGATGTTAACCTTTTAGATTTAATAGTCTGTGTGTCCATAAACATTTCAAATGTAAACTTTCGTTTAGTATCCCCATTTTCTACAATAAAAAACAAAAAGGTGAATAATGAGTAAAATTAATTTTTGGTTTTTCTTATACCGTCTTCTGATGTGATACTTAAATTATTATCGGTCGTCGAATCGCTTAAGTTCAAATCGTCTAATAAAAAATCTGCAACTGGTTTATTATCATGTGTAGTTACATTGTTTGACTTATCAATTGAGTCGATAATATCTTTATCAATTGTTGAGAAAAAATCATTTAGGTCCCAATCGTTTACTTTCTCATCATTGATTTTAATATTGCGCAATTGAGACCATCTAAATTCAGATTGAGAATCACTGAAACTGCTACTGGATATGCTTAAATCATCATTGATCATGCTCACGCCGTTAGTTTTGGTCATGGAAGTTTTGCTATTTTTCTTACACGAATTAAATCCAAAGGGATCATCATCTTCATTATCATTAAGCTCTGCTGATTTCCTTTTCCTTCCATTGCTAACCGGTTTCTTGGCTTTTGGTTTAGTCATATAAAAACCAAATGGGTCATCATCCTTCTCTTCTAGCTTTTTTGATACATTTTTTTGTTTAGATTCTGTTGTCTTTGTTGTTGTTGCTGTTGTCTTCTTGGGTGCTTTCGCCCTGGGATTTGGCTTTGTCTTATCACATAAATCCTTTTCCGCTCCTTGCACGGTTTTTAGTTGTGTTACCCTTTGTTTTGTGACCGTGGTCTCAGCTCTAGCCTTCGCCTTAGAAACTTTTCCCCCAACTGCATCATTTTCATCTGCTTTTCCCACTTGGATTTCATTTATTCTCTTCTTACTCATAACCGGATTGCTGGTGGCCTTAGATCTTATTTTCAAATTGTTTGAGAATTTTTCTGGCAAAACTTTCGCACTCATTTTATCCAATTAATGTGGAATTTTATTTATTTACACCGATTTTTGACATCTTAATAGTGATGACAATTTAGCTTTGAATGCTAAATCTATTAACAGCTTTCAATATATAGCTATCAAAAACAATTTAGCCAATTTAGCGCTATTGTCATTAGCTTTTTCGTTTATTAACGTTGGTGAAAGTGGAAAAAAGTTACTTAATTTATTTCAAACTAGCCGCAAAGGTATTACTAACTTAATGTCATTTTTTGAGTTTCTCTACAATGATAAGCCGCTATGAGTAATAATTTAGTTACATGACTTAATATTATTCTTCAAACAATGAAAGTTTTTTAATCAAATAACAATAGCTTAATTTGTTTTGTCTATACTTTTAAGAACCTATATATCATAACCTGAATTATTGTTGGTCGCAATCTTTGACGTTATATTCATTTCAAACTGACGGCAGCAACTTCATGGAATTGCCAGACCAATTTCTTTTTTCTTATTTTATGCGCTTTTCATGTTGTTTTTTCCTGTTTTTTTTTTAGTTGTATCCCTTGGTGCTGCCTCACGTCGTCAGGCTGGAGGCGCAGGAACATCCTGACATGGCGCGACGGTAACCGCTGATCTGAAACAAAATGCTGGCACAGCATATAAGAGATACAGCAAGCGACGCCAGGAGAGAGGTCGGAGACTGGAGAGAAAAAAAGGGTCGGTGACTGGCAGGGTGGTGTTGTACGTAGGTAAGAAGAGAAAAAATTAATTTGCATACCCAATATTCAACGGATTTGCTGCTGCGTTGACTTTCGCTTGGTTTTCCATGCTCGTTCGCCATGTACATACATCCATACATACATAGGTGTGTGCGTTTGTGTGTATTTTTTTTGTTTCTCCACTTTTCCTGGGATTGAACTATGCTGGCGCTGGTAGTGTAACCGTCGCGTCGCGACCCGCATTTCAATTTCTGCAGATAGCCGAGTAGTTCGAGCAATATGTTCTACACTGCAACTCACTTTGCATTGTGTAAAAGAAAACGTCAAAAAAAAGACAAAAATCTGAAAAAATTGTACAAAAGCAAAAAACACAGAGAACCAAAAAGGACAACAGACAGCCCGCAGAAAATTCGGATTGTTGCATAGTATTTATCGTGCATATTGTTTTATAATTTTCCAATGAAATATTACTTTGTAAAAATACAAAATAATCGAGAGAGATAGCGTGTTGTGTCTGTCGTTACATTTTCGACCATAATCAATTTAAAGAGTAAATTGTTTCTAAAAAGAAAACCATTTCAATTATATATTTATAGAAATCTAAGTTTTTCCGAGCTAAGATTGTTGTAACATAAAACTATTTAATTAAATGGTATGATTTGCATTTGAAATTCTTAATTTTAAAAATTTTCATGATTTTTTTGAAAAGAAACTAAATACATAGTAAAAGCCTAAAGGCGTAGAAGTAATTATAATTGATACGCCTAAGAAGATTTTACTTGGATCGTTTGGAAAATACAAAGCCCAGAAAGTAATCATAAGTATTCATAGACACCTAGGCCACAGTCATGAACAAATGTATTGGCAATTCAAATTTTGCTCGATTAAATACGTGAACTACTGGCAAAATAAATATCTTTCATACAAAATAAATATTTTGGTAAATATTTACTTAAGTTACTCGGGCCCAAAACGCGCTTAAACTACATAAATTTGGTATCAAACGAAAGAGAAACCAGAGGGCCGGGGCTAACTTCGACCTCGTCAAAGTTTGTATACCCTTGCACCTTTTTTGGTAACTCTTTCCTTACCATCAAAGGAAAAAACGTTTTACCTAAAAAGGCCAATATTTGGGAAAGAACTGCCTACAGTCTTAGCATAGGAAATAACGAAGATATTGATCAAAGTCAATGTTTTCCACCGATCGTTCCTATGGGACATATATGATATAGTCACCTGATCTTCATCAAATTCGGCATAGTGATTAACAGATATGTATATTGAACTAACAAATGTTAAATTTGAAAGCACTCGCATCAAAAGTAACGAAGTTATTGAGAAAAGTCACTGTTTGTGATCGATCGTTCCTATGAGAGCTAGATTATATAGTCACCCGATCTTGATTAAATTTGGCACAATTATTAAATATAACACAAAACTGACCAATACCAACTTTTATGACAATTGCTAATAAAATAACGAAGTTATTGAGAAAAGTCACTGTTCGTGACTTTGCCGTTTGTATAGCTCCCATACAAACGGCAAAGTCACGAACAGTGACTTTTCTCAATAACTTCGTTACTTTTTAAGCTATTGTCTTGAAATTTAATATAAGTAAGTTTATTGTAATTGTAAACCACTGTGCCAAATTTGATCAAGATCGAGTGACTATATCATATAGCTCCCATAGGAACGATCGGTCAAAAACAGTGACTTTTGTCAATAACTTCGTTACTTGTGATGCGATTGCTTTCAAATTAAACATTTGATAGTTAAATATATCTGTTAATGACTATGCCGATTTGGATGAAGATCGGGTGGCTATATCATATAGCTCCCATAGGAACGATCGGTGGAAAACAGTGACTTTGAGTAATATCTTCGTTATTTCCTATGCTAAGATTGTAGGCCGTTCTTTCGCAAACATTAGCCTTTTGTGATGGCTATAGGTAAGGAAAGAGTTACTAAAAAAGATGCAAGGGTATACAAACTTTGACGCGGTCGAAGTTAGCCCCGGCCCTCTGGTTTTATTAATGTTTTAACACATAATATGGTATCACAGCATCATACATTTTGATTTCGATTTTCGCACCATTAAATATCATATGTTAAGTACATACATATGTAATATTAAACAAATAATTGCATCAAACCCTTCATTATTTTAATGTAAAACCATCAGTAACTAAACAACTTGTCTTACGGCATTTTTTTTATACCCTTGCAAAAAGGGTGTATTAATTTTGGTCAGATGTGTTCACCGCATAGAAGGAAGCATCTTCGACCATATAAAGTATATACATATGTATATTCTTGATCAGCATGACGAAATGAGTTCAAATAGTCATGTCCGTCAAACTCCTCCTTGACCGTTCGAACTACTGTTGAAATTTTGGATGCAGGGGTTGTATATCTCGGATTCAGCTGGATCGGACCACTATAACATATAGCTCCCATACAAACGGCAAAGTCACGAATAGTGACTTTTCTCATTAGCGTTTCCGAGCTATATTGGTGAGTTTATTACACCTATAAACGACTGTGCCGAATTTGACCAAGATATAGCTCCCATAGGAACGGAAGGTGGAAAGCAGTGACTTTGATCAATAACTTCGTAATTTCCTATGCTAAGATTGTAGGCCGTTCCACTTTGAGGGCTATAGGTAGAGAAAGAATAACAAAAAACTTGCAAGGGTATACAAACTTTGACGCGTTCGAAGTTAGCCTCGGCTCTCTGATTTTTTAATAAAAACTTGTAATTTCCCTGTAATAATAAATTCAGCTGGCACGTTGGTGAGCGGATTGAAAATCGCTCAAAGTGTCAGTCTATGCCACCTAGATTTCAGCTTTCACTGAAATTGCCGCTGAAGTGATTTCTGTAGCACACCTGTATTTTTCTGTTTCCTTCAACTGAAAAATGAAATAAGATTTGAAAAATGCAGTCCATTAGCAACTGAATTATAGCAACAATAGCAATAACCACAAGTCGAGGGCTATCATTAGATTTCGAACAATTACAAACAAAGCCTCATTATTTGGCAGCAACAATTGATACCCGGCTACAAAATCAAAATCACTTTGAAATGTGTAATGCAGCCCAATAAATAAATCAACACTGCAGAATAATCCATTGTAAAGTGTCGAAAAACTGCAATTGAAATGCAAATCAATGCAAATCGATACTTGAGTCATCATCGCCAACCAACAACACCAGCAACAGGAGCAGCGGCAACAACAATATGGGCATGAATGAATGAATGATTCATGCAACGCACGCGAGCAACATTCAAATGCAAATGCAAAATTCCAAAATGCAAATGAGTAAACGCAAAAATTTTTGCAACCAAAGCAATTTTGGTGGCGCGTCAGTTAGAGAGAGAGAGAGAGAGAGAGAGAGAAAGAGAAATAGATTGAAGATGAGTATGCGTTATGAGGATGAGAAACTGTTGGCTACCCGCTGATCCTAACAATCAAATCAAAACAAATGCACACCGCATGAGTAAAAACCAAAAATTTTTTTAGGAAAAACAGAAACACACAAAAAGAATGGAAAGCCGTTTGCAGATTTTCGCACTTCCGGTTAACTGTTGCTAATTTGATTAGAGAGTTGCCACAGGGAAAGAGAGGGTGTGGGTTGCACTGCCGCAATGTTATGAGAAGGGGAGACTGGGTGGGGTGAGCCGGGGCAACGGACAACTGCCGACGCAAGCGAAAAGGCCATAAAAATTTGCTGGCGCTGATTTCGTTTTGGCCTGCCAACTTATGCAAATTTTCGCTTGTGATTTATGCCAGAGCTGCCCATTTGGACAATTTCAGTGTTTCCCATGCCCTACAACAAAAGCACTTGGTAACAAAGGGTATTTTAAAGTTAACCTAGCCTAGCATATAGATTCTTGATCACTTTTTAATGTGAACGTTATCTTACAAAGTGAAGAAAGACAAGAGAAGTTTCCTCAGATAGTTTTTTACTATTTCCACTTTGCCTGCTTGTTACAAAGTCCAATTTGAAGGGTATCTTAAAGTCAGAATATATATATAATATATATTTCATTTTTTCTCTAGCAAAACTTTACTCCTTGGGGAATGTGTGAGAGTTTCTGTAAAATTGAATTTTAAGCACAGTTTTGTATAAATCGTTTCACACGTTTCATACTCCTGGGTCTTAATTTCTTTTGCGTATGGAAATTCAATTATATCCTGTCATATGGCTCAAGCCTTTCTTTCACAGAACGGGACTGTCTGTTAGAGGTCTCCTGTGTGTGTGTGTGCTTCCTGAACTTGTCTGGACTCATTGTCATGCTAATTGGCAAGCAATGAGAAGGTTTTTCAGGATTTGTCGAGTGTCGGCCGCAATATCCTTGTGAGAAATGTGCCAGGTAGAAAGAGAAGCTACTGCTGTTGCTGATAAAATTGAGCATGAGAATAATAATCATGATGAAGATGACGGCCGATGATGGGAGCTTCCCTCTAGACATCAGATCGCGAAGTGCTATAAATGTGAAAACAAGAAATATCCATTGACGAAAAATACTAAACTTTCTTATACATAAACAACAAAAATCAAAAAAAATAAAGACTCAAAAAAAAAAAAAAAATTCTTCCTCCCAGATCATTTTTACAATTCTCACCCCCGCACTCCCACTCACACATCCATCGAGCAGGACAAGAACAAACATTAACACGGCCTCTGACGCAATTTAACACCAATTACAATATCCGTTACATATAATTATTGTAAGCACGCCCACAAGGAAGAGCCACTGGCCCAAGACCAAAAGGCACAAGCCAGGAGCCGGAGACGAAGCAGAACGAAGAAGTCGACTTAATTAAAGAAAAACAGAAGGAAACCACAGGAAAGGCGGCAGCGGCTATGGAGACAAACCAAAAGTGGAGCGGAGACATGGGGCGCCATTTGTGGTTGCCAGGACATTAACAATGGCAACTAAAACATCAGCAATGGCAACAACAAGGACAGCAAATGGCGACCATAAAACAACAGAGAGCAGAGCCAGGAATAGCCATGAAATATGACGACGAAGGCAAGACCTGCTCTTGTCCTCCATCTCATCTAAATGAGAGAGTGTGAGCATGGTTTGGGTGAGTGTGTGTGCGGGTGGTGGGGGAGGTAAACATTTCTTAATTTCCAACAATTTACGCTGAAAGCTTTCAGCACTGAAATGACGCACAAGCAAGCAGGAGTTGAGTTGGGTGGGCGGACCTGCAGTGTCCGTGTCCCGTGTCTTTGTCTGTTCGTGGCAGTCCTGGCCAGTAGTCCAAGTCAAGCAAGGCGACGATGATGATCTAACGCCATTATTTCGATGGCAAACGACAGGCAGTTGTTAATGGGGCTTACCACTTAAGCGCGAAGGCATAAAATAAACACGCGCCCCTGCTCCTCCCCGCCTCATCATTGCTGCCACTGCGTCCTGCTTCACGGATGTCCTGGCAAATTAATTAACATGGCGCTCGTTCGCCTTAAAGCAAACTGTTTCTCTTTTCCTTTTTCGGGTTTTCTCGTCTTTTGGCGGTTTGTTTTTTTTTTTTTTTTTGTTTTGTGCTGAATTGTGCACCATCTCCGTCGTTCTGTTGTACTCTGCTCGAGGCCCCTTGGTTTGGGTGGAGGGCTGGTTGAAAGAGAAGGAGAGGAAGCTTGGGGGCTTTAGGGAAGTTTTCCTTGCTTGCCATCGGCAGTTTAACTATTAAGAAACGTTTAAAGTTGTCAAGGTTCAGCAAATGAAAATGGGGTGCTAGCGGTTGTCTTGTTAATAAGAAAAACACACACAGACATACTGACACAGGAGCAGCAAAGGAAAGAGGTGGACCACCTATCAAGCAGCAGGCAACAGGACATTGAGCATACGCGGCACGTTGCTACATCCGTTTGACACCTTTTGTTCATCCCATTCTCTCCCATCACACTTGAACAGAAAATGAGCTGGCCTGTACGTGACTTGTTTTTCGGGCCAAAGACCCAAAAAAAACTCCTTCAAATTTAGACAATATTTGGTTTTCTTTTTGCTCCACCCACCGATTTCAGTTCTGTCCAACTTAAAAACTTTGGACTTTTCCTTTTCATTCCACACAGAGTAATTACCCAAACAACAGAAAGATTTGACATAAATTCACAGAGCGTCATCATCATCATCATCCTCATCATCTTCGCCGTTTTTTGTTGTCTTGTTCGTTGTCGACGTCCAAGATCTTCTTCGGGTCCAGAGCTCCTCCGGCCGGAATAATTAGTGTTCTTTCAGCATTTTGCTACGTGCCAAAAACAACGCCTTGCGCCAAGTACACGGCACGGATGCACTTGGGGGACACACTTTCCTACCTTAAGTCCATCTCCCTTTCCATTTCTTTCTCTCTCGCGTCTTTGGACTTGTATAATTGCAATTAAAATGTGCGTCCAGAAGTATTTTTATTTTTTCTTTTCTTTTGCCGTGAAGTGCAAACACTTTGAGGCAATTGCCAAGAAAAAGAGAACGAAGAATAACAATAACATGAATAATAATAATAATAATAATAATCATAATAAGTGAGAGAATGCCCAGTAGTCTGTAGTTAGCATTGTGCAAATTAAAATATAATTAGAGATAAACAAGACGTCATGATGATGGGGCAAAAGGATGGTGCGTAGATGATGGCGCCCCCTGTCGCTTAGAGGCGGCAGCACACATTCGCTTACGCACTTACTACATTTCCAGTGGAAAGGAACGAGCAAGCGAACGAACGTTGTTTGGCTGGAAATTAGCGTGTGCTGGGACAACCTCCCATCCTCACAACCACCGCAATAGAGGCTCAATGCGTGTAAAAGAGATAGAGAGAGAGCGAGGGAGACAAAGCGAGCGAGAGAGAGGAGGACACAAAGGGACCATGGGAATATGGGCATAGGAGAGAAAGAGCAATATGTGATGCGATGTCGCTGCCAGGCAGCAAGCACTCGCAGTATTTTGCTGCTGTCGGCGTCTCAGTTGCTGCTGCCAGGTAGCAACCTGGCAACTAACGAGCAAGTAATTTTGTGGAGCAGCTAATGCTGTTCTCGTGACTGGGAGCTGGGAGCACCTTTCCTTTCTCACTCTCCCGCTCTCTATCTTTTTGCCATCTTATTCTTCTGTATCTTCGTCTCCTTCGTCATAATCATCATCATGATTGTGTTCTTGGTCTTCTTATTGAATGGTGTTGCCGTGGCTACTTTAAACCATCGTTGTCGTGGTGTCTTCCATATTAAGTATACGCGCATTCGCTCTGCCTTTGGGCTCATGTGAGTGCGTAAAGAGAGAAGGTGGTTAGTGGGTCGGGGGCCAAGGCCTGGGCCTGGCCACATCTTAAGCTGAGGGTAGGCCTCTGTATGGTATGGTTAAGAATAAAACTTAAGTTCAGTTTATCTTATGAAACTCAAAATGTGTCTCTGAACTTGATATTTGGTCATTACACGAGGATGTGTGAATGGCAGAATGGTTATCCGTCTAGGAGAGACGATATTTGGTTATCCGTCTAGAAGAGACGATGGTTATCCGTCTAGGAAAGACGATGTTTCGTTATCCGTCTAGGAAAGACGATGTTTTGTTATCCGTCTAGGAGAGACGATGTTTGGTTATCCGTCTAGGAAAGACGATGGTTATCCGTCTAGGAAAGACGATGTTTTGTTATCCGTCTAGGAGAGACGATGTTTTGTTATCCGTCTAAGAGACGATGATCGAGTTCCGTTTGGTAAGTTTGAAGTTAAAAATTAAATTATTACACGAGGAATAGAAACAAATTGGTCAATCTGTCATCAGGTCAGGTCCTATATAAAGGGGAGCCTCGGGCTAGAGAGCTCAGTGAAGAAACCCCCCTGGGAACTAGCCGTACAGAAAAAGGTATAAGTGAAAAGTAAAAGTGAAAAGTAAAAAGTCTAAAGTGAAAAGTAAAAGTCAAAGTGAAATAAAAAGTATTAAGTGAACAATTCCAGTTGAAAATATGAACGAGGCGAGCAAGAATCCTGACGTCCCGACACGTACATATTTTGTGAAGTAATCTTTCTACATACATACATATGAATGTACTTGAAGTATTTAAGTTTTCTTGCTCTTTCATTTTTTTCCTAATTCTTTTTTTATTTTTCTTTTTTAATCATTTTTTATTAAAACAATAAATATATGTTTATTTTCCTTTTTTTAATCATTTTTTTATTAAAAATATCAAAGAAAGCGTAAGAAGGCGGGAGAACGGACTCCTGATTTATCCTTGCGTTTTCCGGTCTCCACATCTATATCGGTTCCGACCCCTTCTCAACCAATGCAAACTCCAACTCCACAGACGATGTCTGTAGTGTCCGTTTTGTCTTGCAACTTGTTACACTTGTTGCAACTGATGCTACAATTAATGCGGTAGCTGATGCAATACCTGGAATTGCGAAACCATTGGTGGGAGTGCCTCCTAAAAAACACATTTTTGTTTCGAGACTTCTCCCTGATACTACATCGGATGATGTCATGGCCCACATTCGGGCTAAACTGAATGTCTCTAATATATCCATAGAAAAGTTTAAATTATCATATTCTAGAGAAATTTCATCTTTTAAAATCAGTGTTCCAATTGAATTCTTTGACTGTATCTGCAGTTCAGTGTTCCAATTGAATTCTTTGACTGTATCTGCAGTTCTAGCTTCTGGCCGAAAAGCTTAATTGCGAAGGAGTTTACATCCAGAAAAATGAAGACACGGGGTCAAACAAGGATTCCTTCACCATCTATTCCTCTTTCTTCTTCATCTATTCCCACTCCTTCCTTATCTATTCCTTCTTCTACTCTATCAAAAAACTAACAACTTCCTTCTCTGTCGGCTATCAGAATGTCAGAGGCCTTAATACTAAACTTACTAAACTCGTTGTAGATAGTCTGTCATTTGATTTTGACCTAATTGTCTTTACTGAGACTTGGTTAAAACCTGATGTTTTTGACGCCACAGTTTTACCCTCTAATTTCAATATTTTTAGACGTGATCGTACTGATCGTAGGGGTGGTGGAGTCTTATTGCCGTAGATTCCGCGTTTTTTTACTCGTTTTTCAATTTTTGTTACCTGTTTTTACATTCCGCCCCAATCGGAATGGCCAACCTACTTACTACACCTAGAATCTATTAAATTTATACTTGAACTACTTTGTGACAGACTTTGTGACTCATTAATTGTCCTTGGGGACTTTAACCTGCCCACTATAACTTGGTCAACACTTAATGGTAGCAAAACGTTGCTGCCCTCTGGGTGTCACGATTTTATTGATGGTCTGCTTGAGCTTTCGTTGGCCCAGCTGAATTCGATTCCTAATACGTCTGGCAGATTTCTGGATCTGATTTTTACTTCTGATCCCAGTTTTTGTGAAGTATCTAGAACTAGTCCCATGGTGTTACCAGAGGATAGTTTTCATCCAACTTTAGAGTTATCTATTGAGTTTCCCAGCCGCGAGCCCATGTCTGAGTGTGATCCTACGGTACGCACCCGATGTTTTCGGAAGACTGACTTTGTCGCACTAAACAATGCCTTTCTTAACTTAAACTAATGACGATTAAGCCGGTATACTCACCGGGTCCAGACGGTATTCCCGCTTGTGTCCTGAGGTTCTGTGCGCCGATGATGTAAAAATCGCTAATCGCATCGTAGACTCTCTCTCATGTCATACCTTGCAAGCTGACCTGAATGCTTTTCAGGGGTGGTGTAGGGCTAACTTGTTATCGTTAAACTGTTCTAAGTGCAAAATTATGTCTTTTTATAGAGGTTCTCCCCAATTAACGAGTTACTTTTTAAATAATTTCCGGTTAGAAAGAATTAATAATACTTCTTTGGTTGTAAAAGATTTGGGGATCTTAATAGACCACAAACTCAGTTTTAATCAGCATATATCGACTACTGTTAGTAGGTCTAAAAGTGTTCTTGGCTTTATAAAGCGCTGGTCGAAGGAATTCAAGGATCCATATACTACCAAAATACTTTACACTTCTTTAGTCCGTCCCATATTGGAGTATGGATCTTGTGTTTGGTCTCCTCAAATGAGTTTTATCAAAACAAATTAGAATCTGTACAAAAACAGTTTTTACTCTTTGCCTTTCGTGATTTGCGCTGGGATCGAACTGTACAACTTCCATCTTATTCTAGTCGAATTCAGTTAATTAAACTTCCTTCTTTAGCTAATCGTAGAACTATGCTTGGTGTAACTTTTCTTTACAAACTTTTGAATGGTGAGATTGACTCTTCCGAGCTGTTGAGCCAAATTAACATTTCTGTTCCATCTAGAAGGACCCGCAATTTCACACCGCTTTTACTTCCCACTTGCACAACTAACATTTCTCTGCTTGAACCTTTTCGTATAAACGGAAACATCGCTTCCCGGTATAAAAACTGCGATCTTGTCCTTCCTCGCTCGTAACTAGTTGTAATCATCTTTATTTTAACCTATCCTGTTCTCTTTTTATATGTAACAGACTCATCAGGTTATCCTTTGTTTGCCGCAAGAAAAGTTCCATTTCATCTTCCACGATCCGGCATGACTCACATCCCCATTTGAAACCCTTTTTTTGATCTAAAAGATCCTTCACCCTGCATGTAAAGCCGGCACACTTAACATGTACTGTAGTTTTACACAACCAACAGTAAATAAAACTATTCAAGGGTGGGGCGGGATGCAAACAATTTTTAATCGAACAAACAGTCATTATGAGGTAATAAGAAAAAAATTGGTAATCAAACAAATAAAACTGAAAAATGAGAAATGTTTGGTATTAAAATATATAACTCACTCTGAGGTCCAGAAATAATAAGAAATAGAGATTTTGAGGGTGCACAAGGGCTAAAAGAAAAGAGCACTGACTAAGAGAATATAGACTCTAAATTACAGACACACAACAGACTGCAATATGAGCGCAAATGACGGCGACGAGTGAAACGAAAACGAGAGAAAAAATACCAAAGAAGCTAACTTCGGCTATGCCAAAGTTTATATACCCTAGCAGTCCTTGGCAATAATATTTTTACATTTTGAAATTTCTTTCCCTGCAACTCAATTCATCAATACACAAACAAAACATTCAAATTATTACTTTTTATACCCTTGCAGAGGGTATTATAAAATTGGTCAGATGTTTGTAACGCACAGAAGGAGACGTTTCCGACCCCATAAAGTATATATATTCTTAATCAGCATGAGAAGCTGAGTCGATATAGCCATGTCCGTCTGTCCGTCGGTGCGTACGCGTTTTACTCAGCCATCTTAAGAGCTATCGGGATGAAATTTTTTTGGGGGCTTATTTTTACCCAGGTGAGATAAAGTATGAAAATCATCGGGATCGGACTACTATATCATATAGCTCTGGAACAAAAATTTTTGCAAAAATTGGAGTATCCCCGTACGTCTTCCTCGAGAGCGTTGATGATTGATTTGATGATGACGTAGTAGGCAGCAAGCAGCGCTGCCGGCAGCGCTTGAACCGATTTGTATTGACTGTAACTTGTGTTCTATTTATCCGATCAGATTCAAACTTTGGGATATGAGATTTTATATAAAATTCTATTATATTGGTATGGGGATACTCCAATTTTTGAAAAAATTTTTGTTCCAGAGCTATATGATATAGTAGTCCGATCCTGACAATTTTCATACTTTATCTCACCCGGGTAATAAAAAGCGCCCAAAAAAAATGTCAACCCGATATATATAGTAAAACGCGTACGCACCGCCGGAACAGACGGACATGGCTATATCGACTCAGCTTCTCATGCTGATCAAGAATATATATACTTTATGGGGTCGCAAACGTCTCCTTCTGTGCGTTACAAACATCTGACCAATTTTATAATACCCTCTGCAAGGGTATAAAAATGTACGTTACATATGTACATACATAGGTACATATAATAATGTTAAACATATACATAAAGTTTCACGTTCATATACATACATACATAAGACGATGTTTGGTTATCCGTCATTTATTATTATTTTGGTTTGATCTGTAGTTTGAGTTTCCTGAAGTACTCTGATTATTAGTTTTGGGTTTCTCGGTGGAACTATTTTCATATTGGCCTTCTCTCTGAGCTACTTGCTTTAAATTAGACACTGTAGAAATATCAAATTTTGCTAATGTCATGTAAAGCTTGTCTGGTAATCTTTTGATAATAACATCTTTGATTGTGTTATTCATGGCATTTGTGTATAATACGGTGTTGGCTGCGTTGCCTTCTAATGCTAACTTATTTACTATAATGAATGACTTATGTTCTAAATCTTCAATAAACTTACGAAGGTTTCCTCCAAAAAAAGTGTGGTATAGCCGTCGTAGTAGTTCTTCATAAGGCGTTTGCACCTTATATTCGCTGATGAGGGCGGCCCGCAACTCGGTCCAATTGTTGGCTTGCGATAGTTGTGATGTCCGTTGTGCTTCTCCAGTGAGCTGCATCTCTATAGTGCCGTACATCAAACTGTGTTGGCGGACGTCCCTCGTCGGGTACAGTTGTAAAATATAATCAACTCTCCGTATATATGTGCTCAAGGTCGAAGCGTCACCATCGAAATTGGGCAACTGTCTAAGCATAGTGAGTGCCTGGTTCAGGTGTGTTTCTTCTAGGGACATCTCGGATAATTTGTCCAACGTTGGAAAACAAAGAATTCACAATCAAAGAAGGTTGTTGTTTTTATTATTTCCTCCAACACTATACTTAAACTCCAGGATTCGATGTCGCGCTTTTGACTGCACAAAAGGTTCTTTTGCGGATAAAACGAAAAAAAAATTTTTCGGGGGCTTTGGGCCTTAATTGCTTACGGCTCCTTATTATTTTAATTTTTAGCACAAAAAGTCTCGATCACGGGCCAACCTCAGATTTGATATCTATAACGGTGGCTTGACACAAGTTTCGCACATTTAATTATTTAATGGTACACAAAAGGTCTGGTTTATTAGGCAACCTTAGATTAGATATCCGTAACGGTCGCTTATACACAGGTTTTGCACGCTCTAAATATATTTCGTTTTATCCTACTGCGCCAATTATAAATCCATTTCCTTTATAAGTGAAAAAAAAGAAAATATTGGATCTATCGAACTCGAAAGAAACGGTCTTTATTTAAAGAATGCGTATTAAGAACTAACTTATCATTATTCATACAATTATGTTTACAGTTCGGTTAGAAAGCTTTTGATGTTTACAATTATGTTGAAAGTTCGGTTAGAATGCTTTTCATGTTAGTAGTGGGAGCTTTTGATCGGATGATATCTTGATCTGGAATTTGATTGGCTTATTGATTTCGCCTACTAAGCGTTCTCACGCTTGGAAGATTTTTTGGGGACAGATTTGTTTATAATGTTGAATTCTCACGCTGGAAGATTTTTTGGGGACAGATTTGTTTATAAAGTTTTGTTTAGTCTCGGTTGCAGTAAACATCCGTTTTGTAGACTAAGAAAGGGGCGAAGTTATGTGGGTGGATGGAGAGGCGGATATATTACTATATATATATATGTATATAGATATACATGTACATATGCAGCTGTACATATGTACATACATACCAACTTACAAATGTATGTATTCATAAAATTCTTACAAGTTTGATCGTCACACACACACATACAGTGTAGCCATGCCTGTGTTTGTACTATGGCATCTGTTGATTTAATGATGACGTAGTAGGCAGCAACCAGCGTTTGAGCCGATTTATATAGACTGTAACTTGTGTTCTATTTATCCGATCAAATTTTGGGATCTGAGATTTTATATCAAATTCTATTATATTGGTAAATTTCATGGGGATACTCCAATTTTTGCAAAAATTTTTGTTCCAGAGCTATATGATATAGTAGTCCGATCCTAACAATTTTCATACTTTATCTCACCCGGGTAATAAAAAACCCCCAAAAAAAATTTCAACCCTGTAGCTCTTAAGATGGCTGAGTAAAACGCCTACGCACCGACGGACAGACGGACATGGCTATATCGACTCAGCTTCTCATGCTGATCAAGAATATATATACTTTATGGGGTCGGAAACGCCTCCTTCTGTGCGTTACAAACATCTGACCAATTTTATAATACCCTCTGCAAGGGTATAAAAACTGCAAATGATGGAAGGGAGATAGAATGTCGCTTTGAGTTAACGAAACTATAGAACTCTTTAGGATTTTCAGAGAATTGCAACTTGCAACGTTGTAAGTAATTATTATAGCAATTAGAATTAGAAACAATAAAATTCGATTTAGCAACCAAGTAACGAGAAAGGTCCGATGATAGACCCGTGACTTTATACTTTTTGTAATACCTAGACTTAAGATTCTTCAGTTTTGACAGCCGCCACGTAAACCATGGTGATTTTTGCGTCACCACAGGAGACACTAGGGGTACACAGTCATTAAAGATTGAGTCAACAGTGGTATAAAATAGAGAAATGGCGGAGTTCATATCCGTACAAGTGTATAAATTAGTCCAATCGGTATTAAGAAAGGCATTGTTTAGTGCGACAAAGTCAGTCTTCCGAAAACATCGGGTGCGTACCGTAGGATCACACTCAGACATGGGCTCGCGGCTGGGAAACTTATTAGATAACTCTAAAGTCTAGATACTTCACAAAAACTGAGACCAGTAATGAGTCTCTGTCAGAAAGTAGTTCAAGTATAAATTTAATAGATTCTAAGTGTAGGTTGACCATTCCGATTGGGGCGGAATGTAAGAACAGGTAACAACAATTGAAAAACGAGTAAAAGATACCTTAACGCATATAAATTCGATACTACTTGAGACATCAGACCCGATGATAGGACGGAATCTACGGCAATAAGACTCCACCACCCCTACAATCAGTACGATCACGTCTAAAAATATTGAAATTAGAGGGTAAAACTGTGGCGTCAAAAACGTCAGGTTTTAACCAAGTCTCAGTAAAGACAATTAGGTCAAAATCAAATGACAGACTATCTACAACGAGTTTAGTAAGTTTAGTATTAAGGCCTCTGACATTCTGATAGCCGACAGAGAAGGAAGTTGTTAGTTTTTTGATAGAGTAGAAGAAGGAATAGATAAGGAAGGAGTGGGAATAGATGAAGAAGAAAGAGGAATAGGAGAAAGAGGAAGAGGATGGTGAAGGAATCCTTGTTTGACCCCGTGTCTTCATTTTTCTGGATGTAAACTCCTTCACAATTAAGCTTTTCGGCCAGAAGCTAGAACTGCAGATACAGTCAAAGAATTCAATTGGAACACTGATTTTAAAAGATTAAATTTCTCTAGAATATGAAAATTTAAACTTTTCTATGGATATATTAGAGACATTCAGTTTAGCCCGAATGTGGTGACTCACATCCCCATTTGAAACCCTTTTTTTGATCTAAAAGATCCTTCACCCTGCATGTAAAGCCGGCACACTTATCATGTACTGTAGTTTTACACAACCAACAGTAAATAAAACTATTCAAGGGTGGGGCGGGATGCAAACAATTTTTAATCGAACAAACAGTCATTATGAGGTAATAAGAAAAAATTGGTAATCAAACAAATAAAACTGAAAAATGAGAAATGTTTGGTATTAAAATATATAACTCACTCTGAGGTCCAGAAATAATAAGAAATAGAGATTTTGAGGGTGCACAAGGGCTAAAAGAAAAGAGCACTGACTAAGAGAATATAGACTCTAAATTACAGACACACAACAGACTGCAATATGAGCGCAAATAACGGCGACGAGTGAAACGAAAACGAGAGAAAAAAAAAGTCAAAGAGCGCGAGCGCGGGAGTTAGAAATCACAATAACAAAACACTGCAACAAGAACACTATGAAATTGCAAGACAACAACAACAGAGCGTTGCTTGTGATTTGCAAGGCAGAAAAAATGAGATTAAGGTGGGAGAGAGAGGAAAAAAAGAAAGAGAAAAAAAAGAAAAAAACCAACAAAGGTTATAAGCAGAAATTAAAGTTGTTAAAAATTATTAACACAAACACACAAAAACGCAACGAGTGATACGGTGCAAGTTAGATTTACTAATTAATTAATATTTCGATCGCGATGCCGATAAAACAAAATAAAATAAATGTAAATCAGTTAAAAACGCGGGAGCTTGAAAAAAACACGTCCGTCTTCCTCGAGAGCGTTGATGATTGATTTGATGATGACGTAGTAGGCAGCAAGCAGCGCTGCCGGCAGCGCTTGAACCGATTTGTATTGACTGTAACTTGTGTTCTATTTATCCGATCAAATTCAAACTTTGGGATCTGAGATTTTATATAAAATTCTATCATATTGGTATGGGGATACTCCAATTTTGGAAAAAAATTTTGTTCCAGAGCTATATGATATAGTAGTCCGATCCTGACAATTTTCATACTTTACCTCACCCGGGTAATAAAAAGCGCCCAAAAAAAATGTCAACCCGATATATATAGTAAAACGCGTACGCACCGCCGGAACAGACGGACATGACATGGCTATATCGACTCAGCTTCTCATGCTGATCAAGAATATATATACTTTTATGGGGTCGGGAGTCGGAAAACGTCTCCCCCCCCCTTCTGTGCGTTACAAAACATCTGACCAATTTTATATTACCCAAGCAAGAGTATAAAAAGAACCTTATTTGACAATTTTGAGCTAGAAATCGAACCAGGGACCATTTGGATCTCCATGCGGGCACACTATTGACACACCCACCGAGCTAAATACAAAATTAGTGCCTGTATTTTTTGATATTCTTTTCACAGGGGCATGTTCTATTCGCTTATTGTTAGTCGCTGTTTTGTCGAAAATGAAAACTATTTGTCGAGCGAGCTATTGAAATGCGGTGTTGTACACATCTTCACGTCACACACACAATACGAAGCCTAAGCATGTACCGACGAGTGTACACATGCATAGACAGAACGAAGTGACAAACGACATAGGGCTGTCTGCGTCGTTCGGTAGCCTGTGCCAGACAATGGCAAAATAAGTGCTTGCAAAAGCACTCGCTTTGCCATGTGCCAGACTGAATTATTTTCTTAAGAACGTTCGGGTTATTGCCGAAGTTCTCTGGGGTTCCACGCTCAGGCTAGCGTTTGTAATCACAAAATCTTGAGTTTGACGCATCTATGTATGTATTTTATGGTTAGTGGTTTCACGTTCATATATATACATACATACATACATACATACATATATATACATACATACATATTGTAAAAAATTTGTTAACATAATTATTATACAAAATATACATATATAAGTACAGATGATATATTTATGTACAATGTATATATGCATATGTTTGTACATATTTATAATAAAAACATATAATTAAAAAAAAAAAAAAACAAAAATATTCGACGACCTCTACATCACTTGAACCACGGGCCAGATGCAGGAGAGGCCAAAACACACCTCCAGAACTACATTGGCATGTGGAACTTAATAAATAAATTATCGTTTTATTGCGCTACAAGAAAGAAATCATACGTGCTGCAGATCTGACAATGACCTGTCCAGCCTTCAGCGAACTGCAAAAATTGTTGCATTGTACCCCAACCCTTCCCGAATTCAGGAGTACGCAGAGGCAGTTAATACCCTTTCCTCTGAAATAGCGGAAAAATTTTCTGATTTTAAACAAATCAATTGGCTCATTGCAGTTTTTAATAACCCCATAGAAGCAGAATCTGAATCAATTCCAGAAGAAATTAGGGAGGTCATGAAAACTGACTTAATGATGCCACTAACAATAAGTAGTGGAATATAATTTTGGCGAGAACTTCCGATAGATAAATTTCCGATTTGCTAAAAGGCAATGTTAATGTTCTATGTTCTATGTTCTATGTTGACCACAACATATATTTGTGAAACAACATTTTCCACAATGAAATTAATAAAAAATTCTATTCGAAACAGTCTAACTGATAGCCATTTAGAAGATCTCCTTCGGATAAAAAGTTATCCAAATAATATAGAAGTTAATGAAATAGTTGAGTTTAAAAAAAAAAATATGAATTCAAAATTATTGGTTTTCCATCGCATTTTACATTTTTCGTGCTTTCGTCGCACACAAGCAAGCGCACACATACAACTATCGGAATGAAATTTCATATTTGAGCTACTTTTAGCCGGGAGATGATAAAGTATACAAATTGTCAGGATCGGACTACTATATCATATAGCTCTAGAACAAAAATTGTGTAGCGTACATACATTATGCATGTGCTCTGTTTGATTTGCTGATGACGTAGAACCGATTTGTATTGACTGTAACTTGTGTTCTATTTATCCGATCAAATTAAAATTTTGGGATCTGAGATTTTATATCAAATTCTATTATATTGGTAAATTTCATGGGGATACACCAATTTTTGCAAAAATTTTTGTTCTAGAGCTATATGATATAGTAGTCCGATCCTGACAATTTTTATACTTTATCATCTCCCGGCTAAAAGTAGCTCAAATATGAAATTTCATTCCGATAGCTCTTAAGATGCCAGCGTGAAGTTGATTTGCACAGACGGACGGACGAACGGACAGACGGACATGGCTATATCGACTCAGCTTCTCATGCTGATCAAGAATATATATACTTTATGGGGTCGGAAACGTCTCCTTCTGTGCGTTACAAACATCTGACCAATTTTATAATACCCTCTGCAAGGGTATAAAAAAAAAAAAAAAACGAAAATATTCTAAAAATATTACATTGGCATTTAGAAATTAATGGATAAATTATCGTTTTATTGCGCTACAAGAAAAAAATCTGACGCGCTGCAGATCTGACGAATTTTAAAAATAATTTCCTACCCCAACGCGCCTAAGAGAGCTTCGCTCTAAAAACGACTCTCACAGGCCTACCTTCAGCTTAAGATGTGGCCAGGCCCAGGCCTTGGCCCCCCACCCACTAACCACCCTCTCTCTTTACGCACTCACATGAGCCCAAAGGCAGAGCGAATGCGCGTATACTTAATATGGAAGACACGACGACAACGATGGCTTAAAGTAGCCACGGCAACACCATTCAATAAGAAGACCAAGAACACAATCATGATGAAAATGATGACGAAGGAGACGAAGATACAGAAGAATAAGATGGCAAAAAGATAGAGAGCGAGAAAGTGAGAAAGGAAAGGTGCTCCCAGCTCCCAGTCAGGAGAACAGCATTAGCTGCTCCACAAAATTACTTGCTCGTTAGTTGCCAGGTTGCTACCTGGCAGCAGCAACTGAGACGCCGACAGCAGCAAAATACTGCGAGTGCTTGCTGCCTGGCAGCGTCGTTTTTGGCACGTAGCTAAATGCTGAATGAACACTAATTATTCCGGCCGGAGGAGCTCTGGACGCGAAGAAGATCTTCGACGTCGACAACGAACAAGACAACAAAAACGGCGAAGATGATGAGGATGATGATGATGAGGACGCTCTGTGAATTTATGTCAAATCTTTCTGTTGTTTGGGTAATTACTCTGTGTGGAATGAAAAGGAAATTGAGCGAATGCAAGCAAACTTGGAATTTTAAATAGGATTTAAATTTAAGTTAAATGCAGCAATTGACAATTTTTGCCTTGAACGGCCAAAGTTTTTAAGTTGGACAGAACTGAAATTGGTGGGTGTAGCAAAAAGAAAACCAAATATTGTCTAAATTTGAAGGAGTTTTTTTTGGGTCTTTGGCCCGAAAAACAAGTCACGTACAGGCCAGCTCATTTCCTGTTCAAGTGTGATGGGAGAGAATGGAATGAACAAAAGGTGTCAAACGGATGTAGCAACGTGCCGCGTATGCTCAATGTCCTGTTGCCTGCTGCTTGATAGGTGGTCCACCTCTTTCCCTTGCTGCTCCTGTGTCAGTATGTCTGTGTGTGTGTTTCTTATTAACAAGACAACCGCTAGCACCCCATTTTCATTTGCTGAACCTTGGCAACTTTAAACGTTTCTTAATTGTTAAACTGCCGATGGCAAGCAAGGAAAACTTCCCTAAAGCCCCCCAAGCTTCCTCTCCTTCTCTTTCAACCAGCCCTAAACCCAAACCAAGGGGCCTCGAGCAGAGCACAACAGGACGACGGAGATGGTGCACAATTCAGCACAAAAAAAAAAAAAAAAAAACAAACCGCCAAAAGACAAGAAAACCCGAAAAAGGAAAAGAGAAACAGTTTGCTTTAAGGCGAACGCGCGCCATGTTAATTAATTTGCAAGGACATCCGTGAAGCAGGACGCAGTGGCAGCAATGATGAGGCGGGGAGGAGCAGGGGCGCGTGTTTATTTTATGCCTTCGCGCTTAAGTGGTAAGCCCCATTAACAACTGCCTGTCGTTTGCCATCGAAATAATGGCGTTAGATCATCATCGTCGCCTTGCTTGACTTGCACTACTGGCCAGGACTGCCACGAACAGACACAGACACAGAAACGGGACACTGCAGGTCCGCCCACCCAACTCAACTCCTGCTTGCTTGTGCGTCATTTCAGTGCTGAAAGCTTTCAGCGTAAATTGTTGGAAATTAAGAAATGTTTACCTCCCCCACCACCCGCACACACACTCACCGCAAACCATGCTCACACTCTCTCATTTAGATGAGATGGAGGACAAGAGCAAGTCTTGCCTTCGTTGTCATATTTCATGGCTATTCCTGGCTCTGCTCTCTGTTGTTTTATGGTCGCCATTTGCTGTCCTTGTTGTTGCCATTGCTGATGTTTTAGTTGCCATTGTTAATGTCCTGGCAACCACAAATGGCGCCCCATGTCTCCGCTCCACTTTTGGTTTGTCTCCATAGCCGCTGCCGCCTTTCCTGTGGTTTCCATCTGTTTTTCTTTAATTTAGTCGACTTCTTCGTTCTGCTTCGTCTCCGGCTCCTGGCTTGTGCCTTTTGGTCTTGGGCCAGTGGCTCTTCCTTGTGGGCGTGCTTACAATAATTATATGTAACGGATATTGTAATTGGTGTTAAATTGCGTCAGAGGCCGTGTTAATGTTTGTTCTTGTCCTGCTCGATGGATGTGTGAGTGGGAGTGCGGGGGTGAGAATTGTAAAAATGATCTGGGAGGAAGACATTTTGTTTTTTTTTTTTTGAGTCTTTATTTCTTTTGATTTTTATTGTTTATGTATAAGAAAGTTTAGTATTTTTCGTCAATGGATATTTCTTGTTTTCACATTTATAGCACTTCGCGGTCTGATGTCTAGAGGGAAACTAAGCTCCCATCATCGGCCGTCATCTTCATCATGATTATTATTCTCATGCTCAATTTTATCAGCAACAGCAGTAGCTTCTCTTTCTACCTGGCACATTTCTCACAAGGATATTGCGGCCGACACTCGACAAATCCTGAAAAACCTTCTCATTGCTTGCCAATTAGCATGACAATGAGTCCAGACAAGTTCAGGAAGCACACACACAAACAGGAGACCTCTAACAGACAGTCCCGTTCTGTGAAAGAAAGGCTTGAGCCATATGACAGGATATAATTGAATTTCCAAACGCAAAAGAAATTAAGACCCAGGAGTATGAAACGTGTGAAACGATTTATACAAAACTGTGCTTAAAATTCAATTTTACAGAAACTCTCACACATTCCCCAAGGAGTAAAGTTTTGCTAGAGAAAAAATGAAATATATATTATATTTATATTCTGACTTTAAGATACCCTTCAAATTGGACTTTGTAACAAGACAGACAAAGTGGAAATAGTAAAAAACTATCTGAGGAAACTTCTCTTGTCTTTCTTCACTTTGTAAGATAACGTTCACATTAAAAAGTGATCAAGAATCTATATGCTAGGCTAGGTTAACTTTAAAATACCCTTTGTTACCAAGTGCTTTTGTTGTAGGGTATGGGAAACACTGAAATTGTCCAAATGGGCAGCTCTGGCATAAATCACAAGAGAAAATTTGCATAAGTTGGCAGGCCAAAACGAAATCAGCGCCAGCAAATTTTTATGGCCTTTTCGCTTGCGTCGGCAGTTGTCCGTTGCCCCGGCTCACCCCACGCAGTCTCCCCTTCTCATAACATTGCGGCAGTGCAACCCACACCCTCTCTTTCCCTGTGGCAACTCTCTAATCAAATTAGCAACAGTTAACCGGAAGTGCGAAAATCTGCAAACGGCTTTCCATTCTTTTTGTGTGTTTCTGTTTTTCCTAAAAAAATTTTTGGTTTTTACTCATGCGGTGTGCATTTGTTTTGATTTGATTGTTAGGATCAGCGGGTAGCCAACAGTTTCTCATCCTCATAACGCATACTCATCTTCAATCTGTTTCTCTTTCTCTCTCTCTCTCTCTCTCTCTCTCTCTCTCTCTCTCTCTCTCTCTAACTGACGCGCCACCAAAATTGCTTTGGTTGCAAAAATTTTTGCGTTTACTCATTTGCATTTTGGAATTTTGCATTTGCATTTGAATGTTGCTCGCGTGCGTTGCATGAATCATTCATTCATTCATGCCCATATTGTTGTTGCCGCTGCTCCTGTTGCTGGTGTTGTTGGTTGGCGATTATGACTCAAGTATCGATTTGCATTGATTTGCATTTCAATTGCAGTTTTTCGACACTTTACAATGGATTATTCTGCAGTGTATGTATATGTATGTGTATGCATGTGCTCTGTTTGATTTGCTGATGACGTAGAACCGATTTGTATTGACTGTAACTTGTGTTCTATTTATCCGATCAAATTCAAATTTTGGGATCTGAGATTTTATATCAAATTCTATTATATTGGTAAATTTCATGGGGATACTCCAATTTTTGCAAAAATTTTTGTTCTAGAGCTATATGATATAGTAGTCCGATCCTGACAATTTTTATACTTTATCATCTCCCGGCTAAAAGTAGCTCAAATATGAAATTTCATTCCGATAGCTCTTAAGATGCCAGCGTGAAGTTGATTTGCACAGACGGACGGACGAACGGACAGACGGACATGGCTATATCGACTCAGCTTCTCATGCTGATCAAGAATATATATACTTTATGGGGTCGGAAACGTCTCCTTCTGTGCGTTACAAACATCTGACCAATTTTATAATACCCTCTGCAAGGGTATAAAAAAAAAAAAAAACGACCAGAGGGCCGGGGCTAACTTCGACCGCGTCAAAGTTTGTATACCCTTGCAAGTTTGTTAGTAACTCTTTTATCTAAACTAACTGTTTTATCTAAAAAGGGTAATGTTTGCGAAAGAACGGCCTTCAATCTTAGCATAGGATATAACGAACTATCTGATGAAAGTCACTGTTTTCCACCGATCCTTCCTATGGGAGCTATATGATATAGTTACCCGATCTTTACCAAATTCGGCACAGTCATTAACAGATATATTAAACTGACAAATGTTAAATTTGAAAGCAATCGCATCAAAAGTAACGAAGTTATTGACAAAAGTCACTGTTTTTGACCGATCGTTCCTATGGGAGCTATATGATATAGTCACCCGATCTTGATCAAATTTGGCACAGTGGTTTATAGTTACAATAAACTTACTTATATTAAATTTCACGACAATAGCTTAAAAAGTAACGAAGTTATTGAGAAAAGTCACTGTTCGTGACTTTGCCGTTTGTATGGGAGCTATATGATATAGTCACCCGATCTTGATCAAATTTGGCACAATTATTAATAAGAACACAAAACTGACCAATACCAACTTTTATGGCAATTGGTGATAAAATAACAAAGTTTTTGAGAAAAGTCACTGTTCGTGACTTTGCCGTTTGTATGGGAGCTATATGATATAGTGGTCCGATCCGACTGAATCCGAGATATACAAACCCTGCAGTATATACAAGCCTACGTGCAAAATTTCAGCTTTGTAGCTCTTACGGTCTAGGAGGAGTTCGCATCGATCCAGACGGACGGACGGACGGACGGACGGACGGACGGACGGACGGACGGACGGACGGACGGACGGACGGACATGGTTATTTGAACTCGTCTCGTCGTGCTGATCAAGAATATATATACTTTATATGGTCGGAGATGCTTCGTTCTATGCGTTGCACACTTCTGACCAAAATTAATATACCAAAATTAATATACAGCATTTGAACCACGGGCCAGGTGCAGGGGAGGCCAGCACACACCTTTAGAACTACATTGGCATTTAGAAATTAATGGATAAATTATCGTTTTATTGCGCTACAAGAAAAAAATCTGACGCGCTGCAGATCTGACGAATTTTAAAAATAATTTCCTACCCCAACGCGCCTAAGAGAGCTTCGCTCTAAAAACGACTCTCACAGGCCTACCTTCAGCTTAAGATGTGGCCAGGCCCAGGCCTTGGCCCCCCACCCACTAACCACCCTCTCTCTTTACGCACTCACATGAGCCCAAAGGCAGAGCGAATGCGCGTATACTTAATATGGAAGACACGACGACAACGATGGCTTAAAGTAGCCACGGCAACACCATTCAATAAGAAGACCAAGAACACAATCATGATGAAAATGATGACGAAGGAGACGAAGATACAGAAGAATAAGATGGCAAAAAGATAGAGAGCGAGAAAGTGAGAAAGGAAAGGTGCTCCCAGCTCCCAGTCAGGAGAACAGCATTAGCTGCTCCACAAAATTACTTGCTCGTTAGTTGCCAGGTTGCTACCTGGCAGCAGCAACTGAGACGCCGACAGCAGCAAAATACTGCGAGTGCTTGCTGCCTGGCAGCGACATCGCATCACATATTGCTCTTTCTCTCCTATGCCCATATTCCCATGATCCCTTTGTGTCCTCCTATCTCTCGCTCGCTTTGTCTCCCTCGCTCTCTCTCTCTCTCTTTTAAACGCATTGAGCCTCTATTGCGGTGGTTGTGAGGATGGGAGGTTGTCCCAGCACACGCTAATTTCCAGCCAAAAAACGTTCGTTCGCTTGCTCGTTCCTTTCCACTGGAAATGTAGTAAGTGCGTAAGCGAATGTGTGCTGCCGCCTCTAAGCGACAGGGGGCGCCATCATCTACGCACCATCCTTTTGCCCCATCATCATGACGTCTTGTTTATCTCTAATTATATTTTAATTTGCACAATGCTAACTTCAGACTACTGGGCATTCTCTCACTTATTATGATTATTATTATTATTATTCATCATGTTATTGTTATTCTTCGTCCTCTTTTTCTTGGCAATTGCCTCAAAGTGTTTGCACTTCACGGCAAAAGAAAAGAAAAAATAAAAATACTTCTGGGCGCACATTTTAATTGCAATTATACAAGTCCAAGGACGCGAGAGAGAAAGAAATGGAAAGGGAGATAGACTTGAGGTAGGAAAGTGTGTCCCCCAAGTGCGTCCGTTCCGTGTACTTGCCGCAAGGCGTTGTTTTTGGCACGTAGCTAAATGCTGAATGAACACTAATTATTCCGGCCGGAGGAGCTCTGGACGCGAAGAAGATCTTCGACGTCGACAACGAACAAGACAACAAAAACGGCGAAGATGATGAGGATGATGATGATGAGGACGCTCTGTGAATTTATGTCAAATCTTTCTGTTGTTTGGGTAATTACTCTGTGTGGAATGAAAAGGAAATTGAGCGAATGCAAGCAAACTTGGAATTTTAAATAGGATTTAAATTTAAGTTAAATGCAGCAATTGACAATTTTTGCCTTGAACGGCCAAAGTTTTTAAGTTGGACAGAACTGAAATTGGTGGGTGTAGCAAAAAGAAAACCAAATATTGTCTAAATTTGAAGGAGTTTTTTTTGGGTCTTTGGCCCGAAAAACAAGTCACGTACAGGCCAGCTCATTTCCTGTTCAAGTGTGATGGGAGAGAATGGAATGAACAAAAGGTGTCAAACGGATGTAGCAACGTGCCGCGTATGCTCAATGTCCTGTTGCCTGCTGCTTGATAGGTGGTCCACCTCTTTCCCTTGCTGCTCCTGTGTCAGTATGTCTGTGTGTGTGTTTCTTATTAACAAGACAACCGCTAGCACCCCATTTTCATTTGCTGAACCTTGGCAACTTTAAACGTTTCTTAATTGTTAAACTGCCGATGGCAAGCAAGGAAAACTTCCCTAAAGCCCCCAAGCTTCCTCTCCTTCTCTTTCAACCAGCCCTAAACCCAAACCAAGGGGCCTCGAGCAGAGCACAACAGGACGACGGAGATGGTGCACAATTCAGCACAAAAAAAAAAAAAAAAAAAAACAAACCGCCAAAAGACAAGAAAACCCGAAAAAGGAAAAGAGAAACAGTTTGCTTTAAGGCGAACGCGCGCCATGTTAATTAATTTGCAAGGACATCCGTGAAGCAGGACGCAGTGGCAGCAATGATGAGGCGGGGAGGAGCAGGGGCGCGTGTTTATTTTATGCCTTCGCGCTTAAGTGGTAAGCCCCATTAAAAACTGCCTGTCGTTTGCCATCGAAATAATGGCGTTAGATCATCATCGTCGCCTTGCTTGACTTGCACTACTGGCCAGGACTGCCACGAACAGACACAGACACAGAAACGGGACACTGCAGGTCCGCCCACCCAACTCAACTCCTGCTTGCTTGTGCGTCATTTCAGTGCTGAAAGCTTTCAGCGTAAATTGTTGGAAATTAAGAAATGTTTACCTCCCCCACCACCCGCACACACACTCACGCAAACCATGCTCACACTCTCTCATTTAGATGAGATGGAGGACAAGAGCAAGTCTTGCCTTCGTTGTCATATTTCATGGCTATTCCTGGCTCTGCTCTCTGTTGTTTTATGGTCGCCATTTGCTGTCCTTGTTGTTGCCATTGCTGATGTTTTAGTTGCCATTGTTAATGTCCTGGCAACCACAAATGGCGCCCCATGTCTCCGCTCCACTTTTGGTTTGTCTCCATAGCCGCTGCCGCCTTTCCTGTGGTTTCCATCTGTTTTTCTTTAATTTAGTCGACTTCTTCGTTCTGCTTCGTCTCCGGCTCCTGGCTTGTGCCTTTTGGTCTTGGGCCAGTGGCTCTTCCTTGTGGGCGTGCTTACAATAATTATATGTAACGGATATTGTAATTGGTGTTAAATTGCGTCAGAGGCCGTGTTAATGTTTGTTCTTGTCCTGCTCGATGGATGTGTGAGTGGGAGTGCGGGGGTGAGAATTGTAAAAATGATCTGGGAGGAAGACATTTTGTTTTTTTTTGAGTCTTTATTTCTTTTGATTTTTATTGTTTATGTATAAGAAAGATTAGTATTTTTCGTCAATGGATATTTCTTGTTTTCACATTTATAGCACTTTGCGGTCTGATGTCTATAGGGAAACTAAGCTCCCATCATCGGCCGTCATCTTCATCATGATTATTATTCTCATGCTCAATTTTATCAGCAACAGCAGTAGCTTCTCTTTCTACCTGGCACATTTCTCACAAGGATATTGCGGCCGACACTCGACAAATCCTGAAAAACCTTCTCATTGCTTGCCAATTAGCATGACAATGAGTCCAGACAAGTTCAGGAAGCACACACACAAACAGGAGACCTCTAACAGACAGTCCCGTTCTGTGAAAGAAAGGCTTGAGCCATATGACAGGATATAATTGAATTTCCATACGCAAAAGAAATTAAGACCCAGGAGTATGAAACGTGTGAAACGATTTATACAAAACTGTGCTTAAAATTCAATTTTACAGAAACTCTCACACATTCCCCAAGGAGTAAAGTTTTGCTAGAGAAAAAATGAAATATATATTATATATATATTCTGACTTTAAGATACCCTTCAAATTGGACTTTGTAACAAGACAGACAAAGTGGAAATAGTAAAAAACTATCTGAGGAAACTTCTCTTGTCTTTCTTCACTTTGTAAGATAACGTTCACATTAAAAGTGATCAAGAATCTATATGCTAGGCTAGGTTAACTTTAAAATACCCTTTGTTACCAAGTGCTTTTGTTGTAGGGTATGGGAAACACTGAAATTGTCCAAATGGGCAGCTCTGGCATAAATCACAAGAGAAAATTTGCATAAGTTGGCAGGCCAAAACGAAATCAGCGCCAGCAAATTTTTATGGCCTTTTCGCTTGCGTCGGCAGTTGTCCGTTGCCCCGGCTCACCCCACCCAGTCTCCCCTTCTCATAACATTGCGGCAGTGCAACCCACACCCTCTCTTTCCCTGTGGCAACTCTCTAATCAAATTAGCAACAGTTAACCGGAAGTGCGAAAATCTGCAAACGGCTTTCCATTCTTTTTGTGTGTTTCTGTTTTTCCTAAAAAAATTTTTGGTTTTTACTCATGCGGTGTGCATTTGTTTTGATTTGATTGTTAGGATCAGCGGGTAGCCAACAGTTTCTCATCCTCATAACGCATACTCATCTTCAATCTGTTTCTCTTTCTCTCTCTCTCTCTCTCTCTCTCTCTCTCTCTAACTGACGCGCCACCAAAATTGCTTTGGTTGCAAAAATTTTTGCGTTTACTCATTTGCATTTTGGAATTTTGCATTTGCATTTGAATGTTGCTCGCGTGCGTTGCATGAATCATTCATTCATTCATGCCCATATTGTTGTTGCCGCTGCTCCTGTTGCTGGTGTCGTTGGTTGGCGATGATGACTCAAGTATCGATTTGCATTGATTTGCATTTCAATTGCAGTTTTTCGACACTTTACAATGGATTATTCTGCAGTGTTGATTTATTTATTGGGCTGCATTACACATTTCAAAGTGATTTTGATTTTGTAGCCGGGTATCAATTGTTGCTGCCAAATAATGAGGCTTTGTTTGTAATTGTTCGAAATCTAATGATAGCTCTCGACTTGTGGTTATTGCTATTGTTGCTATAATTCAGTTGCTAATGGACTGCATTTTTCAAATCTTATTTCATTTTTCAGTTGAAGGAAACAGAAAAATACAGGTGTGCTACAGAAATCACTTCAGCGGCAATTTCAGTGAAAGCTGAAATCTAGGTGGCATAGACTGACACTTTGAGCGATTTTCAATCCGCTCACCAACGTGCCAGCTGAATTTATTATTACAGGGAAATTACAAGTTTTTATTAAAAAATCAGAGAGCCGAGGCTAACTTCGAACGCGTCAAAGTTTGTATACCCTTGCAAGTTTTTTGTTATTCTTTCTCTACCTATAGCCCTCAAAGTGGAACGGCCTACAATCTTAGCATAGGAAATTACGAAGTTATTGATCAAAGTCACTGCTTTCCACCTTCCGTTCCTATGGGAGCTATATCTTGGTCAAATTCGGCACAGTCGTTTATAGGTGTAATAAACTCACCAATATAGCTCGGAAACGCTAATGAGAAAAGTCACTGTTCGTGACTTTGCCGTTTGTATGGGAGCTATATGTTATAGTGGTCCGATCCAGCTGAATCCGAGATATACAACCCCTGATCAAGAATATACATATATATATACTTTATATGGTCGAAGATGCTTCCTTCTATGCGGTGAACACATCTGACCAAAATTAATATACCCTTTTTGCAAGGGTATAAAAAGAATGCCGTAAGACAAGTTGTTTAGTTACTGATGGTTTTACATTAAAATAATGAAGGGTTTGATGCAATTATTTGTTTAATATTATACTTAACATATGATATTTAATGGTGCGAAAATCGACATCAAAATGTATGATGCTATGATACCATATTATGTGTTAAAACATTAATAAAAATATTGTTTATTTAGTGACACTTTGGCAAATATTTACATAGCTAAGCTACTCGAGATTTCATTGTTGAAAAATGGAAAAACCGGAGAAAGCTAGATTTCAGTGTTGGCAAACTCTATTTTTTATGGTGTTGCCAGTCTGTTGTTTTATTTGGCGCGTTGTTTGACCGCTCTGGCAGCCGAATATTGTATTCTGAACTATATTTGTTCTATAAAATCAAGAAATATTGTAAACTCAACAATATTTTCGTTTGTTGAGAATAGTGCGAACAAAAGTTTTAAAAAAGCTTATTGTATTCGATATTTGGCATCTGGCAACACTATCTCAAAATTTGACAATTTTTTTAGCCGGAAACAGCTACTGTTAGCTATAATCACGCTAAAAACATTCAATTGTTTTAAATTACACAAAACCTACGTAATAATATTTTCTGAGCTATTGTCGTTAATATTGGTCAGTCTATTACATCAATAAACCACTGTGCTAAATTTGATCAAGATCGGGTGACTATATAATCTAGCTCTCATAGGAACGATCGATCACAAACAGTGACTTTTCTCAATAACTTCGTTACTTTTGATGCGAGTGCTTTCAAATTTAACATTTGTTAGTTCAATATACATATCTGTTAATCACATGCCGAATTTGATGAAGATCAGGTGACTATATCATATATGTCCCATAGGAACGATCGGTGGAAAACAGTGACTTTGATCAATATCTTCGTTATTTCCTATGCTAAGATTGTAGGCAGTTCTTTCCCAAATATTGGCCTTTTTAGGTAAAACGTTTTTTCCTTTGATGGTAAGGAGAGAGTTACCAAAAAAGTTGCAAGGGTATACAAACTTTGACGAGGTCGAGGTCGAGGTCGGCTTTGTATTTTCCAAACGATCCAAGTAAAATCTTCTTAGGCGTATCAATTATAATTACTTCTACGCCTTTAGGCTTTTACTATGTATTTAGTTTCTTTTCAAAAAAATCATGAAAATTTTTAAAATTAAGAATTTCAAATGCAAATCATACCATTTAATTAAATAGTTTTATGTTACAACAATCTTAGCTCGGAAAAACTTAAATTTCTATAAATATATAATTGAAATGGTTTTCTTTTTAGAAACAATTTACTCTTTAAATTGATTATGGTCAAAAATGTAACGACAGACACAACACGCTATCTAAAAGTGGAGAAACAAAAGAAATACACGCAAACGCACACAACTATGTATGTATGGATGTATGTACATGGCGAACGAGCATGGAAAACCAAGCGAAAGTCAACTCAGCAGCAAATCCGTTGAATATTGGGTATGCAAATTAATTTTTTCTCTTCTTACCTACGTACAACACCACCCTGCCAGTCACCGACCCTTTTTTTCTCTCCAGTCTCCGACCTCTCTCCTGGCGTCGCTTGCTGTATCTCTTATATGCTGTGCCAGCATTTTGTTTCAGATCAGCGGTTACCGTCGCGCCATGTCAGGATGTTCCTGCGCCTCCAACCCAGCCTTTGCGGCTAGTTTGAAATAAATTAAGTAACTTTTTTCCACTCTCACCAACGTTAATAAACGAAAAAGCTCATGACAATAGCGCTAAATTGGCTAAATTGTTTTTGATAGCTATATATTGAAAGCTGTTAATAGATTTTGCATTCAAAGCTAAATTGTCATCACTATTAAGATGTCAAAAATCGGTGTAAATAAATAAAATTCCACATTAATTGGATAAAATGAGTGCGAAAGTTTTGTCGGAAAGATTCTCAAACAATTTGAAAATAAGATCTAAGGTCACCAGCAATCCGGTTATGAGTAAGAAGAGAATAAATGAAATCCAAGTGGGAAAAGCAGATGAAAATGATGCAGTTGGGGGAAAAGTTTCTAAGGCGAAGGCTAGAGCTAAGACCACGGTCACAAAACAAAGGGTAACACAACTAAAAACCGTGCAAGGAGCGGAAAAGGATTTATGTGATAAGACAAAGCCAAATCCCAGGGCGAAAGCACCCAAGAAGACAACAGCAACAACAACAAAGACAACAGAATCTAAACAAAAAAATGTATCAAAAAAGCTAGAAGAGAAGGATGATGACCCATTTGGTTTTTATATGACTAAACCAAAAGCCAAGAAACCGGTTAGCAATGGAAGGAAAAGGAAATCAGCAGAGCTTAATGATAATGAAGATGATGATCCGTTTGGATTTAATTCGTGTAAGAAAAATGGCAAAACTTCCATGACCAAAACTAACGGCGTGAGCATGATCAATGATGATTTAAGCATATCCAGTAGCAGTTCCAGTGATTCTCAATCTGAATTTAGATGGTCTCAATTGCGCAATATTAAAATCAATGATGAGAAAGTAAACGATTGGGACCTAAATGATTTTTTCTCAACAATTGATAAAGATATTATCGACTCAATTGATAAGTCAAACAATGTAACTACACATGATAATAAACCAGTTGCAGATTTTTTATTAGACGATTTGAACTTAAGCGATTCGACGACCGATAATAATTTAAGTATCACATCAGAAGACGGTATAAGAAAAACCAAAAATTAAATTTACTCTTTATTCACCTTTTTGTTTTTTATTGTAGAAAATGGGGATACTAAACGAAAGTTTACATTTGAAATGTTTATGGACACACAGACTATTAAATCTAAAAGGTTAACATCGCAAAAATTTGTATTAGTGTAGCCCTGAAACTAATGCCAATGCATTTATATCTAATTTAGCAAAGACGGTACACCCAAGAGTCCATTGAAATATCAATCCATATTTAATCGTTTACAATGGCAATTGCCAGTTCCTATAAGCCCAATTAAGTCGCCTCCAATAACTGCCAAGGAAAACTTTACCTTCCCGCCTCGATGTTTGCATATGGAAACAAAAAATATTCAATTGGAAGACGTAAAATGCAAAAAAATATGCGTCAATGACCAATAAGCCGGCATCGTATGAAGTTAAACCAAGGTATCCATAAATATAATTTTGTATTTTTTTGTTTTGTTTGTTGATGAACTTTTATTAAGTTGAAAATTGGTTTACTTTAAGCTTGGATGTCGATGAAACGAATAGGCTAAAGAAGGATGACGCGATAAACACAAATGTAGAACTGAACACCTTGGAGGAGGATATCAAAATACATACGCCAGAAAGGAATCGTGCAAGGAATGGATTAGTAAAGGATGGTGAATTGAAAAAATTGGAAAATGGTGTCAAAATAGATACGTCAAAAAGGAATCTTGCTACAAATGTATTAGTACAGGATGTAGAAAAGGATGAACTAGAAAAGAGTGTTGACACGAATAACATTAAAATTGAAACGGAACTGGAGATGGATGTCGAACTGAATACGCTGGAAAATGGTGTCGGGACGAATACGCTGAAAACGGATATCGAACTGAATACCTTTGAGATGGATATTGAAACTAATCAACACGAAAAAATTATCGAAATGACCACGCTGGGAAAGGTTATCAAAACGAATATGGACATGGATGACGAAATTAGCCCACTAGAAAAGTATATCAAAATCGAAACACCAGAAAAGGGTGTCTTAGGGAATGCAGGGTTAAAGGATGTCGATAAAAAAAACGCGGGTATCGAAGCGAATGAACTGGAAAAGGTTAAGAAAAAAAACACACTCGAAAAGGATGCCCAAATAAATAAGCTGAAAAAGAGTCACGAAACGAATGCATTGGACCAAAAGATTTCCATGACTGAGCCACTACAAGTCATACAAAAAAGTGTTTCCGATTGTCTGAACGAACTTGAAGAAAATAACATCAAAAGTAGCTCTAGCAGCAGTTGCAACAGTCCCAGCAGCAATTCTTAGAATGATAATGATATTAAGAATGATAATGCAAATGAAACAAATCGTAAAGATAAAAATGTGGTTACACATAATACTAAAAAGGGCAAACCAATACCACAGACCTATTGGCAGGAAATGTCTGGATTACCCATTGATAAAGGTGACAATTGCAATAATGAAGACATTTTGGCTGATCTTCAACAGAAACAACAAATAGATGAAGCTGAGAACGAAATAGAATCCGTGGACAATCACAGTAAGACCTCCGATGACTCTGAAGATTATGAAGAGGAGGATGAGTTCAAATTAATGCGTGAAAATGGCCTGGACTTCTACGAGGATACCAATATAGATAATTACTATGATCCTATGGATTTTGAGCCAATCACCGATAACAGGGTATACAAGGTTTATCAGGCCACCGTTCGTGCCATTTATAGACTTACATTAAAAGCCACAAGTCGTTTCCGATATCAATTTTCAACAATGTTATTTCCCATATTTGCTTTATGTTATTTATTGATGATCGCAAGTAATAAATCGACAGAGGCGTTGAAGTATATTAAGCGTTATCAAGTATACTTTAACAAATCGGAAATGGGTCGCATTGAAAAATTGCTAAAGATCAAGAAAGCTCACAGTGTGCCGAAGAAGGCAAAAGTATATTAAGTGGATGGGAGAAAATAGAAATTCGTATATCCTTGCCGGCATATAGACAGAGTCTTATGTACATTGAAGACTGGCCCATTGAGCAGCAACGAATGGTTCTGTCACTTTTCTTATTCAAATGCTATGAGGAAAACGATATCCCGCAAGATCGTCCACGCTATGCTGGTGTCCCGCTTCCGACCATTTTGTGGGCTGCACCGGAGACGGTGCATAAAATGGAATTTAAGAAAGACGAAAAAACGGAGGAGAAGGCTAAACAAAATACCGAACCTTCACCACCGCCAGAAAATACTAAAATGCCATCGGAGGAACAGTTATTTGCACCGATACCAAATCGCTCGGAGTTGTCACGTCGGAAAACCGATGAGAATAAACGCGTTGAATTAAGTCGTGATAATCTTCCATCTAGCTATTTGTATACGGCTCCGGACTGCGATGAGGTCGTTACCTGTGGCACTTTTTCAGAGGGCGTAGCCATGATGGCACTTGGCACTGAAACCTCTGTTATACATGTCTTTTCTCTTAGAGGACCCAAGTTGCCGCATTTACGGGCAGGTCCATATGTGGAGGAAAGCGATCCAGAAACGGGCGAAGAGCCCAAGCGAATATTTCAAATGTATAGAAAATTAACAAAACGTTCATTATACGGCCACAAAGATGCAATATTTGATTGCAGTTTTGCGCCAGATGACCGATGTCTAGTCAGCTGTTCGCAGGATCATACACTGCGTCTATGGTGCTTAATAACCTGGAGCTGCTTGGTGATCTATCGTGGTCATCTGGAACCCGTTTACAGTGTTACATTTGCGCCAAAGGGTTTTTATTTTATCTCGGGTTCTGCGGATTCCACGGCTCGCATATGGGCCCAAGACAGTCTTTTGCCCACTCGCATTTTCACCGGTCATCTAGCCGCAGTCAGTGTCTGTATATTTCATCAGAATCAGCGTTATTTAGCAACCGGATCCCATGATACCACAATACGCATTTGGGATATTGTAAAGGATGTTCAAGTGCGTCTGTTTATTGGCCATAATAGCAGGGTTAATACTTTAGCGTATACTCCATGTGGACATTACCTGATTTCAGGAGGCGATGACAAGTTAATTATTCTCTGGGATACGGTTACAGAACAATTACTAAGAGTTCTCACTCATCACACGGATAGGATTAATAGCATTACAGTTTCAATTGATGGTAATCTATTTGCCGCTGGGGGACAAGATTGCCGAATGTCTATCTGGGACTTAGAATTTCTTATAAGGAATAACACACGCAAAAAGTTAGAAGCGCAAGTGGAAGCAGATAAGACAAATGTTGATTCGACTGAGGCTGACTACTTGGTTAGCTCATATCGAAGTAAAGATGCTCCTATCTATTCAGTCCGAATGTCACGACGGAATCTTTTGCTGGCATTTTGCACTAGTACAGTTGGACGGACTGTAAAAAAAGAGGAGAAGGAAGATCCACGGGAAGAGGAAATGTTGGAATGGTTTGATTTCTTGGATTTGATCAAGACGAAAGCTTGCATTGAAGGGAACGATGACCCTGACACAGACAGGAAGACGGAGACTAAGAAAACGAATCAAAAGAAAGAATCAGATTCAGGATCAGATTCTGCATCTGATTCTGGATCAGACTTCGGGTCATATTCAAGATCAGATTCTGGATCAGATCCAGTATTAAATTCTAAATCAGATTCAGAATCAGATTCTGAATCAGATTCTGAATCAGATTCAGGATCAGACTCTGAATCTATTTCAGGATCAGATTCTGAATCAGATTCTGGATCTGGTACCGACTCGGAGACAGAATCTGACACCGGATCGGCTACGGGTACAGATTCAAATACAGGCATAGATACCGAATCCGAAGAGGACGAAAATCGAATAAGAAAACGAAAAGTTCCAGTGAAAATTTAGGGTCATGTACTTGCTAACATACATCAAGCAGTACCAATTTTAAATCTATTATGGATAAACATTAATATGAGAAATGAGAAAAATAAAATACGAGAACCAGAAATAATAAAAAGGAAACCCGCCATGGAAAAGCAGATAACATACACACACATACACAGAAGGAAAGAAAGAAGAGTAACAACAATTTGACAGTTTCAAAATACATAAAAAAAAAAAAAATGTTCTGGCCACGTGTACAGCTGCCCACGCCCCCATGGCTCCACTCAACCGATGCCTCCATCTAGTCCACCGCTTTGCCCACATTTACAAAAGGCGTGCAAAATTTATAGAGGCACGCATGAAAATCCACCAGGCACGCTCGACTAACTGCGTCCAACGCCCACGGCGGGCCACAGCATCGAGCGGAGAATCACCAAAAGGACCAAAGAGAAAGGACCAAAGAAACTGAATGTCCCGGCCGGCCCCGGCCCAGCCCAGTCGACCGCAGTTCTTGTCCCTTGCACCCCAACAGCAACAGCAGCAGCCCACTTCTTCTGAATAAGCGACAGGACAATATATTTACGCAACTTCTTATGCTTGCTTCTTTTTTTTTGTTCTTGCCCCTGTTGGGGGTTGCTGTCCGAAAAAAAACACAACTCAAGTGCCGCCGTCGTCGTCCTCGTTGCCGTTGCCGTAGCGGTGGTCCGTTGTTGTCCTTGCTGCAGCATCTTGCGTCTCGTTTGTAGCAGTTATCTCTCTGTGTGGGTTTTTTTTTTTTTTGTTTCTACTGAGCGAAATAAAATTGTTTACTCCACTGTCATATGCACGTGAGACGACGTCAACGTAGTGTCCTGGGCGAAAGCTCCTTGTGGCATAGTCCTTGCTTGCTATCAAAAAATGAGAATTCTTGATAGCATTTTGCATTTTGCGAACCGATGCTCTGTAAGTGACGTTCCAACGAAACAAAAGCATGTAAACCAGTGCTTTGTGTCTGAGCCAACAGGAGTCATGTTACATCGAGGTGAGAGCTACCCTATTTTGCCAAAATAATGAAGCCACTCTATTCTCTTACATCGGGAAAAGGAAGTATTTTCTGGGATGTTGAACTCGAGAATGTTCGAAAAAAAATAGTAACTGTCCTTACAAACGGACCTGTTTTGGTAATTTTTGACCCACAATACCCCATTGAGTTACACACTGACGCCAGTTCATGTGGATATGGTGCAATACTCCTACACCGTATTAATGGTAATCCTCATGTGGTGGAATATTTTAGCAAAGTAACTTCGCCCTCTGAGGCTAGATATCACTCATACGACTTGGAAACATTGGCTGTGGTTGCTTCTGTAAAACACTTTCGTCATTATCTGCTTGGGCGAAAGTTTGTGGTATATACTGATTGTAATTCGCTTAAGGCTTCACGGACAAAGATAGACTTAACACCAAGAGTTCATCGCTGGTGGGCCTATCTGCAATCATTCGATTTTGATATCCAATATAGAGAGGGAAAACACATGGCTCATGCAGACTTCTTTTCCAGGAATCTAGTTCCTTCAAAGCCACAACTTGTGTTAGAAAAAATCACCGAGAGCGAATAAACTTAGCTGAGATTTCAAGCGAGTGGCTTCTTACGGAGCAGAAATTAGATCCAGAGATTGTAGAAATAGTTCGCAAGCTCAATTCTAACGAGCAACAAGACGATTTAATTAAATCCTATGATTTAAGGAAAGGTATCTTACATCGCAAGATTCAAAGAAACAGTAGAACACGTTGTCTACCGGTGGTGCCACGAACGATTTGATGGTCCGTGGTAAATCAAGTACACGAGTCAATTATGCACCTTGGTTGGCAGAAAACTCTTGACAAGGTCTACCAATATTATTGGTTTCATAACATGAATAAATATGTTCGCAAGTTTGTAAAAAATTGCATTACTTGTAGGACTTCCAAGTCGCCTTCTGGGAAAATACAAGCTGAGCTCCATCCAATCACGAAGGTGAACATCCCTTTGCACACTGTTCACATAGATATTTCCGGAAAATTAAGCGGTAAAAGCGACCTAAAAGAATATGTCATCGTTCAGATTGATGGCTTCACGAAATTTGTACAACTTTATCACACCCTTAAAATAGACACAGAAAGCTGCGTTAAGGCCTTAAAAGCCTCGATTGCCCTATTCGGGATACCAAATCGTATCATAGCTGACCAGGGAAGGTGCTTTTCAAGTTCTCGATTCTCTGAATTTTGTTCCTCACAAAATATAAAACTTCATCTAATCGAAACTGGGGCAAGTCGTGCAAACGGTCAGGTTGAGCGTGTTATGAGTACACTCAAAAATTTGCTAACTGCTGTCGAGTCGAGCCAAAGATCCTGGCAAGATGCACTTGGCGAGGTTCAGCTTGGAAATGTTGATAGGAAAAGAGGCTCGGCCGATAGGGTTAATTCCACCAGTGGACACAGAAATTGAGATTGATTTGAACAGTGTTCGGACTCGTGCCAGTGATAAGATGAAGAGTTTGGCTGGGTATGATAAACAACGCTTTGACAAAACTAAGGCCACGGTTGTAAGGCATGATGTTGGTGACTATGTTCTGCTAAGAAACGAGGAGAGACACCAAACGAAATTAGACCCGAAATTCAAGGGCCCATTTTTGGTTACTGAAGTCCTGGAAGGGGATAGATATATGTTAAAATCGCTAACAAATAAACGGCTTTACAAATACTGTCATGAAGACACTAGAAGAATTCCAGATATTGATAATGAAAATCAGAGCTTATCAGAGAATATAATTGAGACTGAGAGTGTCCCGTCCAAGTGAGACGATGAATTAAATTTATTATTTTGTTTTATTTGTATTTTTTATATATTGGACATTCATTTTCTGGCGCACGTTCATTTGAAATTTTAGCAAATACTTTGTTATTTTGTTGAAATCGCATAGTGCAAGCACAATGATTAATTGTTTTGTTAAAATTTAAGTAAATTTTTGAATTTTGTTAAAAAAAAAAAAAAAAAAAGAAGAAGAAGATACTCTGTATAGTATGGTTAAGAATAAAACTTAAGTTCAGTTTATGTTATGAAATTCAAAATGTGTCTCTGAACTTGATATTTGGTCATTACACGAGGATAAGTGAATGGCAGAATGGTTATCCGTCTAGGAGAGACGATGTTTTGTTATCCGTCTAGGAAAGACGATGTTTTGTTATCCGTCTAGGAGAGACGATGTTTGGTTATCCGTCTAGGAGAGACGATGGTTATCCGTCTAGGAAAGACGATGTTTTGTTATCCGTCTAGGAGAGACGATGTTTGGTTATCCGTCTAGGAGAGACGATGGTTATCCGTCTAGGAAAGACGATGTTTTGTTATCCGTCTAGGAGAGACGATGTTTGGTTATCCGTCTAAGAGACGATGATCGAGTTCCGTTTGGTAAGTTTGAAGTTAAAAATTAAAATATTACACGAGGACGTGTAAAGGTCAGGATGGCCGTGTCAATTAAGTGACTAATAAGTCAAAGCCTACTAGATAGTTGACAGGCATGTCAATTGTTGCCCTGGCATTACCTTTGCAGCGGCTGCAGACTGACGTCTGGAATGTTGCTGGGAATGTTGACTTTGCAGGATGACAATCATCTTTGCCTTGGCAACATGTTTAGAAACAAATTGGTCAATCTGTCATCAGGTCAGGTCCTATATAAAGGGGAGCCTCGGGCTAGAGAGCTCAGTGAAGAAACCCCCCTGGGAACTAGCCGTACAGAAAAAGGTATAAGTGAAAAGTAAAAGTGAAAAGTAAAAAGTCTAAAGTGAAAAGTAAAAGTCTAAGTGAAATAAAAAGTACTAAGTGAACAATTCCAGTTGAAAATATGAGCGAGGCGAGCAAGAATCCTGACGTCCCGACATCAGAAGTGGGATTGGCGCCACCCCCTATATTTACTGACGAACAGTGGCGAGTAATTTTGCAAATGCAAAATCAAAATATGTTTGTAAGGACAATGCAAGCTTCAACTTCAGAACAACAACACGCCGCAGGCGTAGACGCTTCAAAGTGGTGTGCGACTGCAGATATCATACTAACTGAACAGCCCCTAGAAGGAAGCAAGCTCATTATGACGTTAAGTAATGCGATGGAGGGCAGTGCATCCCAATGGCTAACAGAAATCTCCTACCCTGGCATGAAGTGGAGCGAGTTTAAAGAATTGTTCCTTCATCGATACAAAAGCGATGAAACACCAGCAGCGATGTTTTTGAACTTGTTAAGCAGTCGTCCGGCTAATGAAGAGTCCTTGGCAGTATATGCTAGTCGCTTGGTCTCATCGCTAACTACGGCCTGGAAGGACAAAAACATAGAGGAGATCGCCGTTTCTGTTGCGCTTGCACATATGGACCGCCGTTTACAACGAATTGTATTCATTTCAAGGGTGCAAACAAGAATTGATCTACAAGCGGAGTTGAAGGCTTACAACTTTCAAAAGCATCGCGATACCGGCCGTGAGATCAGCCCTGGACCTGACAATAAAAGACGAAAAATGTCAACCACGCTGTGTCATTTCTGCGGACAAGTCGGACACAAAATAGCAGAATGCTGAAAAAAAGCGCGACAAGAGGCCGAGGCGAAAACCCAACGAGAGAAGACCCGTGTTACCTGCTTCAAGTGTGGCCAACCCGAACCGATGCTCTGTAAGTGACGTTCCAACAAAACAAAAGCATGTAAACCAGTGCTTTGTGTCTGAGCCAACAGGAGTCATGTTACATCGAGGTGAGAGCTACCCAATTTGCTTCGACTCTGGTGCCGAATGTTCCTTGGTAAGAGAAAAGATAACTGGCAGGTTGTCCGGAAAGCGCATGAATAACATAGTAATGATAAAAGGTATTGGCGATGCCGGTATTTATAGTACTATGCAAATTCTCAGTCAGGTTACCATTAATGAAAACATGGTAGAAATATTATTTCAGGTTGTTCGAGATGAGGATTTGCAGCACGATGTCATCATTGGACGTGAAGTCCTTAGTCAGGGTTTCAATGTTGTGCTTTCACCAAATGCGTTTAAATTTGTAAAATCAAAGTCTGTAAATATTTGTGCCGCTAATGATTCTCCAATTAATCTTGACGAAATCGATACTGAATTGGCTGATGCTGATAAAGTCAGATTAATAAAAAATTATACCTCAGCATTTTCTAAAGGGATCCAAACACAAGAGTTAATACAGGAGAAATGAGAATTCGACTAATTGACCCCAACAAAACTGTGCAACGTCGGCCGTATAGGCTCAGTCCAGAAGAGAGAGAGATAGTACGCGAGAGGTTAAGAGAGTTACTTAGATGTAACATTATCCGCCCAAGTTGTTCTCCGTATGCCAGTCCTATGTTGCTTGTAAAAAAAAGAAAAATGGGTCCGATCGTTTATGTATTGACTACCGAGAATTAAACTCAAATACCGTTGCTGACAAATACTCCTTGCCGCTCATTAGTGATCAGATTGATAGGTTGCGTGGTTCGCATTACTTTACTTGTTTAGATATGGCTAGTGGTTTTCACCAAATTCCAATTCACCCCGATTCCGTTGAATATACTGCATTTGTGACTCCGTATGGCCAATACGAATTTCTTACAATGCCTTTCGGACTCAAAAATGCGCCTTCCGTTTTTCAAAGGACAGTTATGCAAGCTTTAGGCAATCTTGCATATTCATATGTAATTGTCTATATGGACGACATTACGATCGTGTCACCAACAATTGAGTTAGGCTTGGAAAGATTGAGAACAGTATTGAACGTTCTGACAAGGGCTGGATTCATCTTCAATATCTCGAAATGTTCGTTTCTGAAAACAACGGTGCAGTATTTGGGCTTCGAAGTGAAAGCAGGCGAGATTAGGCCAAACTCACAGAAGATTACTGCATTAAGTTTATTACCACCTCTGCAGACTGTTTCCAGTTTGCGACAGTTTATTGGTCCGGTTTCCTACTTTCGCAAGTTTGTACCCTATTTTGCCAAAATAGAAGCCACTCTATTCTCTTACATCGGGAAAAGGAAGTATTGTCTGGGATGTTGAACTCGAGAATGTTCGAAAAAAAATAGTAACTGTCCTTACAAACGAACCTGTTTTGGTAATTTTTGACCCACAATACCCCATTGAGTTACACACTGACGCCAGTTCATGTGGATATGGTGCAATACTCCTACACCGTATTAATGGTAATCCTCATGTGGTGGAATATTTTAGCAAAGTAACTTCGCCCTCTGACGCTAGATATCGCTCATACGACTTGGAAACATTGGCTGTGGTTGCTTCTGTAAAACAATTTCGTCATTATCTGCTTGGGCGAAAGTTTGTGGTATATACTGATTGTAATTCGCTTAAGGCTTCACGGACAAAGATAGACTTAACACCAAGAGTTCATCGCTGGTGGGCCTATCTGCAATCATTCGATTTTGATATCCAATATAGAGAGGGAAAACACATGGCTCATGCAGACTTCTTTTCCAGGAATCTAGTTCCTTCAAAGCCACAACTTGTGTTAGAAAAAATCACCGAGAAGCGAATAAACTTAGCTGAGATTTCAAGCGAGTGGCTTCTTACGGAGCAGAAATTAGATCCAGAGATTGTAGAAATAGTTCGCAAGCTCAATTCTAACGAGCAACAAGACGATTTAATTAAATCCTATGATTTAAGGAAAGGTATCTTACATCGCAAGATTCAAAGAAACAGTAGAACACGTTGTCTACCGGTGGTGCTACGAACGTTTAGATGGTCCGTGGTAAATCAAGTACACGAGTCAATTATGCACCTTGGTTGGCAGAAAACTCTTGACAAGGTCTACCAATATTATTGGTTTCATAACATGAATAAATATGTTCGCAAGTTTGTAAATAATTGCATTACTTGTAGGTCTTCCAAGTCGCCTTCTGGGAAAATACAAGCTGAGCTCCATCCAATCGCGAAGGTGAACATCCCTTGGCACACTGTATACATAGATATATCCGGAAAATTGAGCGGTAAAAGCGACCTAAAAGAATATGTCATCGTTCAGATTGATGGCTTCACGAAATTTGTACACCTTTATCACACCCTTAAAATAGACACAGAAAGCTGCGTTAAGGCCTTAAAAGCCTCGATTGCCCTATTCGGGATACCAAATCGTATCATAGCTGACCAGGGAAGGTGCTTTTCAAGTTCTCGATTCTCTGAATTTTGTTCCTCACAAAATATAAAACTTCATCTAATCGCAACTGGGGCAAGTCGTGCAAACGGTCAGGTTGAGCGTGTTATGAGTACACTCAAAAATTTGCTAACTGCTGTCGAGTCGAGCCAAAGATCCTGGCAAGATGCACTTGGCGAGGTTCAGCTTGCATTAAATTGCACAGTTAATCGTGCAACTGAAGCGATCCCGTTGGAAATGTTGATAGGAAAAGAGGCTCGACCGATAGGGTTAATTCCACCAGTGGACACAGAAATTGAGATTGATTTGAACAATGTTCGGACTCGTGCCAGTGATAAGATGAAGAGTTTGGCTGAGTATGATAAACAACGCTTTGACAAAACTAAGGCCACGGTTGTAAGGCATGATGTTGGTGACTATGTTCTGCTAAGAAACGAGGAGAGATACCAAACGAAATTAGACCCGAAATTCAAGGGCCCATTTTTGGTTACTGAAGTCCTGGAAGGGGACAGATATATGATAAAATCGCTAACAAATAAACGGCTTTACAAATACTGTCATGAAGACACTAGAAGAATTCCAGATGCTAAAATTCCTGATGAATTGGATATTGATAATGAAAATCAGAGCTAATCAGAGAATATAATTGAGACTGAGAGTGTCCCGTCCAAGTGAGACAATGAATTAAATTTATTATTTTGTTATTTGTATTTTTTATATATTGGACATTCATTTTCTGGCAAACGTTCATTTGAAAGTTAAGCAAATAATTTGTTATTTTGTTGAAATCGCATAGTGCAAGCACAATGATTAATTGTTTTGTTAAAAATTAAGTAAATTTTTAAGTTTTGTTAAAAAAAAAAAAAAAAAAGAAGAGGAAGAAGATACTCTGTATGGTATGGTTAAGAATAAAACTTAAGTTCAGTTTATGTTATGAAACTCAAAATGTGTCTCTGAACTTAATATTTGGTCATTACACGAGGATGTGTGAATGGCAGAATGGTTATCCGTCTAGGAGAGACGATGTTTTGTTATCCGTCTAGGAGAGACGATGTTTGGTTATCCGTCTAGGAGAGATGATGATTATCCGTCTAGGAAAGACGATGTTTTGTTATCCGTCTAGTAAAGACGATGTTTTGTTATCCGTCTAGGAGAGACGATGTTTGGTTATCCATCTAGGAGAGACGATGTTTGGTTATCCGTCTAAGAGACGATGATCGAGTTCCGTTTGGTAAGTTTGAAGTTAAAAATTAAAATATTACACGAGGAATAGAAACAAATTGGTCAATCTGTCATCAGGTCAGGTCCTATATAAAGGGGAGCCTCGGGCTAGAGAGCTCAGTGAAGAAACCCTCCTGGGAACTAGCCGTACAGAAAAAGGTATAAGTGAAAAGTAAAAGTGAAAAGTAAAAAGTCTAAAGTGAAAAGTAAAAGTCAAAGTGAAATAAAAAGTACTAACTATACAGTTCCAGTTGAAAATATGAGCGAGGCGAGCAAGAATCTTTCTACATACATACGTATGTATGTACTTAAAGTATTTAAGTTTTCTTGCTCTTTCATTTTTTTTCCTAATTCTTTGTTTATTTTTCTATTTTTAATCATTTTTTATTAAAACAAAAAATATATGTTTATTTTCCTTTTTTTAATCATTTTTTTATTAAAAATAATAATTTTTTTACCTTTTGAAATTTCTTTCCCTGCACCTCAATTCATCAATACACAAACAAAACATTCAAATTATTTCTCTTTTTACTACAAATTTTTCTTCCATCATTCCGCAAGCAAAGCACAACACGCATAGACATACATACAGTCTGTGTGTGCCATAGTCTGTTGTAGTCACTACATAGTATACGAAAAGGTTCAAGCAGAGAAAAGTTAGTTGTGCAAGTGGGAAGTAAAAGCGGTGTGAAATTGCGGGTCCTTCTAGATGGAACAGAAATGCTAATTTGGCTCAACAGCTCGGAAGAGTCAATCTCACCATTCAAAAGTTTGTAAAGAAAAGTTACACCAAGCATAGTTCTACGATTAGCTAAAGAAGGAAGTTTAATTAACTGAAGTCGACTAGAATAAGATGGAAGTTGTACAGTTCGATCCCAGCGCAAATCACGAAAGGCAAAGAGTAAAAACTGTTTTTGTACAGATTCTAATTTGTTTTGATAAAACTCATTTGAGAAGACCAAACACAAGATCCATACTCCAATATGGGACGGACTAAAGAAGTATAAAGTATTTTGGTAGTATATGGATCCTTGAATTCCTTCGACCAGCGCTTTGTAAAGCCAAGAACACTTTTAGACCTACTAACAGTAGTCGATATATGCTGATTAAAACTGAGTTTGTGGTCTATTAAGATCCCCAAATCTTTTACAACCAAAGAAGTATTATTAATTCTTTCTAACCGGAAATTATTTAAAAAGTAACTCGTTAATTGGGGAGAACCTCTATAAAAAGACATAATTTTGCACTTAGAACAGTTTAACGATAACAAGTTAGCCCTACACCACCCCTGAAAAGCATTCAGGTCAGCTTGCAAGGTATGACATGAGAGAGAGTCTACGATGCGATTAGCGATTTTTACATCATCGGCGCACAGAACCTCAGGACACAAGCGGGAATACCGTCTGGACCCGGTGAGTATACCGGCTTAATCGTCATTAGTTTAAGTTAAGAAAGGCATTGTTTAGTGCGACAAAGTCAGTCTTCCGAAAACATCGGGTGCGTACCGTAGGATCACACTCAGACATGGGCTCGCGGCTGGGAAACTCAATAGATAACTCTAAAGTTGGATGAAAACTATCCTCTGGTAACACCATGGGACTAGTTCTAGATACTTCACAAAAACTGGGATCAGAAGTAAAAATCAGATCCAGAAATCTGCCAGACGTATTAGGAATCGAATTCAGCTGGGCCAACGAAAGCTCAAGCAGACCATCAATAAAATCGTGACACCCAGAGGGCAGCAACGTTTTGCTACCATTAAGTGTTGACCAAGTTATAGTGGGCAGGTTAAAGTCCCCAAGGACAATTAATGAGTCTCTGTCAGAAAGTAGTTCAAGTATAAATTTAATAGATTCTAAGTGTAGTAAGTAGGTTGGCCATTCCGATTGGGGCGGAATGTAAGAACAGGTAACAAAAATGGAAAAACGAGTAAAAGATAGCTTAACGCATATAAATTCGATACTACTTGAGACAGGTATTGTTATCAGACCCGATGATAGGACGGAATCTACGGCAATAAGACTCCACCACCCCTACGATCACGTCTAAATATATTGAAATTAGGGGGTAAAACTGTGGCGTCAAAAACGTCAGGTTTTAACCAAGTGAAGAAACCCCCCTGGGAACTAGCCGTACAGAAAAAGGTATAAGTGAAATGTAAAAGTGAAAAGTAAAAAGTCTAAAGTGAAAAGTAAAAGTCTAAGTGAAATAAAAAGTACTAAGTGAACAATTCCAGTTGAAAATATGAGCGAGGCGAGCAAGAATCCTGACGTCCCGACATCAGAAGTGGGATTGGCGCCACCCCCTATATTTACTGACGAACAGTGGCGAGTAATTTTGCAAATGCAAAATCAAAATATGTTGGAGTTTGTAAGGACAATGCACGCTTCGACTTCAGAACAACAACAGAAGAGTGTGGTCACATTGCCGAAATTTTCTGCCAACGCCGCAGCCGTAGACGCTTCAAAGTGGTGTGCGACTGCAGATATCATACTAACTGAACAGCCCCTAGAAGGAAGCAAGCTCATTATGACGTTAAGTAATGCGATGGAGGGCAGTGCATCCCAATGGCTAACAGAAATCTCCTACCCTGGCATGAAGTGGAGCGAGTTTAAAGAATTGTTCCTTCATCGATACAAAAGCGATGAAACACCAGCAGCGATGTTTTTGAACTTGTTAAGCAGTCGTCCGGCTAATGAAGAGTCCTTTGCAGTATATGCTAGTCGCTTGGTCTCATCGCTAACTACGGCCTGGAAGGACAAAAACATAGAGGAGATCGCCGTTTCTGTTGCGCTTGCACATATGGCAAATATGGACCGCCGTTTACAACGAATTGTATTCACTTCAAGGGTGCAAACAAGAATTGATCTACAAGCGGAGTTGAAGGCTTACAACTTTCAAAAGCATCGCGATACCGGCCGTGAGATCAGCCCTGGACCTGACAATAAAAGACGAAAAATGTCAACCACGCTGTGCCATTTCTGCGGACAAGTCGGACACAAAATAGCAGAATGCAGAAAAAAAGCGCGACAAGAGGCCGAGGCGAAAACCCAACGAGAGAAGACCCGTGTTACCTGCTTCAAGTGTGGCCAACCCGGGCATTTTGCGAACCGATGCTCTGTAAGCGACGTTCCAACAAAACAAAAGCATGTAAACCAGTGCTTTGTGTCTGAGCCAACAGGAGTCATGTTACATCGTGGTGAGAGCTACCCAATTTGCTTCGACTCTGGTGCCGAATGTTCCTTGGTAAGAGAAAAGATAACTGGCAGGTTGTCCGGAAAGCGCATGAATAACATAGTAATGCTCAAAGGTATTGGCGATGCCGGTATTTATAGTACTATGCAAATTCTCAGTCAGGTTACCATTAATGAAAACATGGTAGAAATATTATTTCAGGTTGTTCGAGATGAGGATTTGCAGCACGATGTCATCATTGGACATGAAGTCCTTAGTCAGGGTTTCAATGTTGTGCTTTCACCAAATGCGTTTAAATTTGTAAAATCAAAGTCTGTAAATATTTGTGCCGCTAATGATTCTCCAATTAATCTTGACGAAATCGATACTGAATTGGCTGATGCTGATAAAGGCAGATTAATAAAAAATTATACCTCAGCATTTTCTAAAGGGATCCCAAACACAAGAGTTAATACAGGAGAAATGAGAATTCGACTAATTGACCCCAACAAAACTGTGCAACGTCGGCCGTATAGGCTCAGTCCAGAAGAGAGAGATAGTACGCGAGAGGTTAAGAGAGTTACTTAGATGTAACATTATCCGCCCAAGTTGTTCTCCGTATGCCAGTCCTATGTTGCTTGTAAAAAAAGAAAAATGGGTCCGATCGTTTATGCATTGACTACCGAGAATTAAACTCAAATAACTGACTCAAATTGCTGACAAATACCCCTTGCCGCTCATTAGTGATCAGATTGATAGGTTGCGTGGTTCGTATTACTTTACTTGTTTAGATATGGCTAGTGGTTTTCACCAAATTCCAATTCACCCCGATTCCGTTGAATATACTGCATTTGTGACTCCGTATGGCCAATACGAATTTCTTACAATGCCTTTCGGACTCAAAAATGCGCCTTCCGTTTTTCAAAGGACAGTTATGCAAGCTTTAGGCAATCTTGCATATTCATATGTAATTGTCTATATGGACGACATTACGATCGTGTCACCAACAATTGAGTTAGGCTTGGAAAGATTGAGAACAGTATTGAACGTTCTGACAAGGGCTGGATTCATCTTCAATATCTCGAAATGTTCGTATCTGAAAACAACGGTGCAGTATTTGGGCTTCGAAGTGAAAGCAGGCGAGATTAGGCCAAACTCACAGAAGATTACTGCATTAAGTTTATTACCACCTCCGCAGACTGTTTCCAGTTTGCGACAGTTTATTGGTCTGGCTTCCTACTTTCGCAAGTTTGTACCCTATTTTGCCAAAATAATGAAGCCACTCTATTCTCTTACATCTGGAAAAGGAACTCGAATGAACTCGAGAATGTTCGAAAAAAAATAGTAACTGTCCTTACAAACGAACCTGTTTTGGTAATTTTTGACCCACAATACCCCATTGAGTTACACACTGACGCCAGTTCATGTGGATATGGTGCAATACTCCTACACCGTATTAATGGTAATCCTCATGTGGTGGAATATTTTAGCAAAGTAACTTCGCCCTCTGACGCTAGATATCACTCATACGACTTGGAAACATTGGCTGTGGTTGCTTCTGTAAAACACTTTCGTCATTATCTGCTTGGGCGAAAGTTTGTGGTATATACTGATTGTAATTCGCTTAAGGCTTCACGGACAAAGATAGACTTAACACCAAGAGTTCATCGCTGGTGGGCCTATCTGCAATCATTCGATTTTGATATCCAATATAGAGAGGGAAAACACATGGCTCATGCAGACTTCTTTTCAGGAATCTAGTTCCTTCAAAGCCACAACTTGTGTTAGAAAAAATCACCGAGAAGCGAATAAACTTAGCTGAGATTTCAAGCGAGTGGCTTCTTACGGAGCAGAAATTAGATCCAGAGATTGTAGAAATAGTTCGCAAGCTCAATTCTAACGAGCAACAAGACGATTTAATTAAATCCTATGATTTAAGGAAAGGTATCTTACATCGCAAGATTCAAAGAAACAGTAGAACACGTTGTCTACCGGTGGTGCTACGAACGTTTAGATGGTCCGTGGTAAATCAAGTACACGAGTCAATTATGCACCTTGGTTGGCAGAAAACTCTTGACAAGGTCTACCAATATTATTGGTTTCATAACATGAATAAATATGTTCGCAAGTTTGTAAAAAATTGCATTACTTGTAGGACTTCCAAGTCGCCTTCTGGGAAAATACAAGCTGAGCTCCATCCAATCACGAAGGTGAACATCCCTTTGCACACTGTTCACATAGATATTTCCGGAAAATTAAGCGGTAAAAGCGACCTAAAAGAATATGTCATCGTTCAGATTGATGGCTTCACGAAATTTGTACAACTTTATCACACCCTTAAAATAGACACAGAAAGCTGCGTTAAGGCCTTAAAAGCCTCGATTGCCCTATTCGGGATACCAAATCGTATCATAGCTGACCAGGGAAGGTGCTTTTCAAGTTCTCGATTCTCTGAATTTTGTTCCTCACAAAATATAAAACTTCATCTAATCGCAACTGGGGCAAGTCGTGCAAACGGTCAGGTTGAGCGTGTTATGAGTACACTCAAAAATTTGCTAACTGCTGTCGAGTCGAGCCAAAAATCCTGGCAAGATGCACTTGGCGAGGTTCAGCTTGCATTAAATTGCACAGTTAATCGTGCAACTGAAGCGAGCCCGTTGGAAATGTTGATAGGAAAAGAGGCTCGACCGATAGGGTTAATTCCACCAGTGGACACAGAAATTGAGATTGATTTGAACAATGTTCGGACTCGTGCCAGTGATAAGATGAAGAGTTTGGCTGAGTATGATAAACAACGCTTTGACAAAACTAAGGCCACGGTTGTAAGGCATGATGTTGGTGACTATGTTCTGCTAAGAAACGAGGAGAGATACCAAACGAAATTAGACCCGAAATTCAAGGGCCCATTTTTGGTTACTGAAGTCCTGGAAGGGGACAGATATATGATAAAATCGCTAACAAATAAACGGCTTTACAAATACTGTCATGAAGACACTAGAAGAATTCCAGATGGTAAAATTCCTGATGAATTGGATATTGATAATGAAAATCAGAGCTTATCAGAGAATATAATTGAGACTGAGAGTGTCCCGTCCAAGTGAGACGATGAATTAAATTTATTATTTTGTTATTTGTATTTTTCATATATTGGACATTCATTTTCTGGCACACGTTCATTTGAAAGTTAAGCAAATAATTTGTTATTTTGTTGAAATCGCATAGTGCAAGCACAATGATTAATTGTTTTGTTAAAAATTAAGTAAATTTTTAAGTTTTGTTAAAAAAAAAAAAAAAAAAAAATAGAAGAGGAAGAAGATACTCTGTATGGTATGGTTAAGAATAAAACTTAAGTTCAGTTTATGTTATGAAACTCAAAATGTGTCTCTGAACTTGATATTTGGTCATTACACGAGGATGTGTGAATGGCAGAATGGTTATCCGTCTAGGAGAGACGATGTTTTGTTATCCGTCTAGGAGAGACGATGTTTGGTTATCCGTCTAGGAGAGATGATGGTTATCCGTCTAGGAAAGACGATGTTTTGTTATCCGTCTAGGAAAGACGATGTTTTGTTATCCGTCTAGGAGAGACGATGTTTGGTTATCCATCTAGGAGAGACGATATTTGGTTATACGTCTAAGAGCCGATGATCGAGTTCCGTTTGGTAAGTTTGAAGTTAAAAATTAAAATATTACACGAGGAATAGAAACAAATTGGTCAATCTGTCATCAGGTCAGGTCCTATATAAAGGGGAGCCTCGGGCTAGAGAGCTCAGTAAAGAAACCCTCCTGGGAACTAGCCGTACAGAAAAAGGTATAAGTGAAAAGTAAAAGTGAAAAGTAAAAAGTCTAAAGTGAAAAGTAAAAGTCAAAGTGAAATAAAAAGTATTAAGTGAACAATTCCAGTTGAAAATATGAACGAGGCGAGCAAGAATCCTGACGTACATACATATGTATGTACTTAAAGTATTTAAGTTTTCTTGCTCTCTCATTTTTTTTCCTATTTCTTTGTTTATTTTTCTATTTTTAATCATTTTTTATTAAAACAATAAATATATGTTTATTTTCCTTTTTTTAATCATTTTTTTATTAAAAATAATAATTTTTTTACATTTTGAAATTTCTTTCCCTGCAACTCAATTCATCAATACACAAACAAAACATTCAAATTATTTCTCTTTTTACTACAAATTTTTCTTCCATCATTCCGCAAGCAAAGCACAACACACATAAACATACATACAGTCTGTGTGTGCCATAGTCTGTTGTAGTCACTACATAGTATACGAAAAGGTTCAAGCAGAGAAAAGTTAGTTGTGCAAGTGGGAAGTAAAAGCGGTGTGAAATTGCGGGTCCTTCTAGATGGAACAGAAATGTTAATTTGGCTCAACAGCTCGGAAGAGTCAATCTCACCATTCAAAAGTTTGTAAAGAAAAGTTACACCAAGCATAGTTCTACGATTAGCTAAAGAAGGAAGGTTAATTAACTGAAGTCGACTAGAATAAGATGGAAGTTGTACAGTTCGATCCCAGCGCAAATCACGAAAGGCAAAGAGTAAAAACTGTTTTTGTACAGATTCTAATTTGTTTTGATAAAACTCATTTGAGGAGACCAAACACAAGATCCATACTCCAATATGGGACGGACTAAAGAAGTATAAAGTATTTTGGTAGTATATGGATCCTTGAATTCCTTCGACCAGCGCTTTGTAAAGCCAAGAACACTTTTAGACCTACTAACAGTAGTCGATATATGCTGATTAAAACTAAGTTTGTGGTCTATTAAGATCCCCAAATCTTTTACAACCAAAGAAGTATTATTAATTCTTTCTAACCGGAAATTATTTAAAAAGTAACTCGTTAATTGGGGAGAACCTCTATAAAAAGACATAATTTTGCACTTAGAACAGTTTAACGATAACAAGTTAGCCCTACACCACCCCTGAAAAGCATTCAGGTCAGCTTGCAAGGTATGACATGAGAGAGAGTCTACGATGCGATTAGCGATTTTTACATCATCGGCGCACAGAACCTCAGGACACAAGCGGGAATACCGTCTGGACCCGGTGAGTATACCGGCTTAATCGTCATTAGTTCCTTAGCTACCGAACTTTCCGTTATAATAGGATTAAGAATGCAGTTGGATTTCGTTATAGGATATGGATATATCTGACTAGAGTTGTACTTAGTGGATGTGTACGTAATGGAGAAGAAGTTAGCAAATAAATTAGAAATAGATTGATCAGAAGAGACCGAAACATTATTAAAAACTGCAAATGATGGAAGGGAGATAGAATGTCGCTTTGAGTTAACGAAACTATAGAACTCTTTAGGATTTTCAGAGAATTGCAACTTGCAACGTTGTAAGTAATTATTATAGCAATTAGAATTAGAAACAATAAAATTCGATTTAGCAACCAAGTAACGAGAAAGATCCGATGATAGACCCGTGACCTTATACTTTTGTAATAGACTTAAGATTCTTCAGTTTTGACAGCCCCCGCGTAAACCATGGTGATTTTTGCGTCACCACAGGAGACACTAGGGGTACACAGTCATTAAAGATTAAGTCAACAGTGGTATAAAATAAAGAAATGGCGGAGTTCATATCCATACAAGTGTATAAATTAGTCCAATCGGTATTAAGAAAGGCATTGTTTAGTGCGACAAAGTCAGTCTTCCGAAAACATCGGGTGCGTACCGTAGGATCACACTCAGACATGGGCTCGCGGCTGGGAAACTCAATAGATAACTCTAAAGTTGGATGAAAACTATCCTCTGGTAACACCATGGGACTAGTTCTAGATACTTCACAAAAACTGGGATCAGAAGTAAAAATCAGATCCAGAAATCTGCCAGACGTATTAGGAATCGAATTCAGCTGGGCCAACGAAAGCTCAAGCAGACCATCAATAAAATCGTGACACCCAGAGGGCAGCAACGTTTTGCTACCATTAAGTGTTGACCAAGTTATAGTGGGCAGGTTAAAGTCCCCAAGGACAATTAATGAGTCTCTGTCAGAAAGTAGTTCAAGTATAAATTTAATAGATTCTAAGTGTAGTAAGTAGGTTGGCCATTCCGATTGGGGCGGAATGTAAGAACAGGTAACAAAAATTGAAAAACGAATAAATGATAGCTTAACGCATATAAATTGGATACTACTTGAGACAGACCCGATGATAGGACGGAATCTACGGCAATAAGACTCCACCACCCCTACGATCAGTACGATCACGTCTAAAAATATTGAAATTAGAGGGTAAAACTGTGGCGTCAAAAATGTCAGGTTTTAACCAAGTCTCAGTAAAGACAATTAGGTCAAAACCAAATGACAGACTATCTACAACGAGTTTAGTAAGTTTAGTATTAAGGCCTCTGACATTCTTATAGCCGACAGAGAAGGAAGTTGTTAGTTTTTTGATAGAGTAGAAGAAAGAATAGATAAGGAAGGAGTGGGAATAGATGAAGAAGAAAGAGGAATAGATAGTGAATGTAAACTCCTTCACAATTAAGCTTTCCGGCCAGAAGCTAGAACTGTAGATACAGTCAAAGAATTCAATTGGAACACTGATTTTAAAAGATGAAATTTCTCTAGAATATGAAAATTTAAACTTTTCTATGGATATATTAAAGACATTCAGTTTGGCCCGAATGACATCATCCGATGTAGCATCACGGAGAAGTCTCGAAACAAAAATGTGTTTTTTAGGAGGCATTCCCACCAATGGTTTCGGCATTCCAGGTATTGCATCAGCTACCGCATTAATTGTAGCATCAGTTGCAACAAGTGGCACTCCGGCATTACTAACATTAGGATCCCTGTCGGCAATATCCATGGGTGTAGATTCTTGCCCAGACAAAACGGACACTACAGACATCGTCTGTGGAGTTGGAGTTTGCATTGGTTGAGAAGGGGTCGGAACCGATATAGATGGGGAGACCGGCAAACGCAAGGACAAATCAGGAGTCCGTTCTCCCGCCTTCTTACGCTTTCGAGACTCAGTCAGTAGCGTTATACTACTAACTTTTGCGAGAGTTTAAGAAAACTGGCAGACAGACTCATCAGGTTATCCTTTGTTTGCCGCATGAAAAGTTCCATTTCATCTTCCACGATCCGGCATGACTCACATCCCCATTTGAAACCCTTTTTTTGATCTAAAAGATCCTTCACCCTGCATGTAAAGCCGGCACACTTAACATGTACTGTAGTTTTACACAACCAACAGTAAATAAAACTATTCAAGGGTGGGGCGGGATGCAAACAATTTTTAATCGAACAAACAGTCATTATGAGGTAATAAGAAAAAATTGGTAATCAAAAAAATAAAACTGAAAAATGAGAAATGTTTGGTATTAAAATATATAACTCACTCTGAGGTCCAGAAATAATAAGAAATAGAGATTTTGAGGGTGCACAAGGGCTAAAAGAAAAGAGCACTGACTAAGAGAATATAGACTCTAAATTACAGACACACAACAGACTGCAATATGAGCGCAAATAACGGCGGCGAGTGAAACGAAAACGAGAGAAAAAAAGTCAAAGAGCGCGAGCGCGGGAGTTAGAAATCACAATAACAAAACACTGCAACAAGAACACTATGAAATTGCAAGACAACAACAACAGAGCGTTGCTTGTGATTTGCAAGGCAGAAAAAATGAGATTAAGGTGGGAGAGAGAGGAAGAAAAGAAAGAGAAAAAAAAAGAAAAAAACCAACAAAGGTTATAAGCAGAAATTAAAGTTGTTAAAAATTATTAACACAAACACACAACAACGCAACGAGTGATACGGTGCAAGTTAGATTTACTAATTAATTAATATTTCGATCGCGATGCCGATAAAACAAAATAAAATAAATGTAAATCAGTTAAAAACGCGGGAGCTTGAAAAAAAACACATCCGTCTTCCTCGAGAGCGTTGATGATTGATTTGATGATGACGTAGTAGGCAGCAAGCAGCGCTGCCGGCAGCGCTTGAACCGATTTGTATTGACTGTAACTTGTGTTCTATTTATCCGATCAGATTCAAACTTTGGGATCTGAGATTTTATATAAAATTCTATTATAGTGGTATGGGGATACTCCAATTTTTGAAAAAAATTTTGTTCCAGAGCTATATGATATAGTAGTCCGATCCTGACAATTTTCATACTTTATCTCACCCGGGTAATAAAAAGCGCCCAAAAAAAATGTCAACCCGATATATATAGTAAAACGCACCGCCGGAACAGACGGACATGGCTATATCGACTCAGCTTCTCATGCTGATCAAGAATATATATACTTTTATGGGGTCGGAGTACGCAGAGGCAGTTAATATCCTTTCCTCTGAAATAGCGGAAAAATTTTCTGATTTTAAACAAATCAATTGGCTCATTGCAGTTTTTAATAACCCCATAGAAGCAGAATCTGAATCAATTCCAGAAAAAATTAGGGAGGAATTACAGGTCATGAAAACTGACTTGATGATGCCACTAACAATAAGTAGTGGAATATAATTTTGGCGAGATTTTCCACAATGAAATTAATAAAAAATTGTATTCGAAACAGTCTAACTGATAGCCATTTAGAAGATCTCCTTCGGATAAAAAGTTATCCAAATAATATAGAAGTTAATGAAATAGTTGAGTTTAAAAAAAAAATATGAATTCAAAATTATTGGTTTTCCATCGCATTTTACATTTTTCGTGCTTTCGTCACATGCAATTTGCGCAGTGTCAAGCAACTTACGCACACAAGCAAGCGCACACATACAACTATCGGAATGAAATTTCATATTTGAGCTACTTTTAGCCGGGAGATGAGAAAGTATAAAAATTGTCAGGATCGGACTACTATATCATATAGCTCTAGAACAAAAATTGTGTAGCGCTACACGTATGTATGTATGTGTATGTATGTGCTCTGTTTGATTTGCTGATGACGTAGAACCGATTTGTATTGACTGTAACTTGTGTTCTATTTATCCGATCAAATTCAAATTTTGGGATTTGAGATTTTATATCAAATTCTATTATATTGGTAAATTTCATGGGGATACTCCAATTTTTGCAAAAATTTTTGTTCTAGAGCTATATGATATAGTAGTCCGATCCTGACAATTTTTATACTTTATCATCTCCCGGGTAAAAGTAGCTCAAATATGAAATTTCATTACCATAGCTCTTAAGATGCCAGCGTGAAGTTAATTTGCACAGACGGACGGACGAACGGACAGACGGTCATGGCTATATCGACTCAGCTTCTCATGCTGATCAAGAATATATATACTTTATGGGGTCGGAAACTTCTCTTTCTGTGCGTTACAAACATCTGACCAATTTTATAATACCCTTTGCAAGGGTATAAAAAAAAAAAATATCAAAGAAGCTAACTTCGGCTTTGCCGAAGTTTATATACCCTCGCAGTTCTTTATTATATTTAATCCGATAAGTAAAGTGAAATTTCAATGAAATTATTTCATACATCAACAGCATTAGTTGTCGTATTATAAATATGCTCAAATATTTTTCAAACTACTGAATTCAAAACACATTTAATGATTATTAAACAATATAAATCTTTATTTGAAATTATAAATTATTTAGACGTTTCCTCGGCCAGAAGAAATATTCCTGGTTATTCGGTGTGCTTGCCTTCGTTCTAAAAAAAGAATTAAGGGTTAAAGAAAGTTTATAATACTAGATTAGGTTTAGACTTTCCTTAGGGCGATATAAATGTTCTCCATTCAAAAGATTGGCACACTTCTCTTGTTCTGTAAGAAAAGGTTTAAGGAATTGAGAAAAGAAGAAACTAGAAGTTGAAAAGAATAAATTTATACTTTCCTTAGCCCAGACAAAATTAACTCCTAACATCGGGTGCTGCGCTTGGTTCTGAAAATACAATTTGAAAAAGTTAAAGAGAGGGGAAAACAATAGTTTAAAGATTATAAGTGTACTTTCCTTAGCCCAGACCAATATTCCTTTTTAATGAGATCGGGGTGCCTCGATCTATTCTGAGAATAATATCCTAGGAGTTAAAAAGAGGGATAATAGTTTAATAGATTATATGTATACTTTCCTTAGACCAGACAAATATTCCTTTTTAAAACAATCGGGGTGCTTTGCTTCCTTTTGAAAATACTATTTGAGAGAGTTAGAGAAAAGAAAATTATTGTTTAAGAGATTTATAAAACAAACAGTGAAATATTTCGTTTTAATAAGTTCAGGATGCTTCGCTACTTTCTGAAAATGGCCTCCTGCTCCATCCCGTCTCCGAACAATGTGCTGAGCAGTGTTGGACTCCTGCTCCATCGAACGATAATCAGGATCTTGGCGAGCAACGAAGTGGGCTTGTGCGTCCCGTTCGAGCTCTCGCTGCCTGAACGCGTCATCCTGTCTCCGAACGATGTGCTGAGCAGTGTTGGCCTCCTGCTCCATCGAGCGATAATCAGGATCTTGGCGAGCAACGAAGTGGGCTTCTGCGTCCCGTTCGCGCTCTCGCTGCCTGAACGCGTCATCCTGTCTCCGAACAATATGTTGGGCAGAGTTGGCCTGCTGCTCCTGCAGCCTGTATCTATCGGCTCGACGTCCAGCACATGCCAATGCGTGTTGCCTACGATCTCGCTCCCATGTTTCCAAATCAAAATCAATACGAAATCTTAGTATAAGTTGTATTAAAGCAAAGTCTAAAGTCCAGCTATGACCCGACTTACAACTAAAGTAACCAAAGTGCGTACAGTCAGCAACTTTGTTAAAGATTCCCGTAGAGAAAAAAATAAACGAAAAGAAGAGACAGGGAGAAACCGGAATTTTACGGAAATGTCTATGCCACACCAACAAATATGCCATCATGGTGACTATATGGTGTTTCGTAAACTTTGGCTTTGATATGGTGTTCGCGGATACTTAAAAATGCCCAGTCAATTTCGGTCAGTTGTTTTGTTGTTGGGATTTTATCGAGAAGAGTTGATAACCCCAGACCATTCAGAGTAGACTCTAATTGATCTTGGCCTGTTGAGCGACATATGTTGAAATCGCCCAAAACAACTATTTTGCTGTAGTGAACTTGCAATTCTTCCACAATTGTCGAAATTGTAGTTCTAAACTGCGTTACAGGAAACGATTGATTTCTGTACGTAACGACAAATATAGTTTCCATGCGTTTAAATGTTACAAGTTGACATATCTGACTCGGATTTTCCGTTTCCAGGCTTCTTTGCTCTAAAACAACTATGTTCTCTACACTTTCCGTCTTCGCGTAAACAATAATTCCATTATGGGATCCATTTATCCTTGCAATTATATCAAAACCATTTATGCAACATTCATCTTCATCTCTCGTCCAGCTTTCCACAAAGCATAGGACATCTGCAGAGTTTAAAAATATATCTTTCAATATATCGGCACTTCGCAGATGCAAACCTTGTATATTGTGATAATATACTAGAAAATTGTCTAGTGGTTTGTCGAGAATCCAATTGTGGCAAGGAGTGAGAAGTTTCTCAGTTCTGAGACTGTTTAGCTCCATGCAGACTGGGTCAGATTCTTGCATTTGCCTCGGTGGAGAAAATTTCCAATAATGTATAATCCCGATGCATTGGTTGCTCTTCTGCAAGCTACATAAATGGCAGATCGCCTCATGCCATCTTGCAAGGTCACCGCTACTTTGTTATAAGTGGCACCTTGGCTTTTATGTATTGTTATCGCTTCAGCAGGCACAACTGGAAACTGGCTGCGTTCTATTGATACCTGTTCATTCTTTCGATATTGGAAAGTTCTTAGAACAGCTTCAATAGGGGTCCAATCAGAATGGGCTGGATTTCTTTTTTTGGACCTGGCTTCAGCTCCAACTGACTCCTCCAAAAACTTAACCCAAAGTGTCGATACTTTTCCACTTGGTAAGCGGTCAACTCCCATAAGTTGTCCACTTGCGCCATTCACTAATCCGTCACTAGTATTGATATTCACTGTTATCGTGTACTTCGCGGTATTTTAAGGATGAGGGTATATGGAAGGCCTTGGGTGTCCGAGGTTTTGAATCCTTTAACGTTTTCCAAGATCCTTATTTTATTTGCAGGAGTCACCGATGCAGCTTTTATTGTATCCTTTGCTGTAGAAATAAATTCTTCAGTATTGATTTGTGCCAGTTTCATTATGTTATAACTGTTTGCCTTTGCATTTGAATTAAGTAGTCGAATCGCTTCATCAGGGATTGTGTTCAACACTCCAGTATTGACTTCCCTTCCTTTTATTAAAGCAATATCCCTATCGGTCATTTTACCTTCTGATATATTATTCAACGGTACTGCAAAAGCACAATCTTCGCGTTGTCGCATGATTTCTGTGAGTTCATAAAACTTAAACAGATCCCAAAGTGCAGTCCCTGCAATAACGCCGTAGTTGTCTCTAGGGTTAGAATGGAATATCCATCTATCACCAACTGGAGAAAGTTGTTTTAAATCTCCAAAGGCAATTATTGAAATTCCGCCAAAATATTCCGTTGTTCTAAATATTTGTTTTAGCCGACTATCCAAATTAGACAACATTTTGGCACCCACCATTGATATCTCATCAATTATTAATAGCTTTAGGTCCATAAGCTTCGAATAAATGGTGTTGAGAACATCGTTATTTAAGGGCCGGAGTCCAACTGAAGACTGGTTCACCGGTAATGAAAAAAGCGAATGCAATGTGAGACCTCCGATTCCAAAGGCGGCTTTTCCTGTTGGGGCACAAAGCAATATTTTAGTCACTTCTGGGTTGCTACCCGCCACGGTGGTAAACCTCAACATAAGCGACTGATAAACTGTACAAATAAGTCTACTTTTTCCCACTCCTGCACCGCCGCCCACATATTCGTAAAAGGGGTTATTAGCGTTGACTCTATGCATTACGTGGGCATAATATTGACGCTGCTTCCTGTTTAGTGAGCGCACCAGCTCAAACAAATCGTTTTCAGGTATCAGCGGTGGCAGTTTTATAACTCTGGGTCCATTTTCATCAGAGCTATGATTGGTTTCGCTTTCTTGAAAAACATTTTGGTCTCTTGCTACTTCTGGAATTGCAAATCCTCTGAATTCTTCATCCAAAAGTTGCGAAGCGGAAGATTCCTGGTTATCTTCATTATTTTCCCTTTGAACATCCTGTAAAATTTGTTCAAATAAATCTTCCTGCATTGTATCATATTTTTTCCTGTTGGCCTCAACTATGATTTTGTTATTATTATATGTAACTTCGTTGTCCTTATTTACAATTTCAATATTTTCGTTGCGCCAGGGAAAAAAGAGAGTCACGAGTTCTCTTCATTCATTTTTGCTGAACCTTCTCCATCTCAGGTCCCATTATTTTCATATGCAGGATTTCCTTCTTCGATGTTATCATCATCCTCCATGGCAGGCTCATCCGACACACGGTGTCTACGAGACAACTTACGTTCATAAAGGGCAGCGAAGTCGGCTAGACATTCGTCTTCCATAGATTCTGGCCTAATTACGTAATACTGCAACATAAATATCCGTCGAATCAGGAGGCAGTCTTTCCAACTCCTTCTTTGACTTTATCATCCGAACTCTTTGTTCAGGATGAGAGGTATTGATGAATATATTTCCGTGGCTCGTTTCTGACATGTGAAGCCCTAGAATATTATAAACGGCTTCTTGAGCTCAAATCTCTGATCCGTTTATGAACTTGCTACCAAGATGCTGCAGTTTTTCCTTAATCGATCGATCTCGATGAACACCTGCAGTAATTTCATCCATGGCTTCGCGTAGCAGTTTTGATACTCCTCTATTCGATTTATTTATATAATTTATGATATAACTACAGCAACCATATGCATCCAATATGAATTGGATATCCATATTTGCTCTGTGTAGTTTTAAAATATCTTCATTATATGCGTTCAGCATAATATCAGTGAACTTTCTTCGAAGGAATATTTGAGGCTTCTTTAAGCTTGTTCGTATGGCTTGAATCTAATCCGCATATTGAAGATCCAAACGACTAAGAAAATTTTCAAAATTATTTAATTCTATTTGTTCATTATTTGGGAGGTTTCTTTTTTCTTCCAAGAGCTCTTGAATGCGATTCCAGTATTGTTTATACTGTTCTTGGAAAGTTTCCTCCTCACCATAGGGATTTAGAATTCTAGTTTCTGGCATTGGCGGATAGGGAATGTTAAACCGACATTTGCTTTCTCTACGTATTTCTCTTTTGCATGTGGCACTATGTTTATGGTATTGATACCTAAGAACATCTTGAAGCTCCTCATTATCTCCGTTAGTAGAAATGAACATATCAATGAATCTAATAACATTTTCTGTGTTTTACGATCCATTTTTGGAGCTCCGTTTAACCAATACATCCCATGAGAGTGTGGTGAGCCACGTTGTTGAAATTCTATTCTCCAATAATAATGAGACAGTTCAAAATCGCCAAAAATATCTTTGCTTTTGAAAAGTTTCATTAACTGATGAAGCCGGTGATCAAAATATGTGGAGCATGTCGCAGGGTCTGAGCGGATCAACCGTGCTTTCTCTGATGCTGACAGATTCGATGCATCCTCTTCACTGATGATTCTTTTGTCTATGAGAAGGGATAGAATTACCAGAAGTTCATTCCATTTGGTCTCGGCCACTGAGAGAGTAATGTAGAAAGTTGGCAGTCCAAACTGGCGAATCATAGCTAAAACTTTTTTCTTCTCTGCTTCCCAATGTGCTGGAGAGGAACGCAAGCCTTTAAGAAGATGATATCCATCGTCATGCTGGACCAGAATAGAAATGGAAATGGCATTTTTTGTGCGAGTCATTTCGTATCGTTTGTACATGTACAAAATTTTTGGTATCTTTGCGCAGCGTCGGTCGTAGTATCGAAGTTGAGACTTTGCTTTGCGACCATATGTTGTTTTTGCCTTGAAAATTTGTCCGCATGAAATGGATGGAAATGATAACTCTTCAGTATCTTCCTGTATCGTCATGTCCACAGGTCGACGGCCTTCACCGGGAGCCATTGCTATTCGTGCAATAATTGCATTTTCAACGGGCTCATTTTCCAGTAAAGTTTCTTGACCACCGGGATTTAAATTGTCTTCTTCCTCATTGCCTTCTAGTTGAGGGTCGATTTCCATTTGTTCGGCAAGGAGTTGCTCCACAATTGGGCGATCTCGGTCATCAGCTATAAATGGTACTTCCTCATTGTTTGCAAGTTCGCCAAGCCAGTTATGCACGACAGAAATACCATGCTTTTGGTATAGCTCCGTGCTTTCCAAAAATGTTAACGCATCCATAACTTTTGCTGGTCGAATAGTCTCAGTCATGAAACTATGTCTGTACTCTAGCTTCCGTTTTAGAAGTATTTGCACCACATGGGTGTTATCAAAGGTGCGTGGCAGAGCTGTTACTGTATCATTTACGGAAATAGGTACATTAACAACTGCTACTCTTACTGCGCACTGTCTTTCAAAGCCTAGGGAAATAATTCGCATAAATGGGATTACGGGTGAAATAAGTCTTTCTTCTAGGCATGATATATCCTGCATGCATTCGGGAGTTTCAGCGAATGCAAAACCTTCTGAAAGGCATAAATACTGGAATTTTTCCAGTATTTATTGCTCTGTGGCAAGTAGAGCAAAATAAATAAGTGCCATTTTCAGAATGAAATTTTATTGACAAATAGAAGGCTTTCGAGATGTCTAATCGGGGAAACTTAAGAGAAATTTGATTTTTGTTCAAACTCTTTACATTTTGTTTAAAAAATGTGCCACCACAGCTTATGCACATTTCCGTGGGGCCCATTTTGATATTTCGGAGGTACGCTTGACGTACGGAACTCCTGCGCTGCTGTGTCTGCAAGTCTCTGTGTTCCTGCAACTCCTCAGAAGACAGTGCAGCTCTGGCGTCCCTATTTCGTTGCGATTGTCGCTGAGACTCCGCTTCTCGATTCTGAGGGTCTCGCCGAAAATTAATAACTCGTGCCTCATTTATATCCTGTATCTGTTGCTCCAGAATTCGGGCTTGCCTTCGAGTCACTCTTCTTTGGGATGAAATCTGTTCCCGCCTTTTTGTGCCTGGATTCCTTCTTGCATTTCGACGGTTATTTGCATCACGGTTCCGCTCGCCTTCTCTGTAATCCTGATTCTCTCTGCGAACAGCATGTTCAGCAGTGTTGGTCTCCTGCTCTATCGAACGATAATCAGGATCTTGGCGAGCAACGAAGTGGGCTTGTTCGTCCCGTTCGCGCTCCTGCTGCCTGAACGCGTCATCCTGTCTCCGAACGATGTGCTGAGCAGTGTTGGCCTCCTGCTCCATCGAACGATAATCAGGATCTTGGCGAGCAACGAAGTGGGCTTGTGCGTCCCGTTCGCGCTCCTGCTGCCTGAACGCGTCATCCTGTCTCCGAACGATGTGCTGAGCAGTGTTAGCCTCCTGCTCCTGCAGCCTGTAGGCTCTATCGGCTCGTCGTCTAGCACGTGCTAGTGCTTCCTGTCTACGATCCCATTCACGTCTTTCCAAATCATTTTGCCGATTATTTGCCATGCGTTGCGTATTTCTCTCGCGAACCTCGCTGCCATTTTCTTGGCGGTAAGTAAGAGTCCGATTTGCAGCTTCTCGTCGTCGTTGCTCAGCAGATTTTCTCGACAAGCGAGGCATGTTAGAACCTTAAAATTAGGCTATATTATAAATAAGTTGTCTAAAAAAGTAATATGGTATATTCTGAAAGTAAGATAATATAATTTAGATGTGAAAAAAAAGCTGAAAGTAAGATAATATAATTTAGATATGTAAAATAAAGCTGAAAGTTAGATAATATGATTATTAGTTAGAAAGAGAGTAGTCTTAAAAAAGACTAGTACAAACGCATAAAATTAACTGGCGATGTTTTCCAAAACTTGTTCGTCAAAAAGTAGCACTGACTTCACTCGCGAACGCGAAATTTATAGGAAGCGCACACACTTTTCAAAAGCACAAAATTCTATGAAATTTAAATGTTTTTGTTTCTTATTAAAAATCAATTGGAAAACGCGCAATTATTCTTTCTTATTCGTTTTTTAATGTGACCAAGCCTAAAAATACACTTGTTATACACTTGTTTGAAATACCGCAAAAATACTAAATATTACCAAACCAGATAGTATTTTTTTGCAATTAACACTTTACTCAACACTTGATACAATACTAATATATGGAAAATTACCGAAGTTAAAATTTTTAAAATTTGACACCATAATTGCCAAGGGAATATCTTGTTTATCGCCATCTTACACTAAATCGATACCTTTTGTGTTGTTATCGAAATAATCGATAGGTAGAACAATCTACTTATGTATTAAAAACTAAAATTCAATAGCATATGCTTAAAAAATTAGAACATTCGTAATGTAATAGCTGATACTGTTATCTAAAAATGCACCTGTACTTAAGGATATTGATTACACTAAAAGTAGAAATGTATTATTTTAAAATGCTACGCTTTAATATTTTATTACATACATAATTATGTATACAGTGTATGTATACTATACACATATGTATGTACATATGTATGTATGTAGATACCTACAAAAATATGTACATACCATCCATACTTACAATGACGTTTACTTATTGATGTCAATTCATACAAGTGATCTAAACGGAGTTTTTAAAACAGTGATCTTTATTTGTGCGACCGTATAGTCAGATGGTGAATTAAGAACTAAAAATACAGAGTTTGGTCTCGTATGTCGAAACCTCCAAAAGTTTAAAGTATATAAGAGGATTGTTATGTATATAAAATATGATTTGAGCAAAGTATATACATATGTGTATATATGCATGCATTGTTTATAAGTGGACAATTGTCGCTGATGGATATTTATGCATGTATGTAGATGCTTTGCTCTTATAAGTGCTTAGTAAGTATTTTTTGGAAATCAATGTTCGCGATCCGATGCATTGTTTATAAATAAATGGACAACTGTCGTTGACGGATGTTTATGTTCTTATAAGTGCTTATAATTTTTAATTTCATAATTAAAGCTCACAATCCGTAATGTTGTTTATCGGGTATAGGCTGTACTTAGGTTTGGCGTTGGGACTTACTTCTATAACGTCACTCTTCCCTTCTTTGTTTTCGAGTGCGTCCTCGTGCTCTTTAACTCTATTCTTGTTTTTATATAAAACATATATGTTTCTAAAAAAAAATTTAACTTTGAATATAACATAAATTGTTATCAGAAAAATCATTCCAAAAAGTATTGAATATGTTATTATCTTAAATTTACTAGTTTCTTTTTGTCCAAGCCAGATTGCGTTTTTGGTTTCGATATTTGATAATACAGTAATTTTGCTTACATTATTTTCCAAAAATAATGGGTATGTATAATCTGAGAATGAATTTGATATGGATAATTGATTTAATTCCAAGGTACAATTATAGATTTTAATGATTTGGTTGCCTTTGATGTTTGGCTTATTCTTTTCGCAATCTTGGTTTGTGTTAGGTTTGCTTAAATTATAAGTAATTATAATATTTGATTGGACATAATATTCAAACTGTTCAATTTCTGCCTTAACGTATAAGCAATTAGTTGGCAAGTTTTTTATTATGCCTGTGATACATTGATCTGTAATGATTTTCTTGTCAGTGTTATAGATAACATCCTTAATTTGATAAAATTCCTCTTCTAAATCATATTTAAGCCAACTTTTATTATGGTCTGGATATCTCAAAATCTTAAATTTTGGGTAAGACTTAATTTCTTTTGGAATATGGGATATTATACAAATTTCATCTGTTTCTTTACTTAACCAGGCTGAAGTTTTTATGTTTAATAATATTTTAGCATCAATATTTTTCAATTCATCGTAACTCAAAAGTTTAGGGTTAAATAAACCTAATCGTGTTAGTTGCAATGCAAGTTCTATGTTTTCAACATATGTGGTTAGATATTCAATATTTTTGTTAAGTTGAGAAACCTCTGCATTTAAATAAGTTTTATTTATAATATGATTCAATTTTTCAATTACGTGGTTTAATTCTTTTGTCTGTACTATTTCGCTACTCAGTATATTGAGTTTCGATTCTAATTCCTCTTTGTCGTCTTCGTCTAATGTTCCAAATAAATATTTGTAAGTTTTGCCTATTATGTTTAAGAGTCCACGTTTGGATCTTCCTGTAAAATGCAATCCTTTCATTTGGTTATCTAAATTTTTCATTAAATATGGTGTATTATAATCTTTTATTTTCAGATGTTGCGATTTTAAGTTATTAAAGGCAATTTCAATTTGGGTGCAATTTATAGTAAACGAATGTAAATTAAATTCAGTGCACTCCTCAACTGCTCCTGTTTTAAATAAAATGAATCCCTGGTTAGTGTCAATTGGTGCGATTTCAATTTTCCTCGCTTGTACAGTGGTTAGAACAACTAATCCAATGAAGATTCCGAAGATTCGAATTGATCCTCTGTATTGGGCTTTATAGATGCGATCTACCAAAACCGATAATGGGGTCCAATTTTTAAAGTTGCTGATTAGGAGCTCTTTCAGTTGTATCCAGGTTGAAGGTTGGTTCCTGATGACAAGGCTGTGGGCGTTTCCCGAGGTGAGCTGTCTGATGCTTTGAAATATTCGGGTCTGCTGCTCCAAATTCATTGTTGGGTATGCCGTCAACAATTGTTCAATCTGACTCAAGAATTGAGACAGATTTCCATCGCCGTTAAATCGTTCAACGTTGTTTAACGAATACAGCAAATCTCTAAGACATCGGCTGATAGAGATTGTACGCCTTCCTGTTGTCCATGTGACATTTTGGTTTTGTGTTTTTGGTTTTCGTTGTTTTAATTTTCTTTTTAATAGTTGTAAAAAAAAATTTTGCACAATTTCCTTTGGGAGAGTTTTTACTTTTGTTTCTCTGCTTCAAGGTTAAAAATTGTTTTTATATATTTTTTTTTGTTGCACAAAATTAATGTTTATATATTTTGTCGCTTTTTCCACGGGATCACAAACACTAATTTTGTTTTCCAGTGTATATGGATTGCAGGGATCAAAGGATATGCAATGCCCAGACATATACTCTGTTTGTAGTGATTTTAGTTCACTACCTAGTTTTCCGATTGTCCAAAGGATTAATACTTTAATGGAATACTAGATTAACCCTTCTGAGAACGATGGGTTTGTTTCGCGGATAATATACAGAGGTAACTTTAACACAGTTACTTATTAATTATCCTACCGACTGCGCCAATGACGTTTACTTATTGATGTCAATTCATACAAGTGATGTAAACGGAGTTTTTAAAACAGTGATCTTTATTTGTTCGACCTTATAGTCAGATGGTGAATTAAGAACTAAAAATACAGAGTTTGGTCTCGTATGTCGAAACCTCCAAAAGTTTAAAGTATATAAGAGGATTGTTATGTATATAAAATATGATTTGAGCAAAGTATATACGTATGTGTATATGTGCATGCATTGTTTATAAGTGGACAATTGTCGCTGATGGATATTTATGCATGTATGTAGATGCTTTGGTCTTATAAGTGCTTAGTAAGTATTTTTTGGAAATCAATGTTCGCGATCCGATGCATTGTTTATAAATAAATGGACAACTGTCGTTGACGGATGTTTATGTTCTTATAAGTGCTTATAATTGATTTTCATAATTAAAGCTCACAATCCGTAATGTTGTTTATCGGGTATAGGCTGTACTTAGGTTTGGCGTTGGGACTTACTTCTATAACGTCACTCTACATATGTAAATAATATTCATTAAATATGTATGCACATACAGACATACATAAATATGTACATATTCGCATTCTTTAAATAAAGACCGTTTCTTTCGAGTTCGATAGATCCAATATTTTCTTTTTTTCACTTATAAAGGAAATGGATTTATAATTATATATACATATGTGCATATATATGCACATATGTATATATAATTATAAATCCATTTCCTTTATAAGTGAAAAAAAGAAAATATTGGATCTATCGAACTCGAAAGAAACGGTCTTTATTTAAAGAATGCGTCTTAAGAACTAACTTATCATTATTCATACAATTATGTTTACAGTTCGGTTAGAAAGCTTTTGATGTTTACAATTATGTTGAAAGTTCGGTTAGAAAGCTTTTTATGTTAGTAGTGGGAGCTTTTGATCGGATGATATCTTGATCTGGAATTTGATTGGCTTATTGATTTCGCCTACTAAGCGTTCTCACGCTTGGAAGATTTTTTGGGGACAGATTTGTTTATAATGTTGATTTCTCACGCTGGAAGATTTTTTGGGGACAGACTTGTTTATAAAGTTTTGTTTAGTCTCGGTTCCAGTAAACATCCGTTTTGTAGACTAAGAAAGGGGCGAAGTTATGTGGGTGGATGGAGAGGCGGATATATTACTATATATATATGTATATAGATATATGTGTACATATGCAGCTGTACATATGTACATACATACCAACTTACAAATGTATGTATTCATAAAATTCTTACAAGTTTGATCGTCACGCACACACACATACAGTGTAGCCATGCCTATGTTTGTACTATGGCATCTGTTGATTTAATGATGACGTAGTAGGCAGCAACCAGCGTTTGAGCCGATTTATATAGACTGTAACTTGTGTTCTATTTATCCGATCAGGGTCAAATTTTGGGATCTGAGATTTTATATCAAATTCTATTATATTGGTAAATTTCATAGGGATACTCCAATTTTTGCAAAAATTTTTGTTTCAGAGCTATATGATATAGTAGTCCGATCCTAACAATTATCATACTTTGTCTCACCCGGATAATAAAAAGCCCCCAAAAAAAATTTCAACCCTATAGCTCTTAAGATGGCTGAGTAAATCGCGTACGCACCGACGGACAGACGGACAAACGGACACGGCTATATCGACTTGCGCTACAAGAAAAAAATCTGACGCGCTGAAGATCTGACGAATTTTAAAAATAATTTCCTACCCCAACGCGCCTAAGAGAGCTTCGCTCTAAAAATAAAATTATAGGCCTTAGAAGAATAAAAATTAATGCTTTGAGCAATTATTTTTTCTTCATCTTCCCACGACTGCTTGTTCTTCAATAACATTTTGCAAACAGTGTTTGAATTTTTTGAATGACATATGTATGTACATATGTACATACATACATATTTTGTGAAGTAATCTTTCTACATACATACATATGTATGTACTTAAAGTATTTAAGTTTTCTTGCTCTTTCATTTTTATACCCTTGCAGAGGGTATTATAAAATTGGTCAGATTTTTGTAACGCACAGAAGGAGACGTTTCCGACCCCATAAAGTATATATATTCTTGATCAGCATGAGAAGCTGAGTCGATATAGCCATGTCCGTCTGTCCGTCTGTCCGTCGGTGCGTACGCGTTTTACTCAGCCATCTTAAGAGCTATCGGGATGAAAGTTTTTTTGGGAGCTTATTTTTACCCGGGTGAGATAAAGTATGAAAATCATCGGGATCGGACTACTATATCATATAGCTCTGGAACAAAAATTTTTGCAAAAATTGGAGTATCCCCATGAAATTTACCAATATAATAGAATTTGGTATAAAATCTCAGATCCCAAAATTTGAATTTGATCGGATAAATAGAACACAAGTTACAGTCAATACAATATGTATCTATGTGTATGCGTGTTGTGCTTTGCTTACGAAATGATGGAAGAAAAATTTGTAGTAAAAAGAGAAATAATTTGAATGTTTTGTTTGTGTGTTGATGAATTGAGTTGCAGGGAAAGAAATTTGAAAATGTAAAAATATTATTGCCAAGGACTGCAAGGGTATAAAAACTTTGGCATAGCCGAAGTTAGCTTCTTTGATATTTACTACAAATTTTTCTTCCATCATTCCGCAAGCAAAGCACAACACGCATACACATACATACAGTTCGTGTAGCGCTACGTCTGTGTGTGTGTATGCATGTGCTCTGTTTCTTTTTTTCTTTTTAGTAGACGTAGTCGTACAACGCTCAGTACGAACAAGTGGCCCATATGACACCAGGCCCGGGCCTGTTACGAATGACCCTAAGTAAAGTTAATGTTACAACCTCTACCCACTCCGACCTAAGGGCATAGGCGTATTACATATAGAAACATAAAATTAAACTAAAGAAATAGGAAATATTAAATGTAATAAGATAATAAGTTACATATAAAAAGAGAACAGGATAGGTTAAAATAAAGATGATTACAACTAGTTACGAGCGAGGAAGGACAAGATCGCAGTTTTTATACCGGGAAGCGATGTTTCCGAACCGATAACATGCCAAAGTCTGTTGTAGTCACTACATAGTATACGAAAAGGTTCAAGCAGAGAAAAGTTAGTTGTGCAAGTGGGAAGTAAAAGCGGTGTGAAATTGCGGGTCCTTCTAGATGGAACAGAAATGTTAATTTGACTCAACAGCTCGGAAGAGTCAATCTCACCATTCAGAAGTTTGTAAAGAAAAGTTACACCAAGCATAGTTCTACGATTAGCTAAAGAAGGAAGGTTAATTAACTGAAGTCGACTAGAATAAGATGGAAGTTGTACAGTTGGATCCCAGCGCAAATCACGAAAGGCAAAGAGTAAAAACTGTTTTTGTACAGATTCTAATTTGTTTTGATAAAACTCATTTGAGGAGACCAAACACAAGATCCATACTCCAATATGGGACGGACTAAAGAAGTATAAAGTATTTTGGTAGTATATGGATCCTTGAACTCCTTCGACCAGCGCTTTATAAAGCCAAGAACACTTTTAGCCCTACTAACAGTAGTCGATATATGCTGATTAAAACTAAGTTTGTGGTCTATTAAGATCCCCAAATCTTTTACAACCAAAGAAGTATTATTAATTCTTTCTAACGGGAAATTATTTAAAAAATAACTCATTAATTGGGGAGAACCTCTATAAAAAGACATCATTTTGCACGTAGAACAGTTTAACGATAACAAGTTAACCCTACACTACCCCTGAAAAGCATTCAGGTCAGCTTGCAAGGTATGACATGAGAGAGAGTCTACGATGCGATTAGCGATTTTTACATCATCGGCATACATAAGAACTCTAGAATTTAAAAGAACGGTGGGGAGATCATTAATAAAAATGGTGAATAGTAATGGGCCAAGGTGACTGCCCTGAGGGACTCCCGATTCAACACAAATGATCTTAGAAAGAGAGGACTTAAAAAGAACCCTCTGCCTCCTATTGCTTAGATATTGTGATATCAAAGCAAGCAGAGCATCCGGAAAGCCAACTAAATTCAGCTTATGTAATAGTAAGGCATGGTTTACCGAATCGAAAGCCTTACTGAAATCCGTATATATAACATCACATTTGTGAAGAGGTTCAGTAAACAAATCCTTCCATATAGTTGGAAACTCGGACAGTGTAACGAACAACTCAAAAAGCTTAAGTAAAGGCGAGCACAATGACTCCGCACAGAACCTCAGGACACAAGCGGAAATACCGTCTGGACCAGGTGAGTATACCGGCTTAATCGTCATTAGTTTCTTAGCTACCGGACTTTCCGTTATAATAGGATTAAGAATGCAGTTGGATTTCGTTATAGGATATGGATATATCTGACTAGAGTTGTACTTAGTGGATGTGTACGTAGTCGAGAAGAAGTAAGCAAATAAATTAGAAATAGATTGATCAGAAGAGGCCGAAACATTATTAAATATCAAAGAAGCTAACTTCGGCTTTGCCGAAGTTTATATACCCTTGCAGTTCTTTATTATATTTAATCCGATAAGAAAAGTGAAATTTCATACATCAAGCATTAGTTGTCGTATTATAAATATGCTCAAATATTTTTCAAACTACTGAATTCAAAACACATTTAATGATTATTAAACAATATAAATCTTTATTTGAAATTATAAATTATTTAGACGTTTCCTCGGCCAGAAGAAATATTCCTGGTTATTCGGTGTGCTTGCCTTCGTTCTAAAAAAAAGAATTAAGGGTTAAAGAAAGTTTATAATACTAGATTAGGTTTAGACTTTCCTTAGGGCGATATAAATGTTCTCCATTCAAAAGATTGGCACACTTCTCTTGTTCTGTAAAAAAGGGTTTAAGGAATTGAGAAAAGAAGAAACTAGAAGTTGAAAAGAATAAATTTATACTTTCCTTAGCCCAGACAAAACTAACTCTTAACATCGGGTGCTGCTCTTGGTTCTGAAAATACAATTTGAAAAAGTTAAAGAGAGGGGAAAACAATAGTTTAAAGATTATAAGTGTACTTTCCTTAACCCTGACCAATATTCCTTTTTAATGAGATCGGGGTGCCTCGATCTATTCTGAAAATAATATCATAGGAGTTAAATAGAGGGATAATAGTTTAAGAGATTATATGTATACTTTTCTTAGACCAGACAAATATTCCTTTTTAAAACAATCGGGGTGCTTTGCTTCCTTTTGAAAATACTATTTGAGAGAGTTAGAGAAAAGAAAATTATTGTTTAAGAGATTTATAAAACAAACAGTGAAATATTTCGTTTTAATAAGTTCAGGATGCTTCGCTACTTTCTGAAAATGGCTTCCTGCTCCATCCCGTCTCCGAACAATATGCTGAGCAGTGTTGGACTCCTGCTCCATCGAACGATAATCAGGATCTTGGCGAGCAACGAAGTGGGCTTCTGCGTCCCGTTCGCGCTCTCGTTGCCTGAACGTGTCATCCTGTCTCCGAGCGATGTGCTGAGCAGTGTTGGACTCCTGCTCCATCGAACGATAATCAGGATCTTGGCGAGCAACGAAGTGCCCACTGTATTAAAGCAAAGTCTAAAGTCCAGCTATGACCCGACTTACAACTAAAGTAACCAAAGTGCGTACAGTCAGCAACTTTGTTAAATATTCCCGTACAGAAAAAAAATAAACGAAAAGAAGAGACAGGGAGAAACCGGAATTTTACGGAAATGTCTATTCCACACCAAAAAATATGCCATCATGGTGACTATATGGTGTTTCGTAAACTTGGGCTTTGATATGGGGTCCGCGGATACTTGAAAATGCCCAGTCAATTTCGGTCAGTTGTTTTGTTGTTGGGATTTTATCGAGAAGAGTTGATAACCCCAGACCATTCAGAGTAGACTCTAATTGATCTTGGCCTGTTGAGCGACATATGTTGAAATCGCCCAAAACAACTATTTTGCTGTAGTGAACTTGCAATTCTTCCACAATTGTCGAAATTGTAGTTCTAAACTGCGTTACAGGAAACGATTGATTTCCATGCGTTTAAATGTTACAAGTTGACATATCTGACTCGGATTTTCCGTTTCCAGGCTTCTTTGCTCTAAAACAACTATGATCTCTACACTTTCCGTCTTCGCGTAAACAATAATTCCATTATGGGATCCATTTATCCTTGCAATTATATCAAAACCATTTATGCAACATTCATCTCTCGTCCAGCTTTCCACAAAGCATAGGACATCTGCAGAGTTTAAAAATATATCTTTCAATATATCGGCACTTCGCAGATGCAAACCTTGTATATTGTGATAATATACTAGAAAATTGTCTAGTGGTTTGTCGAGAATCCAATTGTGGCAAGGAGTGAGAAGTTTCTCAGTTCTGAGACTGTTTAGCTCCATGCAGACTGGGTCAGATTCTTGCATTTGCCTCGGTGGAGAAAATTTCCAATAATGTATAATCCCGATGCATTGGTTGCTCTACTGCAAGCTACATAAATGGCAGATCGCCTCATGCCATCTTGCAAGGTCACCGCTACTTTGTTATAAGTGGCACCTTGGCTTTTATGTATTGTTATCGCTTCAGCAGGCACAACTGGAAACTGGCTGAGTTCTATTGATACCTGTTCATTCTTTCGATATTGGAAAGTTCTTAGAACAGCTTCAATAGGGGTCCAATCAGAATGGGCTGGATTTCTTTTTTTGGACCTGGCTTCAGCTCCAACTGACTCCTCCAAAAACTTAACCCAAAGTGTCGATACTTTTCCACTTGGTAAGCGGTCAACTCCCATAAGTTGTCCACTTGCGCCATTCACTAATCCGTCACTAGTATTGATATTCACTGTTATCGTGTACTTCGCGGTATTTTAAGGATGAGGGTATATGGAAGGCCTTGGGTGTCCGAGGTTTTGAATCCTTTAACGTTTTCCAAGATCCTTATTTTATTTGCAGGAGTCACCGATGCAGCTTTTATTGTATCCTTTGCTGTAGAAATAAATTCTTCAGTATTGATTTGTGCCAGTTTCAATATGTTATAACTGTTTGCCTTTGCATTTGAATAAAATAGTCGAATCGCTTCATCAGGGATTGTGTTCAACACTCCAGTATTGACTTCCCTTCCTTTTATTAAAGCAATATCGCTATCGGTCATTTTACCTTCTGACATATTATTCAACGGTACTGCAAAAGCACAATCTTCGCGTTGTCGCATGATTTCTGTGAGTTCATAAAACTTAAACAGATCCCAAAGTGCAGTCCCTGCAATAACGCCGTAGTTGTCTCTAGGGTTAGAATGGAATATCCATCTATCACCAACTGGAGAAAGTTGTTTTAAATCTCCAAAGGCAATTATTGAAATTCCGCCAAAATATTCCGTTGTTCTAAATATTTGTTTTAGCCGACTATCCAAATTAGACAACATTTTGGCACCCACCATTGATATCTCATCAATTATTAATAGCTTTAGGTCCATAAGCTTCGAATAAATGGTGTTGAGAACATCGTTATTTAAGGGCTGGAGTCCAACTGAAGACTGGTTCACCGGTAATGAAAAAAGCGAATGCAATGTGAGACCTCCGATTCCAAAGGCGGCTTTTCCTGTTGGGGCACAAAGCAATATTTTAGTCACTTCTGGGTTGCTACCCGCCACGGTGGTAAACCTCAACATAAGCGACTGATAAACTGTACAAATAAGTCTACTTTTTCCCACTCCAGCACCGCCGCCCACATATTCGTAAAAGGGGTTATTAGCGTTGACTCTATGCATTACGTGGGCATAATATTGACGCTGCTTCCTGTTTAGTGAGCGCACCAGCTCAAACAAATCGTTTTCAGGTATCAGCGGTGGCAGTTTTATAACTCTGGGTCCATTTTCATCAGAGCTATGATTGGTTTCGCTTTCTTGAAAAACATTTTGGTCTCTTGCTACTTCTGGAATTGCAAATCCTCTGAATTCTTCATCCAAAAGTTGCGAAGCGGAAGATTCCTGGTTATCTTCATTATTTTCCCTTTGAACATCCTGTAAAATTTGTTCAAATAAATCTTCCTGCATTGTATCATATTTTTTCCTGTTGGCCTCAATTATGATTTTGTTATTATTATATGTAACTTCGTTGTCCTTATTTACAATTTCAATATTTTCGTTGCGCCAGGGAAAAAAGAGAGTCACGAGTTCTCTGAAATAATCTGGTATGGATTCATTTTTGCTGAACCTTCCATCTCAGAATATATGGATGCTTTCGTTACCTCATGTATCCTGATCCATTTTGTAGTTGATATTCAGGCACCTCATCAATGTTACTATCTTCTTCTATAGTCCCATTATTTTCATCTGCAGGATTTCCTTCTTCGATGTTATCATCATCCTCCATGGCAGGCTCATCCGACACACGGTGTCTACGAGACAACTTACGTTCATAAAGGGCAGCGAAGTCGGCTAGACATTCGTCTTCCATAGATTCTGGCCTAATTACGTAATACTGCAACATAAATATCCGTCGAATCAGGAGGCAGTCTTTCCAACTCCTTCTTTGACTTTATCATCCGAACTCTTTGTTCAGGATGAGAGGTATTGATGAATATATTTCCATGGCTCGTTTCTGACATGTGAAGCCCTAGAATATTATAAACGGCTTCTTGAGCTCAAATCTCTGATCCGTTTATGAACTTGCTACCAAGATGCTGCAGTTTTTCCTTAATCGATCGATCTCGATGAACACCTGCAGTAATTTCATCCATGGCTTCGCGTAGCAGTTTTGATACTCCTCTATTCGATTTATTTATATAATTTATGATATAACTACAGCAACCATATGCATCCAATATGAATTGGATATCCATATTTGCTCTGTGTAGTTTTAAAATATCTTCATTATATGCGTTCAGCATAATATCAGTGAACTTTCTTCGAAGGAATATTTGAGGCTTCTTTAAGCTTGTTCGTATGGCTTGAATCTAATCCGCATATTGAAGATCCAAACGACTAAGAAAATTTTCAAAATTATTTAATTCTATTTGTTCATTATTTGGGAGGTTTCTTTTTTCTTCCAAGAGCTCTTGAATGCGATTCCAGTATTGTTTATACTGTTCTTGGAAAGTTTCCTCCTCACCATAGGGATTTAGAATTCTAGTTTCTGGCATTGGCGGATAGGGAATGTTAAACCGACATTTGCTTTCTCTACGTATTTCTCTTTTGCATGTGGCACTATGTTTATGGTATTGATACCTAAGAACATCTTGAAGCTCCTCATTATCTCCGTTAGTAGAAATGAACATATCAATGAATCTAATAACATCTTCTGTGTTTAACGATCCATTTTTGGAGCTCCGTTTAACCAATACATCCCATGAGAGTGTGGTGAGCCACGTTGTTGAAATTCTATTCTCCAATAATAATGAGACAGTTCAAAATCGCCAAAAATATCTTTGCTTTTGAAAAGTTTCATTAACTGATGAAGCCGGTGATCAGGCTATTGACGAAGGATTCATCCATCATGAGCCGTGCCTGATTTTTTCCTAAGGCAAATAGAAATGTCATTTTTTATGCGAGTCATTTCGTATCGTTTGTACATGTACAAAATTTTTGGTACCTTTGCGCAGCGTCGGTCGTAGTATCGAAGTTGAGACTTTGCTTTGCGACCATATGTTGTTTTTGCCTTGAAAATTTGTCCGCATGAAATGGATGGAAATGATAACTCTTCAGTATCTTCCTGTATCGTCATGTCCACAGGTCGACGGCCTTCACCGGGAGCCATTGCTATTCGTGCAATAATTGCATTTTCAACGGGCTCATTTTCCAGTAAAGTTTCTTGACCACCGGGATTTAAATTGTCTTCTTCCTCATTGCCTTCTAGTTGAGGGTCGATTTCCATTTGTTCGGCAAGGAGTTGCTCCACAATTGGGCGATCTCGGTCATCAGCTATAAATGGTACTTCCTCATTGTTTGCAAGTTCGCCAAGCCAGTTATGTACGACAGAAATACCATGCTTTTGGTATAGCTCCGTGCTTTCCAAAAATGTTAACGCATCCATAACTTTTGCTGGTCGAATAGTCTCAGTCATGAAACTATGTCTGTACTCTAGCTTCCGTTTTAGAAGTATTTGCACCACATGGGTGTTATCAAAGGTGCGTGGCAGAGCTGTTACTGTATCATTTACGGAAATAGGTACATTAACAACTGCTCCTCTTACTGCGCACTGTCTTTCAAAGCCTAGGGAAATAATTCGCATAAATGGGATTACGGGTGAAATAAGTCTTTCTTCTAGGCATGTTATATCCTGCATGCATTCGGGAGTTTCAGCGAATGCAAAACCTTCTGAAAGGCGAAGTTTGGAATTTTTCCAGTATTTACTACTGTACTACTGGAATTTTTCCAGTATTTACTCTACTGTGGCAAGTAGAGCAAAATAAATAAGTGCCATTTTCAGAATGAAATTTTATTGACAAATAGAAGGCTTTCGAGATGTCTAATCGGGGAAACTTAAGAGAAATTTGATTTTTGTTCAAACTCTTTACATTTTGTTTAAAAAATGTGCCACCACAGCTTATGCACATTTCCGTGGGGCCCATTTTGATATTTCGGAGGTACGCTTGACGTACGGCACTCCTGCGCTGCTGTGTCTGCAAGTCTCTGTGTTCCTGCAACTCCTCAGAAGACAGTGCAGCTCTGGCGTCCCTATTTCGTTGCGATTGTCGCTGAGACTCCGCTTCTCGATTCTGAGGGTCTCGCCGAAAATTAATAACTCGTGCTGTATCTGTTGCTCCAAAATTCGGGCTTGCCTTCGAGTCACTCTTCTTTGGGATGAATTTAAATTCTGTTCCCGCCTTCTTGTGCCTGGATTCCTTCTGGCAATTCGACGGTTATTTGCATCACGGTTCCGCTCGCCTGCGAACAGCGTGTTCTATCGAACAATAATCAGGATCTTGGCGAGCAACGAAGTGGGCTTGTGCGTCCCGTTCGCGCTCCTGCTGCCTGAACGCGTCATCCTGTCTCCGAACGATGTGCTGAGCAGTGTTAGCCTCCTGCTCCTGCAGCCTGTAGGCTCTATCGGCTCGTCGTCTAGCACGTGCTAGTGCTTCCTGTCTACGATCCCTTTCCCGTCTTTCCAAATCATTTTGCCGATTATTTGCCATGCGTTGCGTATTTCTCTCGCGAACCTCGCTGCCATTTTCTTGGCGGTAAGTAAGAGCCCGATTTGCAGCTTCTCGTCGTCGTTGCTCAGCAGATTATCTCGACAAGCGAGGCATGTTAGAACCTTAAAATTATGCTATATTATAAATAAGTTGTCTAAAAAAGTAATATGGTATATTCTGAAAGTAAGATAATATAATTTAGATGTGAAAAAAAAGCTGAAAGTAAGATAATATAATTTAGATATGTAAAATAAAGCTGAAAGTTAGATAATATGATTAATAGTTAGAAAGAGAGAAGTCTTAAAAAAGACTAGTACAAACGCATAAAATTAACTGGCGATGTTTTCCAAAACTTGTTCGTCAAAAAGTAGCACTGACTTCACTCGCGAACGCGAAATTTATAGGAAGCGCACACACTTTTCAAAAGCACAAATTACTATGTAATTTAAATGTTTTTGTTTCTTATTAAAAATCAATTGGAAAACGCGCAATTATTCTTTCTTATTCGTTTTTTAATGTGACCAAGCCTAAAAATGCACTTGTTATACACTTGTTTGAAATACCGCAAAAATACTAAATATTACCAAACCAGATAGTATTTTTTCGCAATTAACACTTTACTCAACACTTGATACAATACTTATATGTATATGGCCTAGTCGGTGGTTCAGTGGAGACCTACTAAATCTACAATTCTGTTGCTCTCGAGTTCGAACCCCGACGTAGGTGGCTTTTCTCCCCCCAATGAAGCAATACTGAAAGGTAGTTCCGTCGGGGATAATGTAAACAATTGTGGTTAACGAATAATTTTTTTTTTAAATATGGAAAATTACCGAAGTTAAAATTTTTAAAATTTGACACCATAATTGCCAAGGGAATATCTTGTTTATCGCCATCTTACACTAAATTGATACCTTTTGTGTTGTTATCGAAATAATCGATAGGTAGAACAATCTACTTATGTATTAAAAACTAAAATTCAATAGCATATGCTTAAAAAATTAGAACATTCGTAATGTAATAGCTGATACTGTTATCTAAAAATGCACCTGTATTTAAGGATATTGATTACACTAAAAGTAGAAATGTATTATTTTAAAATGCTACGCTGTAATATTTTATTACATACATAATTATGTATACAGTGTATATATACTATACACATATGTATGTATGTATGTATGTAGATACCCTGCAGTACCGGTCCCCGGGGATTCCCCGGGGATTCCCCGGGGACATGTCGCTTGTCCCCTGGGACAAAGCGGCGACACTCCCATTTAAATTGCGGCGACATTTAACATTGCATGTCCTAGCTTTTAAGACTGGAACGACAACCCGGCGACAGTTGTCGCTCCAGTCGCCAAGACAAATGTCGAAATGTCTTGCCGAACGCCGGGACAAACAAGCATTGTGTCGCCGCTTTGTCGCTTTCGTCCCTCTAGTCGCGGTGACAAGAGGGACAATTGTCGCCCAATCGTCCCGTGCACAAGACCATTGAGCGACTATTGTCCCTCCAGTCGCCGGCGACGAGCGCGACTAATAGAAAGACCGGCGACCAGAGGGACAAATGTCGCTCAATGGTCTTTTGCACGGGACGATTGGGCGACAATTGTCCCTCCAGTCGCCGGCGACGAGAGCGACTAATAGAAAGACCGGCGACCAGAGGGACAAATGTCGCTCAATGGTCTTTTGCACGGGACGATTGGGCGACAATTGTCCCTCTGGTCACCGGTACTGTATAATTTTTCGCTCTGGTCGCCGGCGACTGGAGGGACAATATCGCTTGTTTGTCCTATGGACTAGAAGGACAATATCGCTTGTTTGTCCTATGGACTAGAAGGAACATTTACCAAGATTGTCCTAGTGACTAGAAGGACAATTTCCCTATTTTGTCCTAGGGACTAGAGGGACAATTCAAATTACATAAAAAAATATAAAATAATTGAATTTATTTTATTTTATTTATTTTTTATTAAGCTAATTTGGCAGCTGCTGCTTCAATTTTCTGCTTTTGGTTTTGTTGTCCGTATTTTTGCCTCAGACCATCGTATTCTGAAGCCCAACTTCCGGTGGCTGCCCCGCGGAAGTGTTTTGAACTGCTTCTGAAATAAAAAATTTTAAATATTATTAGAAATGGAATGAATTATAATGTCAAAACTAACATTAATTATTTAATTAATTTTACTTACTGAGTAAAATGTTCGAAACCTTTAGATAGGTTCTAAGGCTCAGCTTTTGTCTTTTCTTATCCAAGTTGTGGCTCTTCACAAGAGAGTTATCTCCAGCCACTTGAGAGGTCTGGAAATATAAAAAAGAATTAAAATTTTGAACTTTTCATATAACAGCTGTAACTTACATTGCTTTTTTGACTTTCCGGCGTAATGCTGTTCTTGAAGTCAATTATTTCTGAATCAGTTGCTAGTGTTTTTTTTTTTTTATTTGAGAAAAAATATTAAATTATTACAAAATAAAAAAAAAATTATTCTTTTGGCACAGCCCGGGGTCGAACCCACATTTAATTTTGTTGGCAGAATACTTTGTTTTCCTTTTACTCTCTGTTCTCATATTTTTCCACTTATTTTCTCATTTTATTGATTTGCAGTCAATTATAAATAATGCTATTAATTTTTGCTTATTTATTAAACAATAACAACATATAGTGTTGTATTTCAAAGTAAAAAAAAAACACTTTGCCAACAAAATTACTATTCACTATTTGTGTATATTATACATAATATTAAAATAGCTCTTACCTTTAATTCTATCTAAATTCTATTAGTAAACACCAATAGATTATATTTTCACTGCTTGGTCAGAAAAACGACAAGTACAAAGCGACGCGTACAAAAATACAAAAGAAAATAAATTTTTTTTTTCGGCAAGTTTTTTTTCGGCACCCGATTGGGTTTCGATAACGAAATTAAATCGTTCGGGTGCCGTCGGCTAACGTCAGCACGAAAACGCTGGCAGAATTTTTTTCTGCCGACGTCGGTGGCTCGGACAATTGGGCGACATTGTCAGAGGCGACAATTTGGTACTGAAGGGTACCTACAAAAATATGTACATACGTACATCCATACCTACATATGTAAATAATATTCATTAAATATGTATGCACATACAGACATACATAAATATGTACATATCTATATATATGCACATATGTATATATGTATAGATAATTATAAATCCATTTCCTTTATAAGTGAAAAAAAGAAAATATTGGATTTATCGAACTCGAAAGATACGGTCTTTATTTAAAGAATGCGTCTTAAGAACTAACTTATCATTATTCATACAATTATGTTTACAGTTCGGCTAGAAAGCTTTTGATGTTTACAATTATGTTGAAAGTTCGGTTAGAAAGCTTTTTATGTAAGTAGTGGGAGCTTTTGATCGGATGATATCTTGATCTGGAATTTGATTGGCTTATTGATTTCGCCTACTAAGCGTTCTCACGCTTGGAAGATTTTTTGGGGACAGATTTGTTTATAATGTTGAATTCTCACGCTGGAAGATTTTTTGGGGACAGATTTGTTTATAAAGCTTTGTTTAGTCTCGGTTGCAGTAAACATCCGTTTTGTAGACTAAGAAAGGGGCGAAGTTATGTGGGTGGATGGAGAGGCGGATATATTACTCCCCCAACACGTAGAAAATAGCCTGTGCTCAGGCGGGAAATACAGGGTATAGACTTGGCAGTGCTTGCGGTGTTGCAAGTGAGATTTCTTGGGATGGTGAAAGTTCATGCAAAACGGGATTGTTAAAAGCTGAGTCACTTGGTTGTACAAAAGTTTCATTCTTAATTTGTGTTGTTGGAGGAGACGTCATCGTTAACTTAGATTTGTATATATTAAAATTTCTTATATTATTTGTTTAAGATTATCGGAATTTCTACCACTGTATTTACATTAACATGTTCTAAAAGCTTCTGTTACATAGCTCATGAAGAGCTTCTAACTCATGAGACCGAAATATAAAAATGACTTCTTACTGGAATTCGAGGACGAGAAGACTTTTTTCCTACTCCACTCCACATGCTATTGAGCATTGGAGTTTTGTACCATCTGCAACTGGGCAGATCAAACATTGGCGACCGTGACAGGATTTTTGCACTTCGCAAGTCCCAACATAAAACTTTAAAAACTATATAAAGTCGTTTTTTCGTTCATTATATTGCATTCATCGTTACATCATCTTGGGCAGTCATCATTGGACTTTTCAGCTTACATCATCATCTTGGAAATTCATCATTGGACTTCTTCATCATTACATAATCATCTTGGATAGTCGTCATCGGACTTCTTCATCATTGGCCTTTGCAAGATATATCATCGTGGGACATTTACAGTGGAGCCCTATCATAACCTAAGTCAACTTGAGTGTGCAAATTTACATTATCAATTTCCACTCAAACTTTAACTCAATTGCCACTCATTAGCGATCGTAAAGCTTTCACATGCTGTACCCTCACATGTAAAACACTCGTAAGCTTTAACACGTGCTAAGTATAAAGCACAGCGGAGTAAGTACTCAAACTGTCATATAGAGAAACGATCTACATATTAAAGCTCACTTATTAAGCTCTTGAGTGAAACTTATTGCATTTGAGTGTTTTTATTAAAACCAGAACTCGTTTAACTTACGTTTAATTCATTTCTAACTTGCTACATTTCTATCGTTAAGGGCCCAAAATGTCTCCACCAGTTGAAACGCAGCTTCTACCTCTTAGACAACAACGGAATCAACTGCAATCTAATATTCAAAGTTTAAGAGCTAGAATCGATCTTGAAAATGACCCTATTATATTAGATTGTCAGTCTCAAATTGTTGAGTCGTATTTTAAACAGGCATTACAAGTTCTAACCAATATTGAGAAGCTAGATCCAGCAGACGCGAATCGGGCAGAAATAGAAAATCTTTTCATAGAAACAAAGGCGATCATATTACGGCGCATCGGCGCAAGTAAGAAGGAAAAACCAGAAGAACTCAGTTTCTTTAATTCATCGACTTATCATGGTGGACATCATAATCGGCTTCCATCCCTCAAATTACCTAAATTCGACGGCAAATATGGGGAATTCAAAAAATTTATTACTTCATTTACAAATATGGTGCATGAAGATAACTCATTATCCAATGTGGACAAATTTAACTATCTAATAAGTTGTCTATCTGGCCAAGCTCTAAGCGTAGTCTCGCCATTTCAAGTATCAGACCAAAATTATCCCAAGGCCCTAGATCGCCTCAACGAGCGATATGACAAGAAAGTTCTTATTTTCGTAGAACATATTTCAAGTTTATTTAACATTGCTAGCATGAAAAAGGCAGACGCTGTTAGCCTACGTACAATTTTGGATACGGTTTCAGCTCTCCGCGGATCATTGTTGTCTCTTGGGTCTGAAGCTGATGTATTAAACGCAGTACTTATTCACATTGTTATGTCAAAAATTGATCTTGAATCCAAACAAGCATACGATCGGGTTCAAGAATACGATAAATTGCCAGACTGGGCCGACTGTTATCAAATTCTCAGTCGACACTGTCAGTATTTGGAAGGGTATCTGCGAAACCGACAAGAGGAAAGACCCGTCAGAGACAAAATTCATAGTACTTCAAAAGTATTTTTTGCAGCCCAAAGTAGATGCATTCAATGTCAGTCAACTGAGCATAGATTAGCATTCTGTCCAGTTTTTATTTCGCTACCGTTTATCGAGCGATTTAAGATTGTTAAAACAGCGTCACTTTGTTTGAATTGCCTCAATAAGGGTCATCCAGCCTCAAAATGTCCTTCATTGAATAGATGTCGACATTGTGGAGGTTTACATCACACAAACATGCATAAGGATTCCAACGTGCAGGGAAATTATCAACCAGATGAATCTTCTATTCATCATCAATCGCAACAAATCATTCATAATACACATAACGAAAGTAAAACATTTGCAACATCAATGTTGACTCGCCACGCTCGGCGGGGATTACTTCCAACAGCAATTGTTCTCATTCAAGACAAACTTGGTGGGTTTCAGCTCGCAAGAGCATTACTTGATTCGTGCTCTGAGCTTACCTTTATAACTGAAGAATTAGCCAAAAGGGCTTCAGCTTCCGTTTCGTTACGACCATTATGAGATTGCTGGAATCGGTGAAATACGTACACATATGAAACATTCCGTATCTACCAAAATTCGTTCAAGAATATCTCCAGATGAATGGAATATGGAGTTTATCGTGACTAAATCTATAGCTCTACCTCAGCCTGAAAAGAGACTAGATGTCTCAAATTGGGCCATTCCCAAAGAAGTTGAGTTAGCCGACCCATTCTTTTATAAGCCCGGAAAGGTAGATTTATTGCTTAGCGTAAAGGAGTTTTTTGATCTACTTAAGACTGGTAAAATTAGTTTAGGAATTGGTCTTCCTCATCTAGTGGAAACTGCATTAGGATGGATCGTCGGGGGTAAGATTGCTGAACCTCAATCAACTCAACACTACACTTGTAATTTAACGCAACATCAGGACCTTAACATATTATTAGAAAGGTTTTGGAAAATGGATGAAATACATGGAATTCAAAATAAAGATATTTCCTTAACCTCAGAAGAACAAGCATGTGAAACTCACTTTCAGGTGCACACACAATTCCTGGAATCAGGGCGCATACAGGTTCGGTTGCCGTTCAAGGAATCGCCTGAACAACTTGGAGACTCGTTGTCCTGTGCAAAAAGACGTTTTCTTCAACTCGAAAGACGGCTTGCATCTCAACACCAATTAAAGGAAATGTACATCGATTTTTTAGATGAATATCTTAAGTTGAATCACATGGAGGTAGCTTCGTTAGATAATTTGCAATCGGGAAATCATTACATTATTCCTCACCATTGTGTCCTTAGACCGCAGAGCTCATCAACTAAACTTCGCGTAGTATTTGACGCTTCGTCTAAATCATCATCAAATAAATCATTAAATGATATTCTTATGGTTGGTCCTACTATTCAACAAGATCTGATCCTAACATTACTCTCGTTTCGCTTGTATCGCCATGCTATTACAGCTGACATAACAAAAATGTACAGACAATTTCTCGTCGCACCTGAGGATAGAAGTTTCCAACAAATCTTGTGGAGAAAGTCACCGCAAGAACCTATTCAATTATATCAATTGAATACTGTTACCTATGGGATGTCGTGCGCTCCATTTCTCGCAATCAGGTCCTTAAAGTTTTTATCAGAGACGTATAAGGAGTTGTTTCCAATTGGATCTGCTGTATTAGCTGAGGATATGTACGTCGACGATCTACTTTACGGAGCTGACTCAATCGAAGAACTCAAGGCTAAGACGAATGAAGTTACCAAATTGCTCTCCAAGGCAGGCTTAGAATTGACAAAGTGGAATTTTAGTGGGGCACCAACAGATTATGAATATAATCTCAATATTGACAATAGTGATGTCACCAAGGCTCTTGGCATGTCGTGGCTGCCAACTGAAGATCTTATATTATTTCGATTTGATCTTCCATTAACTGCAATACCAACAAAGCGAAAAATAGTATCGATCATGGCCAGGCTCTATGATCTGCTAGGATATAGGCTTGTGGATCGAGCGCTTGGACTGGGACGACCCGTTGCCAGAGATCTTACGGACTAGATGGCAACAACTTGAAGCTGATTTATCTAATCTTGACATGGTTCGCGTAAATCGATTAGTCAACACATCACCAAAAAATAAGTGTGAAATCCATGGATTTTCGGATGCCTCGAATCGAGCGTATGGATGTTGCATATACGCAAGGGTATTGGACAACGGAAAATATGTAACTTCATTGATCATTTCGAGATCGAGAGTTGCGCCCACTCAATCACAAAGCATACCTCGTTTAGAGCTTTGTGCTTCCGTTTTACTCTGCCAAACATGGACTAAAATCAAACACAAATTAAATTGTCTTGTCAGCAAAACATATTTTTGGACAGATTCAACTGTCGTTCTTCATTGGATCAAAATGCACCCATCAACTCTAAAATGCTTTATTGCCAATCGCGTATCTATCATACAAACTCAATCGCAGGATATTATTTGGAGTCACGTGCCTGGAAAGGATAATCCAGCCGACATTGTTTCACGTGGCTGTGCAGCGCGCGATTTGATGCAGACAATTTGGTTTCATGGACCAAAGTTCTTAACACTTGATGCATTACATTGGCCGAAATCTGAAAGAAAGACAGATTTCGAGCCCAAAGAATTAGAATTGCGAAACACCCTTGTATTGAAATGTAGCACTAGTTATAAAGAAAAGAGCATAGTTGAGCAGATCATTAGTAGACTATCATCGTTTCGTATGATTGTGAGAGTCTTAGCATACGTTTTACGAGTTTTCAACCGAGTTCCTATCAACCGCAATAATACGATTAATGCTACAAAAGGCATTTCAGTAGAAGAATTTAAATTGGCTTTTAATTATATTATCTCTTCCATTCAGAGTGGTGTGTATGCTAAAGAACTAAAGGACTTACAAGCAGGACGAAGTTTGAAGCCGGAGCTTCAAAAATTAAATCCATTCATCTCAAACAGATAGGTTCTCAAAATATTCGACTTATCCGTGTTGGAGGCCGTCTAGCAATGGCTGACATACCATTGGACGCAAGAATGCCGTTATTGCTTCCAAAGACTCATCATTTCACTTATAAATATATTGAAGATTTACACTTGAGAAACCTTCACGCGGGAGCTAAGGTTCTGATAGCGATTCTGCGCCTAACAGTATGGATTGTAAATGCTCGCGAATTGGTCCGAAAGGTTGTTCGAAGTTGCACACATTGCTATCATTACAAACCAGTATTAATGCGACAAATCATGGGTAACCTCCCAGCTGACCGTCTCCTGGCCGAACGCCCGTTTCTGATATGCGGAGTGGATCTATGTGGACCATTTCTTACGTCGTACCGCATTCGAAGCAAAGTTCCTTACAAAACATATTTGGCCATATTTGTTTGCTTTTCTTCAAAAGCTATTCATACAGAACTAATCTCAGACTTATCTGCTAATGATTTTATTCTCTGTTTGAAGCGATTCATCGGACGACGTGGTATACCCAAAAGGATTTATTGTGACAATGCCACCAACTTTGTCGGAGCATGTTCGCAACTTGAAGGCTTCAAACGGCAATTCTGTTCAGAACTAAATGCAAAAAATTTGGAGGAATTTAGCCGAAATGCCGGCTTCGAATTCATATTCATTCCACCGCGTGCTCCCCATTTTGGAGGCTTGTGGGAAGCCGCAGTTAAGTCAATGAAGACTCTGCTCATCAAAAATTTGACCTCTTCTCATTTGACTTATGAAGAGCTTCAATCGATTGCAATTGAAGTGGAGGCGATATTGAATTCCCGTCCAATATCCATTCACAGCGATGATCCCAACGACGGGGAGGCTCTGACGCCAGCACACTTATTGATCGGATGCTCACTTCAAGCGATCCCTGAACCGGTAGTAAATGACTCAAAACTTTCGTATCTATCTCGTTGGCAAAGGGTGACTTATCTCAAGCAACGCTTCTGGGAACTCTGGAAGCGCGACTATGTACATCAGTTACAAGAACGTTCTAAGTGGTTGCATCCCGAAAACAACATAGCAAGGGATCAATTAGTTCTCATCCATGAAGACAATCTTCCACCGCAATGCTGGATTACTGGTCGTGTGGTCGAAACCATACTTGGTGCAGATGGAAGGGTCAGAGTAGCCGATGTTCGCACCAAGAAAGGAATTATTCGTCGCCCAATCTGCAAACTTGCTCCATTGCCTTTGAGAGATGACGTTTATGGAAATTGAAGGAGTCACACTTCATCCTTCAATTGGTGGAGTATGTTGGAGGAGACGTCATCGTTAACTTAGATTTGTATATATTAAAATTTCTTATATTATTTGTTTAAGATTATCGGAATTTCTACCACTGTATTTACATTAACATGTTCTAAAAGCTTCTGTTACATAGCTCATGAAGAGCTTCTAACTCATGAGACCGAAATATAAAAATGACTTCTTACTGGAATTCGAGGACGAGAAGACTTTTTTCCTACTCCACTCCACATGCTATTGAGCATTGGAGTTTTGTACCATCTGCAACTGGGCAGATCAAACATGTGTAATAATTATTTTTTTTGATATTGACTTAAATTTATAGATAAGATATAAGGTTAAACTTATTAGTGTAATTACAAATGTTGTTGTAGTTATTACGTTGAATATTTTGTTATAAGACGTTTTTTCAGAAATTATTTGTTTAGTGTGGATGTAAGAGATTGGTTCTAGTTTACATTGTTGGTTACGTAAATGTTTTGGGTATAATCTTGTAGTGTGTTTACTATTGATATTTCATTTAGCTGCATAATACAGTCGTATATTTTTATTATATTATTTCCTTCTATGAATATTTTGTTCTGGTTACAATTTTGTTTTGAATTTGTTTTGGGCAAGTTCCAAGTTACGATAATATTGGGTTCTACATAACTAATTAGGTTTGTCTTAAATATTTATGTGTATTTGCATTCTGCTGGTTTTTGTGTAATAATGCCAATTATACATTCATTTATTTCTTGTTTTTTGGTTGATTTTGCATAAATTTTATTGTCTTGAATATAGTAAGTTTCTTGAATATTTTCTGTCAAGGTGTTATTATTTTCGTCTGGATAGGCTATAATTTTAAATAGTGATGTTTTAGATATTTTCCTAGGTATATGTGAAATTATGAATATTTCATTCGTGTCTGATTTTAACCAAGTAGATGTTTTTGTGTTTAAAAGTTTTTCTGTATTTATGTTAAATATTTCTTGATGATTTAAAAGTTTTGGATTAAATAAACCTAATCTTGTCAACTGCATTCCTAGTTCTATGTCTTCTATGTATTCTGTAAAATGCTCTAAATTGAAGATTAGTAGATTTAACTTTTTGTCTGCATCTTGTTTAAGAGTAAGGTTATTCAGCAGTTCTATATTTTTGTTGACTGCTTCGATAATATGATTCAGTTCATTATTTTTGGCGCTATTTGCTGATAGACTATCAATTTTTTGTTCAAGCTCTTCTTTATCATTTTGATCTAAAGTGCCGAAAAGATATTTATGTGCTGTACCTATTATGTTAATAAGTCCTCGCATATTTCTCTTTATTATTTTTATGCCGCTCATTTCGCGATTTAGTTTTTCAACTAAATAGTGAATGTGGACCTTGTTCTTAAATGGTTCTGACTGCTCTATTAGGTTGTTGTAGGTGTTTTGTAAGTTGGTTAAATTTACAGTTAGGTAATGATATTCGAAATCTGAGGGTAAATCCATGGTTCCTGTTTTGAATACAAGATATCCATTAGGTGCCTTTATGGGATTAATTTCAATACTTTGATTATGTGTTGAGTGTACCATTGATAAGAGTAGAAATAGTAATGTTGGGATTTCTGAAATTAATTAGTATATTTACTTTGATGAGTTTTCTTTTTCTTTTTAAATTTTGATTTGTAGTGTGTTGTTTGTCTACCTCGGTTTGTTTCAATATAATGTTTGTCGTCAACTTGGGTAACTTCTCCTGTTTTCTTAAAGGATGTTGTCGTTTTTGATCTAACTAAGGGGGCTTGTTTATATTTTGTATTTATTTCAAAATCGTGCCTAATTTCATTTAGTTTATCAATTTGTTTTACTTTATTAGCTTGCGTATTATAAAGAGGTGTGCCTGCGTAAATAAAGATATTCGCTGGTGTTCTGTTTGTCGTTAGATGTTGTAAAGGATAGTTTCAAATTTAGTTTGTTTGTCTTCTATGCTAGATTCTGCATTAATAATTCTTAGTTTTTCGTTTACGGTTCTGTGAAATCTTTCCACGTATGAAACGCCATTTTTGCTCGATGTTATACTTATATTAACGTTTTCTGATTGTAGCCAATTTTGAAGTGCTATACAAATAAAGGCTGAGTCCTTATCTGCTTTGATTTCTGAGGGTTTACCCATATCGTTAAAAATTTTTATGATTGCCCTTTTTGTTTCAAGCCAATCTCGACTTTTAACTTCGACTAAAGTCGCGTACTTTAAGTAAATATCTATGCAAGATAAAAATTGTTGGTTGTCGATTAAATAGAAATCCATCACGTATTTTTCTCTAGTTTTAAATATCTCTGGGGCGGTTTCAAAGGTTAATTTAGTATTTCGATTTTCTAATTTCGATAAATTGCATATATGGCATTCATTAATGAAGTTTTGAATTAGTTTTTGATAGTCTGGATAATAGTATTTCTCTTTAAACCAGTTTTGAGTTTTAGTGATACCTGGATGAAGTAGTGATTTATGGTTCTTTAGTATAATTTCTTTGAATTCTGCATAAGTAGGAATGTCTTTTAATTTGTAAGTGGTTCTTAAAGTTTTTGTTTGGCTGTCCGGACTAATTATTTCAAGATAAGCTTCTTGGAGTGTTTGAAAATCTAAGTCGTTTTCGATGTAAAGTGCATTATTTTTTGAGCATAAATATTTTTTGATAATTTCTTTAGCATTGGTCATTTCCACATATGATATTTGTATCTTAGTTTTGTGAAAATAGTGAGAAACGTTGATTTTATTTTCATTGCATTTAGTGAATTCTATTTGACGGTTGTAGAAATTTAGAGGTTTTTCTGAAATGGCTATTAGGTTTTCATTATCTTCTTGAGACTTATGTACTACTTGTTTCTTCACCTAAAAGATTTTCATCTAGTTTTATTCTAGATAGGGCGTCTGCCACGTAATTTTCTTTTCCTGGTAAGTACTTTATTTTATAATCGAATTCGTTTAGTTTTATCTTCCATCTCTGTAGTTTCATGTTAGGTTCTTTGATATTTTCCAACCATACAAGGGGTTTATGATCACTTAGGATCTCAAAAGGTCTGCCGAAGAGGTATGGTCTAAAATATTTGGTTGCCCATACCATAGATAGTAGTTCCTTTTCTATGGCTGAATAATTAAGTTCATGTTCATTGATGAAAGGATGAAATATAATCTGGGTCGCCTATGTTTATTTTAGCTGCTTTCTTTAACCCAAGAGTTAAAGGTTTTGCAATATGTGCAAAGTTTGGTATGAATTTGCGGAAGAATCCGCATAATCCTAGAATGATTTGATTTCTTTTGGGGTTTTAGGAATCGGAAATTTTTGAATTGCTTTGACTTTATCTGGGTTTGGTTTGATGCCTTCTGTAGTTGTGACGTGACCTAAAAATTCTGTTTCCATTTTCAAGAATTCGCATTTATCTAATTGTAGTTTTAGATTAGCGTTGCGCAATTTTGCAAAGACTCTTTTTAGTGATGCCAAATGTTCTTCTAATGAGGTGGAATAAACAATTATATCGTCTAAGTAGACTAAACAATCTTTATAGATTAGATCTTCTAGTAAATTATTCATACACCTTTGGAACGTGGCTGGTGCATTTTTTAGCCCAAATGGCATTCGTGTGTACTCGTAATGACTATGTGTAGTGGAAAATGCGGTTTTTTCGATTGATTTGCGATCCATTTGGATTTGATGGAATCCTTTGGCGAGGTCAATGGTTGCGAAATATTGACATTTTCCAAGTTTGTCTAATATTTCATCCATTACCGGTATTGGGAACTTGTCATCGATAGTGATCTCATTTAGACTACGATAGTCGATTACTAAACGGAACTTTTGTTCCTTGGATGCGTCCTCTTTTTTGGGTACAATTCAGATTGGAGAACAATAGGGCGATTTCGATTTTCGTATGATTCCTTGTTCTATCATTTCATTAATTTGTTTATTGACTTCTTCGTCAAAGATTTGTGGGTATTTGTATGGGTGTTTGTATATTGGGTCCTCGTGCTTGGTTCTGATGTTATGCTTTATGGTACTAGTAAAGATCAAATTTTCACCTTTCCTATACTGGATATCGCTAAATTCATGCAATATTTTCTTTAACTTTTTTACTTCTTCTGAATTTAAGTGATCGAGTCTAAATTCGTTTTTTTCCTCGATACTGTTATTTATTTCTTCTGTGAACGCTTCATATTTGAACTCTGGGGGAGGATAAGGTATTGATTTTTCTTTTTCTTCTTCTTTATTAGTAAATTTGAAATAAAATTTATGATTTGATAATATCACACTATGTTGTGCCGAAATCCGCTAACTGCCCAGCAGACCCGACGCAGCCACCAATGGGTTAACCCATATCACTCATTCTCTTTCATTTTCATACTTATACTTAAGCGCCAGCCTACGTGCTAGGAAATTAACCGTTGCATCTTGCGCTTTAAGCTTACATGTTAGGTTCTATGCTTGTTACTAAGCGGCGGACAGAACAGTTTGGTTACAACCGCGAGTAAGGGCGATTAATTTATAGCGGCTCGCAGACGGCTCGCATACTGCATACACACACAAACTTAACCTACCATTAGCATAAGAAATACACGTGGAAGAAATAAATGAAGTATCACGTGAAAAGTGAAGTGTTTTCTTGTGGGCCCGCTAAAACATCGAACCTTAGCGCCAAACTCAACAATTCTATAAATTAGAACCTTAAATTAATTTTATAGATCAACTCTATAAAATAATTAATTCTACAGATTAATTCTATAAACTAATCTAACAGTGGTAAACCACTAAATGAACTGAAAAGTTAATTATTTAACTCAACTCAACGGGTCAACCCACGGTTCTACACGGCAATCATATAGAGGTTAACCTCGATGATTGCATAACCAATCACTAAATTGTGATACATAACCTCAACGGTCAACCGTTTACGACCTACATATGTACATAGGTCACGTAACTAATCAACATCGCTTAAAGAGTAAACTCATTGGTAAACCATGGCAACAAAAGACTTATCAAGTGGAATATGTATATCATTGCAAGAAATGCATGCAGGAAGACAATGACCGCATGGTGCAATGCAATCAATGTTGTTCCTGGTATCATTTCGACTGCATTGGAGTAATTGACGAGAAATCTGAGAACAGCTGGAACTGCGACTGCGTCAACGCGTCAACGGATGTCATCACAACCATATTGAGCAATGCTCTGCAGAACCTCGGAAATAACACACGAGCAGGCGAACCTCAGGCTACTTCGTCACCAGCGAAACCAACGGGGCCGCTACCAGAACCGGATCGGGACTTTGGACTATGCCCGCCAAAAATATTCCCGGACACAGCTAGGACAGCTGTTCCTATTTTTACTTCTGCCAAACAAAAAGCGATGGTCACACACTCAGCTGTACGTGACACGTGGCATTACGATCACGAGGCACCGCAGCTGCCGTTCCTAACCTCAAACAACACGCGTGCTACGACACGCGAACAACCGCACCTAAGTACTACGCCGATGGCGCCCTGGAATTTCACAAATACTCAAAACAGGGCTGCATCGTACTATCCAGAAAGTAAAATGCGAATGGACGTAGACCTAAACACAGCAACACCAAGCGCGGCACAACTTGCAGCCCGTCAAGCGATACCGAAAGAGCTTCCAACATTTGATGGCAATCCTCAGAACTGGCCTCTATTCTACAGTAGTTTTCATACAAGTACGGAGATCGCTGGGTATACGAATGCAGAAAATCTTATGCGGTTGCAAGCTAGCCTAAAGGGAAAAGCACGTGAGTTAGTTCAATCCAAACTCCTTTTACCAACAATGGTCCCTGAACACACTACGCATGTGTTTCGGTCGGCCAGAGCATATTTTGCACAACTTACTGGAAAAAACGCGGCAACTACCCGCAATAAAAGATAAGCTTGAACCACTTATTGAATACGCACTGTGTGTACGAAACATCTACTCAACGATGGAAGCATGTGGACTCACAGGTTACATGCAAAACCCAATGCTCGTACAAGAGCTACTAGAGAAACTCCCCACACAATTGAAGCTGCAGTGGGCAATGTTTCCCAAAGACACTAAGATACCATCAATGGAATGTTTTAGCAAATGGATCTATGACATAGCTGAAGCAGCAAGCCAGGTAACATCGCCGCTTTACCATAAGAAGAGCGGAAGCCTAAATCATCACACAGAAGCACCTAAAGAGCAGATCAAGGAAATTACGTGCGTCGCATGTAACGAACCAGGGCACAAAATACACAGCTGCCCATCGTTCAAAGCCATGCCACATGAGCGAAAGATGTCTTTTCTGAAAAATCACAAGCTCTGCCAACAATGCCTAAACCGTCATCACCAAAAGTGCCAACGTGAAAAGGTTTGTGGCATACGAGGCTGCCGAAGCAAACATCACCCATTGATCCACGAAATGCAGCCAATACCAGCGGCTGCGAAATCCAGCAGCCCAAACAGGCCAGCTATGGTCACCAACGTGCATACGCCGGAGGGCAAGCACACCCAGCGATCCAGAGAGTCTGGCTCAACATATTTCCGTGTCATTCCAATACAAATCATCAACAAAACGAAAGTCACTAACACTTTTGCATTTCTAGATGAGGGATCGGCACTAACGCTCATCGACAACAAGATCTTTAAGCAGCTCGGCTTAAAAGGCGTTCCAGATCCACTGTGCCTAAAATGGACCAACGATACAACACGCGAAGAAAATGCATCGGAACGTGTCACTCTTACGGTTGCTAATCCACATAATGGCAATCAATTCTACTTGGAAGAGGTTCACAGTGTAGATACCCTGGATCTACCTGTACAGTCTATCGACATAAGGGCTCTCGCCAAAGAATTCCCCCAACCTAGCTGGACTACCGATAGCATCATACACCAACGCACGCCCAAGCATCCTAATCGGCACAAATAACTGGAACCTCGCCGTACCCCTTAAAATCAAAGAGGGGGCATGGCACCAACCAATAGCGTCAAAGACGCGACTAGGATGGGCACTCCAAAGCTCCACGCCATCAAGGGCCACTAGAGCTAATGTCAGCGTTCACATGTGTGGCTGCAGAGACGCAGACGCCAAGCTGCATGAGATCATCAAACAAGCGTTCTCATTAGACGCTACCACAGCAAAACCGCTATCATCACCAGAAGAAACTCAAGCTCTAACCAGACTTGAATCTACTACCGTTTTGAAGAATGACAGGTATGAGGTCGGTCTAATGTGGAAAGACCCTGAAGTTTTATTACCTGATAGCTACAAACGCACTAAAACGGCTTAAATGCCTACAAAAGCAATTTTTCCGACAACCACAGTTGAAGGAGCAAATCACCAAGCAAGTCGAAAACCTCGTCGAAAAGGGCTATGCTCGTATGCTGACGCCGGAGGAAATAGCTGCACCAAACATACGGACATGGTATCTACCAACCTTCATAACTAAAAATCCAAATAAACCAGAGAAGGTCCGGCTTGTATGGGATGCAGCCGCCCAATCCGGCGGCAAGGCCCTGAATGACTACATCTGGAGTGGTCCAGATCTCCTAAACTCCCTGTTTGACCTCTTACTCTCATTCCGAGTGGGACGAGTGGCGATCTGTGGCGATATCGCCGAGATGTTCCACCAGATCCGAGTGAGGCCAGCAGACACCCATGCGCAAAGGTTTCTTTGGTTCGACAGCAAGTCCGAGAGGCAAGAGCCTAACGTCTATGTTATGGAAGTGCTTACTTTCGGAATCAATTGCGCACCCTGCATTGCACACTTTATTCGTGACAGAAATGCAGATCGATTCTGTCAACAGTACCCTCAATCAGCACAAGCCGTGAATGACTACCACTACGTGGATGATTTTATATACAGTGGCAACGACTACGTGGAAGTAGGAAACATCGCAACTCAAGTCAGAGATATCCACGCAGCGGGTGGTTTCCACATACGCAATTGGTCTTCGAACTCAAAGGAGGTCCTACGAATACTAAAGAGCGATTCGCTGCTCCCCAAAGCTGTCGAAATTACAGCCACAGAAAAGGTACTCGGCTTATATTGGGTGCCGAACTCCGACGTATTCACATTCATATGCAAGTTTGCCAGGCTGAAGCGCAACGTTTTAGACAGCGACAAAACACCAACCAAACGCGAGCTTTTGCAAGTACTTATGTCAATGTACGACCCACTAGGCTTCATCTCATGCTTTACAATAGAGCTGAAAATCGTCCTGCAAGAAGTCTGGAGAAGCGGCATTGGCTGGGATACTGGTTTGCCCGACGCATTGTTACCCAAATGGATACGATGGAAACGGACCCCTTACAACAATCGCCGGATTAACCATCCCGAGATGTTATTTCAACAGCAGCGATCAAATCCATGATGTCCAGTTACACACGTTCGTTGACGCCAGCGAATTGGCATACGCAGCAGTCTGCTACCTTCGGATATGCCAGGGGAAAAGAACCTACCTCAGCTTCGTGGCCTCCAAGGCGAAAGTGGCACCGTTGAGTCCACTATCTATACCAAGGATGGAACTGCAGGCCGCAGTTATCGGAGCAAAGCTGAGTAAACGAATCCAACGCAATCCAAGTTTGTCAATCAATTCGAGTTATTATTGGTCCGACTCAAAGACTGTTCTTAAATGGTCATGCACCGCGTGGGCGAAATACTGGAATTCACAAACGTTAGCCAATGGAACTGGGTTCCAACCAACCTTAACCCTGCAGATCTCGCTACTAAAACACACAACGCCAATAAATATAAAACTTGGCTACACGGTCCAGACTATTTGCTGCAGGATCAACATGAGTGGCCAAAATGCGATGATTTGGGACCACCAAACAATGCTGAAGTCAGGCATAACATACTCTTCATCGACAATTCGCCGATGGAACTAAATCTTAACGCGGAATATTTTTCCAACTGGCGCAGGCTATATCGAGCTTTAGCGCGCTTTATTCTCTATATTGAGAAACTGAAGGCGAAACGCCAGAAGGCACCGCCACCTACAGAGGTGTCTTACGAGATAATGCAGCAGGCACGCACACTCCTACTGCGGCATGCGCAGTCATCTGAATTCAAGCCAGAAATTCGCAACTTAACGAGAGGTAAACCTTTAGAAACAAATTCTAAACTCATATGCTTGAATATCGCTCATTCTCTTTCATTTTCATACTTATACTTAAGCGCCAGCCTACGTGCTCGGAAATTAACCGTTGCATCTTGCGCTTTAAGCTTACATGTTAGGTTCTATGCTTGTTACTAAGCGGCGGACAGAACAGTTTGGTTACAACCGCGAGTAAGGGCGATTAATTTATAGCGGCTCGCAGACGGCTCGCATACTGCATACACACACAAACTTAACCTACCATTAGCATAAGATATACACTTGGAAGAAATAAATGAAGTATCACGTGAAAAGTGAAGTGTTTTCTTGTGGGCCCGCTAAAACATCGAACCTTAGCGCCAAACTCAACACACTATTTTCTTCATAGTTTATAACGGCTTGACATGCTTTGAGATATTTTCTACCTAATAGTATGTCGTATGTTGATGAAAATGTATGGCAATAAAATTTTTGATGGTTGGGGCAAAGTTTGCTTGGTGCAAAAGATACGCTTTTATTAAGCTCTATTATTACTTTTATTGTTTGGACATTCAAATTTTCTGAGGTTTCTGGAAAATTGAAATAATTTTTGTTGATAATATTTATTGAAGAGCCTGTATCTATGACGCACTTTAAGGGGATGTTATTGATTTTTAGTTGGATATAGGGGTTTGATTGGACGTACTCGGTTGATCTGTTTGGTTCATTGGTTCTGTTTGAACTGTCTGATCCGAGGCTGATTGATGAAAATTTTCGGACCAGTCCATTCTATTCTGACCACTGGTACTTTCTCTTTGCCTTTTAGTAGGTTGATTTACCACGGGATTTTGATTCTGGGGTTGATTCTGAATCTGATAATTAAGTGGATTTCCCTGTCTGCCCTGATTAAGATTTTGTTGAAATTCTTCTCGAAGCTGTTGATTATTTTGGGGAGTAGGATTTGATTTATTGTACTGGTTGCTTTGCCTATAATAGGTTTGCCCTAAATTATTTTGGTTTGATCTGTAGTTTGAGTTTCCTAAAGTACTCCGATTATTAGTTTTGGGTTTCTCGGTGGAACTATTTTCATATTGGCCTTCTCTCTGAGCTACTTGCTTTAAATTAGACACTGTAGAAATATCAAATTTTGCTAATGTCATGTAAAGCTTGTCTGGTAATCTTTTGATAATAACATCTTTGATTGTGTTATTCATGGCATTTGTGTATAATACGGTGTTGGCTGCGTTGCCTTCTAATGCTAACTTATTTACTATAATGAATGACTTATGTTCTAAATCTTCAATAAACTTACGAAGGTTTCCTCCAAAAAAAGTGTGGTATAGCCGTCGTAGTAGTTCTTCATAAGGCGTTTGCACCTTATATTCGCTGATGACGGCGGCCCGCAACTCGGTCCAATTGTTGGCTTGCGATAGTTGTGATGTCCGTTGTGCTTCTCCAGTGAGCTGCATCTCTATAGTGCCGTACATCAGACTGTGTTGGCGGGCGTCCCTCGTTGGGTACAGTTGTAAAATATAATCAACTCTCCGTATATACGTGCTCAAGGTCGAAGCGTCACCATCGAAATTGGGCAACTGTCTAAGCATAGTGAGTGCCTGGTTCAGGTGTGTTTCTTCTAGGGACATCTCGGATAATTTGTCCAACGTTGGAAAACAAAGAATTCACAATCAAAGAAGGTTGTTGTTTTTATTATTTCCTCCAACACTATACTTAAACTCCAGGATTCGATGTCGCGCTTTTGACTGCACGAAAGGTTCTTCTGCGGATAAAACGAAAAAAAAAATTTTCGGGGGCTTTGGGCCTTAATTGCTTACGGCTCCTTATTATTTTAATTTTTAGCACAAAAAGTCTCGATCACGGGCCAACCTCAGATTTGATATCTATAACGGTGGCTTGACACAAGTTTCGAACATTTAATTATTTAATGGAACACAAAAGGTCTGGTTTATTAGGCAACCTTAGATTAGATATCCGTAACGGTCGCTTATACACAGGTTTTGCACGCACTAAATATATTTCGTTTTATCCTACCGACTGCGCCAATTATAAATCCATTTCCTTTATAAGTGAAAAAAAAGAAAATATTGGATCTATCGAACTCGAAAGAAACGGTCTTTATTTAAAGAATGCGTCTTAAGAACTAACTTATCATTATTCATACAATTATGTTTACAGTTCGGTTAGAAAGCTTTTGATGTTTACAATTATGTTGAAAGTTCGTTTAGAAAGCTTTTTATGTTAGTAGTGGGAGCTTTTGATCGGATGATATCTTGATCTGGAATTTGATTGGCTTATTGATTTCGACTACTAAGCGTTCTCACGCTTGGAAGATTTTTTGGGGACAGATTTTTTTATAATGTTGAATTCTCACGCTGGAAGATTTTTTGGGGACAGATTTGTTTATAAAGTTTTGTTTAGTCTTGGTTGCAGTAAACATCCGTTTTGTAGACTAAGAAAGGGGCGAAGTTATGTGGGTGGATGGAGAGGCGGATATATTACTATATATATATATGTATATAGATATATATGTACATATGCAGCTGTACATATGTACATACATACCAACTTACAAATGTATGTATTCATAAAATTCTTACAAGTTTGATCGTCACACACACACATACAGTGTAGCCATGCCTGTGTTTGTACTATGGCATCTGTTGATTTAATGATGACGTAGTAGGCAACCAGCGTTTGAGCCGATTTATATAGACTGTAACTTGTGTTCTATTTATCCGATCAGGGTCAAATTTTGGGATCTGAGATTTTATATCAAATTCTATTATATTGGTAAATTTCATGGGGATACTCCAATTTTTGCAAAAATTTTTGTTCCAGAGCTATATGATATAGTAGTCCGATCCTAACAATTTTCATACTTTATCTCACCCGGGTAATAAAAAACCCCCAAAAAAACCCTATAGCTCTTAAGATGGCTGAGTAAAACGCCTACGCACCGACGGACAGACGGACATGGCTATATCGACTCAGCTTCTCATGCTTATCAAGAATATATATACTTTATGGGGTCGGAAACGCCTCCTTTTGTGCGTTACAAACATCTGACCAATTTTATAATACCCTCTGCAAGGGTATAAAAACTGCAAATGATGGAAGGGAGATAGAATGTCGCTTTGAGTTAACGAAACTATAGAACTCTTTAGGATTTTAGAGAATTGCAACTTGCAACGTTGTAAGTAATTATTATAGCAATTAGAATTAGAAACAATAAAATTCGATTTAGCAACCAAGTAACGAGAAAGATCCGATGATAGACCCGTGACTTTATACTTTTTGTAATACCTAGACTTAAGATTCTTCAGTTTTGACAGCCCCCCGCGTAAACCATGGTGATTTTTGCGTCACCACAGGAGACACTAGGGGTACACAGTCATTAAAGATTGAGTCAACAGTGGTATAAAATAAAGAAATGGCGGAGTTCATATCCGTACAAGTGTATAAATTAGTACAATCGGTATTAAGAAAGGCATTGTTTAGTGCGACAAAGTCAGTCTTCCGAAAACATCGGGTGCGTACCGTAGGATCACACTCAGACTTGGGCTCGCGGCTGGGAAACTCAATAGATAACTCTAAAGTTGGATGAAAATTATCCTCTGGTAACACCATTGGACTAGTTCTAGATACTTCACAAAAACTGGGACCAGAAATCTGCCAGACGTATTAGGAATCGAATTCAGCTGGGCCAATGAAAGCTCAAGCAGACCATCAATAAAATCGTGACACCCAGAGGGCAGCAACGTTTTGCTACCATTAAGTGTTGACCAAGTTATAGTGGGCAGGTTAAAGTCCCCAAGGACAATTAATGAGTCTCTGTCAGAAAGTAGTTCAAGTATAAATTTAATAGATTCTAAGTGTAGTAAGTAGGTTGGCCATTCCGATTGGGGCGGAATGTAAGAACAGGTAACAACAATTGAAAAACGAGTAAAAGATACCTTAACGCATATAAATTCGATACTACTTGAGACATCAGACCCGATGATAGGACGGAATCTACGGCAATAAGACTCCACCACCCCTACAATCAGTACGATCACGTCTAAAAATAATGAAATTAGAGAGTAAAACTGTGGCGTCAAAAACGTCAGGTTTTAACCAAGTCTCAGTAAAGACAATTAGGTCAATATCAAATGACAGACTATCTACAACGAGTTTAGTAAGTTTAGTATTAAGGCCTCTGACATTCTGATAGCCGACAGAGAAGGAACTTGTTAGTTTTTTGATAGAGTAGAAGAAAGAATAGATAAGGAAGGAGTGGGAATATATGAAGAAGAAAGAGGAATAGATGGTGAAGGAATCCTTGTTTGACCCCGTGTCTTCATTTTTCTGGATGTAAACTCCTTCACAATTAAGCTTTTCGGCCAGAAGCTAGAACTGCAGATACAGTCAAAGAATTCAATTGGAACACTGATTTTAAAAGATGAAATTTCTCTAGAATATGAAAATTTAAACTTTTCTATGGATATATTAGAGACATTCAGTTTAGCCCGAATGTGGTGACTCACATCCCCATTTGAAACCCTTTTTTTGATCTAAAAGATCCTTCACCCTGCATGTAAAGCCGGCACACTTATCATGTACTGTAGTTTTACACAACCAACAGTAAATAAAACTATTCAAGGGTGGGGCGGGATGCAAACAATTTTTAATCGAACAAACAGTCATTATAAGGTAAAAAGAAAAAATTTGTAATCAAACAAATAAAACTGAAAAATGAGAAATGTTTGGTATTAAAATATATAACTCACTCTGAGGTCCAGAAATAATAAGAAATAGATATTTTGAGGGTGCACAAGGGCTAAAAGAAAAGAGCAATGACTAAGAGAATATAGACTCTAAATCAAGGATGGCCACGTAGTGGCTCTTTTGGCTCCTGTGGCTCTTTACCGGCAGAGGCTGGGCAGAGAAAAAGGTCATTTTTTGGTCGAACTTGTGGACAGAGGGACGCACAAGCACCGAATTTTACGGGGAGGGGGAAAAAGGTCGAGATCTCGAGCTCGCAGCTTGTAGGCAGAGAGACGCACAAGCACCGAATTTTGCGGAGAGGGGGAAAAAGGTCGAGATCTCGAGCTCGCAGCTTGTGGGCAGAGAGACGGACAAGCACCGAATTTTGCGGAGAGGGGGAAAAAGGGTCGCGATCGCGAGCTCGCAGCTTGTGGGCAGAGAGACGGACAAGCACCGAATTTTGCGGAGAGGGGGAAAAAGGTCGCGATCGCGAGCTCGCAGCTTGTGGGCAGAGAGACGGACAAGCACCGAATTTTGCGGAGAGGGGGAAAAAGGGTCGCGATCGCGAGCTCGCGATCTGCCCACAAGTTGCGAGCTCGCGATCGCGACCCTTTTTCCCCCTCCCCGCAAAATTCGGTGCTTGTGCGTCCCTCTGTCTACAAGTTCGACCAAAAAATGACCTTTTTCTCTGCCCAGCCTCTGCCGCCGATGCTCTGGCTCCCAACTGAAATTTCCGTGGCCACCCCTGCTCTAAATTACAGACACACAACAGACTGCAATATGAGCGCAAATAACGGCGACGAGTGAAACGAAAACGAGAGAAAAAAAAAGTCAAAGAGCGCGAGCGCGGGAGTTAGAAATCATAATAACAAAACACTGCAACAAGAACACTATGAAATTGCAAGCCAACAACAACAGAGCGTGGCTTGTGATTTGCAAGGCACAAAAAATGAGATTAAGGTGGGAGAGAGAGGAAGAAAAGAAAGAGAAAAAAAAAGAAAAAAACCAACAAAGGTTATAAGCAGAAATTAAAGTTGTTAAAAATTATTAACACAAACACACAAAAACGCAAGTGATACGGTGCAAGTTAGATTTACTAATTAATTAATATTTCGATCGCGATGCCGATAAAACAAAATAAAATAAATGTAAATCAGTTAAAAACGCGGGAGCTTGAAAAAAAACACGTCCGTCTTCCTCGAGAGCAGCAAGTAACGCTGCCGGGAGCGCTTGAACCGATTTGTATTGACTGTAACTTGTGTTCTATTTATCCGATCAAACTCAAATTTTGGGATCTGAGATTTTATATCAAATTCTATTATATTGGTTTCATGGGGATACTCCAATTTTTGCAAAAATTTTTGTTCTAGAGCTATATGATATAGTAGTCCGATCCTGACAATTTTTATACTTTATCATCTCCCGGCTAAAAGTAGCTCAAATATAATTTCATTCCGATAGCTCTTAAGATGCCAGCGTGAAGTTGATTTGCACAGACGGACGGACGAACGGACAGACGGACATGGCTATATCGACTCAGCTTCTCATGCTGATCAAGAATATATATACTTAATGGGGTCGAAAACGTCTCCTTCTGTGCGTTACAAACATCTGACCAATTTTATAATACCCTCTGCAAGGGTATAAAAAAAAAAAAATGAAAATATTCTACGACCTCTACAGCATTTGAACCACGGGCCAGGTGCAGGGGAGGCCAGCACACACCTTCAGAACTACATTGGCATTTAGAAATTAATGGATAAATTATCGTTTTATTGCGCTACAAGAAAAAAATCTGACGCGCTGCAGATCTGACGAATAATTTCCTACCTCAACGCGCCTAAGAGAGCTTCGCTCTAAAAAGCAATGAGGTGTCACAGGACACCCGAGTAGACCGAAGCTCTCTAGGAATTCGTCGAATTCAGGGGGTGACTGAAGTGTAGCTGAATTTTGTTAATACATTTCGATTTGAAGTCTCACTAAATTGATCGCTATATTGGGGGAGTGAAGGTAACACCCAATGCCAGTACTAGGCGACGCCCTTGTATACACATAGTTTTTTAAGGGTGTATATGTTCATACATATATGTACGTACATACGCATTTCCATATATGTATGTATGTATATGTATGCATACGTTTACAAGACTAAATCTGATATGTACATATATGTATATGTATGTATGTACCGACATATTTGCGCACAAAGGTTTTACAGGTAAATGAATATGTACATAGCACAAAACATATGTATGTACATATGTATATAAGATTAAATATGTATGTATGAAAAATAATATACTTACATATTTACATATGTAATTTAAAGAAAAAAGAAAAAAAAGCATGCGCTGAGGATACTTGGCAGCCGATGCTACGAGTAGAACCCGTGAAAAAAAGTTGATTAATAATTTAACCAACAATTTAGCAAACACGCCAATGTATACATACATACATAGATGTGTGTACTCATGGATTTTAAGGCCTAGTGTGTACAAACATTTGAATATGTACATATGTACGCATACGTATTCAATAGTAATGATAACATACATATGAATGCATTTACATGGTTGTATATACATATGTACATGCACACGTTTTCAAAGCTAAATGAGAAAAATGTACGTTACATACATACATAGGTACATTATAATAAAGTTATACATATACATTAAGTTTCACCACTAACCATAAAATACATACATATGTATGTAGATGCGTCAAACTCAAGATTTTGTGATTACAAACGCTAGCCTGAGCGTGGAACCCCAGAGAACTTCGGCAAAAACCCGAACGTTCTTCTGGAACCCCAGAGAACTTTTTTAACACTAGATTTACCACACCAGTCAAAATGACTGGTTTTACTTTTTATTTCATAAATATTGATTAAGCGTTTTTATTTTTTTTCGATATTACGTTATGACTTTATAAACAACCACTAAATACAGATAATTTGATAAGTTAATTTCATTTTGTGTTTTTAGGAAAAGAGATATTTTTTGTTTTTGGCACTTATACCGTAACCAGTCATTTTGAATGGGTTTATGGTTATATATATATATATATATATATATATATATATATATATATATTTATATATATTTATGATATCATATATCAATATCAGTATCAATATATCAATATCAGTATCAATATCAATATGAATATCACTTATCAAGCCGAAGAAAGGCAAATTAAAATCACCGTCCAGTAACGCAGAATCCCCGGCCTGTACGTAAATGGTGCCAAATAGGGCATTGTAACAACAACAAGAGAACTACGATTTGTGGCGTCTGCAAGAAATATGTTTGCGGAAAATGTGTAGAAAAAAAGTTTCTAACACAATTGATGCATTTTAATTTTTATACCATACACCCATAGGGTGAAATGGTATATTAAAGTCGCCAAAATGTATGTAACAGGCAGAAGGAAGCCCTTCCGACCCCATGAAGTATATATATTCTTGATCCGTATCAACAGCCGAGTCGATCTAGCCATGTCCGTCTGTCCGTCCGTCCGTCCGTATGAACGCCTAGATCTCGGAGACTATAAGTGATAGAGTCACCAAATTTGGAATGTAGGCTCGTGTATTATGTAGAGTGATCAAGTTTGTTTCAAATTTTTGCCACGCCCCTTTCCGCCCCCGCAATTCAAAAAAACGTTTTTCTCAAAAACTGTTGCAGCTAGAGAGACCATATTTGGTATGTATATTTGCTTAGTAAGTGCGCTCATTTTGTATGTATAAAGATATCTTAGTATCTCACTCACGGCAACGGCCAACTCCGGCCTTATGGAAAAACGTTTATATGCATAACTTGGCTATTTTTTGTCCGATTTTGATCAAATTTGGTATTTTGCTGGGTATTAGTATCAAATTCAAGTGTGCCAAATTTGATTCCACAAGGTAGAAAATTACGGGAGATAATCGAGTTTTTCAAATTGCCGGGGCGGAAAAGGGCGTGGCAAAATCTTTATACATACAAAATGTGCCCATTTACTAAGCAAATATACATACCAAATACGGTTTCTCTAGCTACAATAGTTTTTGAAATAAACGTTTTTTTGAATTGCGGGGGCGGAAAGGGCGTGGCAAACTCTTTATAATTACAAAATGAGCGCATTTACTAAGCAAATATACATACCAAATATGGTGTCTCTAGCTGCAATAGTTTTTGAGATAAACGTTTTTTTTGAATTGCGGGGGCGGAAAGGGGCGTGGCAAAATTTTGAAATAAACTCGATCACTCTACATACTACATGAGCCTACATACCAGATTTGGTGGCTCTATCTCTTATAGTCTCTGAGATCTAGGCGTTCATACGGACGGACAGACGGACGGACGGACGGACGGACGGACGGACGGACGGACAGACGGACGGACAGACGGACATGGCTATATCGACTCGGCTGTTAATACTGATCAAGAATATATATACTTTATGGGGTCGGAAAAGCTTCCTTCTGCCTGTTACATACATTTTGGCGACTTTAATATACCATTTCACCCTATGGGTGTATGGTATAAAAATAATATTATAGGCCTTAGAAGAATAAAAATTAATGCTTTGAGCAATTATTTTTTCTTCATCTTCCCACGACTGCTGGTTCTTCAATAACATTTTGCAAACAGTGTTTGAATTTTTTCAATGACATATGTACATACATATACATATGTACATACATACATATTTTGTGAAGTAATTTTTCTACATACATACATATGTATGTACTTAAAGTATTTAAGTTTTCTTGCTCTTTCATTTTTTCCTAATTCTTTGATTATTTTTCTTTTTTTAATCATTTTTTATTAAAACAATAAATATGTAAGATGTCATTTATTTATGTTCTGTTCGATTAATTTTAGCTATCTACACATATGTCGCGGTCAGTATTTTTAAGTATCGATTGTTAGTAATAAGTATCGATTGTTAGTCATAAGTATCGATTGGTAGTCATAAGTATCGAGTTAGTGAGAAGTCATCGATATGTGGAGTTTGAACTCTCTCTTCTCTTCCGGCGATGCAACGAGCAAGTTGCATTCGCGCAAAAAACCCAAAATTAAATCTAAGAAATACAAACTAATCGTTATCTTTTTCACAGAATAAATAGGTGTTTACAACTCAGAAGTGGGATTACTACCCGAATGGATAGATATTTCGGTACAAGGCAGGCCACACGCTTCGCGTCTAAGGTGGCTGGCTCCACGCCCGCCGCTGCCACTGACACCACTGCTGTGCCTGCAACCGCAGTACCGGTTGCCATTATGCCCGCCGCTGCTGTACCCGCTGTTCACGTGCCCACTGCTGTGCCTGTAACTGCAGTACCGGTTGCCATTGTGCCCGCCGCTGTTGTACCCGCTGTTCACGTGCCCACTGCTGTGCCCGCCGCTGCAGTACCGGTTGCCATTGTGCCCGCCGCTGCTGTACCCGCTGTTCACGTGCCCACTGCTGTGCCTGTAACCGGAGCACCGGTTGCCATTGTGCCCGCCGCTGACGTGCCCACTGCTGTGCCTGCCGCTGCAGTACCGGTTGCTACTATACCCGCTGCTCACGTGCCCACTGCTGTGTCTGCCGCTGGAGTACCGGTTGGCACTGTGCCGGCCGCTGCTGACGCGTCCACCGCTGTGCCTGCCGCCGCAGTATCTGTTGCCACTGTGCCGGCCTCTGCTGACATGCCCACTGCTGCGCCTGCCGCTGCAGTACCGAGAGCCGCTGGGCCAACTGCCGATATACTCGTCCCTGCCGGGCCAACTGCCGATATACTCACCCCTGCCGGGCCAACTGCTGACATACTCGCCCCTGCCGGGTCAACTGCTGACATACTCGCCCCTGCCGGGCCAACTGCTGACACACTCGCCTCTGCCGGGCCCGCCGCTGCTGGGCCTACTGCCGATATACCCGCCCCTGCCGGGCCAACTGCCGATATACTCGACCCTGCCGGGCCAACTGCTGACATACTCGCCCCTGCCGGGCCAACTGCTGGCACACTCGCCCCTGCCGGGCCCGCCGCTGCTGGGCCAACTGCCGATATACTCGCCCCTGCTGGGCCCGCTGCTGCCGCATTCGCCGCTGCTGGGCCAACTGCCGATATGTTCGCCCCTGCTGTAACCACTGCCGCCGCACCCGCCCCTGCTGTGCCCACCGCTGCGGTGTCCGCCGCGTCCACGCCGGCCTCTGCAGTTCCCGCTGCTGTCTCGGCTGCCGCTTCCGAGCCTACCGCTGCCCGGCCCGCTGTACAGTCGGTGGCAATTCGAGCCACTGGCACCTCCGTTACTACTCCTGCTCTTCATCTGACGGTGGCCATGCATACTGCCGGCCGCATCCTACTGACTCTGACGTTCCCTTGGCCGCTGACCAATGGGAAGATATGCCTGACGTAGTGTCCATGCCGTCTCCCTCTACAGTCATCACGCCTGCTGTTTCTGCTGTTTCTGAGTTGCAGCAACTGCCGCCGCCACCACTGCCGCTGCTGATGAGGTGAGATTTAACCTGTATCAGTTATAACTGCCCGAAGAGTTTTATACGTCAATCTGAAGTTCCCCCCCCCCCCAAACTGCCGTCTTAGCCACTGATGTTCTTCTTTACCCCCTTGTTAGCCATTGGGATCGAGGTCGATCCCTCGTCAGGATGGCCGAGCTGTAAGATGTCATTTATTTATGTTCTGTTCGATTAATTTTAGCTATCTACACATATGTCGCGGTCAGTATTTTTAAGTATCGATTGTTAGTAATAAGTATCGATTGTTAGTCATAAGTATCGATTGTTAGTCATAAGTATCGAGTTAGTGAGAAGTCATCGATATGTGGAGTTTGAACTCTCTCTTCTCTTCCGGCGATGCAACGAGCAAGTTGCATTCGCGCAAAAAACCCAAAATTAAATCTAAGAAATACAAACTAATCGTTATCTTTTTCACAGAATAAAGGTGTTTACAAATATATGTTTATTTTCCTTTTTTTAATCATTTTTTTATTAAATATATCAAAGAAGCTAACTTCGGCAATGCCGAAGTTTACATACCCTTGCAGTTCTTGGGAATAATTTTTTTACATTTTGAAATTTCTTTCCCTGCAACTCAATTCATCAATACACAAACAAAACATTCAAATTATTTCTCTTTTTACTACAAATTTTTCTTCCATCATTCCGCAAGCAAAGCACAACACGCATACACATACATACAGTTCGTGTAGCGCTACGTCTGTGTGTGTGTATGCATGTGTTCTGTTTCTTTTTTTCTTTTTAGTAGACGTAGTCGTACAACGCGCAGTACGAACAAGTGGCCCATATGACACCAGGCCCGGGCCTGTTACGAATGACCCTAAGTAAAGTTAATGTTACAACCTCTACCCACTCCGACCTAAGGGCATAGGCGTATTACATATAGAAACATAAAATTAAACTAAAGAAATAGGAAATATTAAATGTAATAAGATAATAAGTTACATATAAAAAGAGAACAGGATAGGTTAAAATAAAGATGATTACAACTAGTTACGAGCGAGGAAGGACAAGATCGCAGTTTTTATACCGGGAAGCGATGTTTCCGAACCGATAACGTGCCAAAGTCTGTTGTAGTCACTACATAGTATACGAAAAAGTTCAAGCGGAGAAAAGTTAGTTGTGCAAGTGGGAAGTAAAAGCGGTGTGAAATTGCGGGTCCTTCTAGATGGAACAGAAATGTTAATTTGGCTCAACAGATCGGAAGACTCAATCTCACCATTCAAAAGTTTGTAAAGAAAAGTTACACCAAGCATAGTTCTACGATTAGCTAAAGAAGGAAGGTTAATTAACTGAAGTCGACTAGAATAAGATGGAAGTTGTACAGTTGGATCCCAGCGCAAATCACGAAAGGCAAAGAGTAAAAACTGTTTTTGTACAGATTCTAATTTGTTTTGATATAACTCATATTGAGGAGACCAAACACAAGATCCATACTCCAATATGGGACGGACTAAAGAAGTATAAAGTATTTTGGTAGTATATGGATCCTTGAACTCCTTCGACCAGCGCTTTATAAAGCCAAGAACACTTTTAGCCCTACTAACAGTAGTCGATATATGCTGATTAAAACTAAGTTTGTGGTCTATTAAGATCCCCAAATCTTTTACAACCAAAGAAGTATTATTAATTCTTTCTAACGGGAAATTATTTAAAAAGTAACTCGTTAATTGGGGAGAACCTCTATAAAAAGACATAATTTTGCACTTAGAACAGTTTAACGATAACAAGTTAGCCCTACACCACACCTGAAAAGCATTGAGGTCAGCTTGCAAGGTATGACATGAGAGAGAGTCTACGATGCGATTAGCGATTTTTACATCATCGGCATACATAAGAACTCTAGAATTTAAAAGAACGGTGGGGAGATGATTAATAAAAATGGTGAATAGTAATGGGCCAAGGTGACTGCCCTGTGGGACTCCCGATTCAACACAAATGATCTTAGAAAGAGAGGACTTAAAAAGAACCCTCTGCTTCCTATTGCTTAGATATTGTGATATCCAAGCAACTAAATTCAGCTTATGTAATAGTAAGGCATGGTTTACCGAATCAAAAGCCTTACTGAAATCCGTATATATAATATCAGTTTGCTTTTGTTTCTTAAAACCTTGGATTACAAAAGATGTAAACTGTAGAAGGTTAGTTGTGGTAGACCTATTCTTGACAAACCCATGCTGGTATGGCGAAAAAATAGATTTACATAAATGCTGTATTTGAGACGTCATAATTTTCTCAAACAGTTTAGGTATCGCTGACAATTTAGAAATTCCTCTGTAATTAGTGACGTCGCATTTATTGCCACATTTGTGAAGAGGTAAAATAAACGAATCCTTCCATATAGTTGGAAGTCGCCTTAAGTAAAGGCGAGCACAATGACTCCGCACAGAACCTCAGGACACAAGCGGGAATACCGTCTGGACCCGGTGAGTATACCGGCTTAATCGTCATTAGTTCCTTAGCTACCGAACTTTCCGTTATAATAGGATTAAGAATGCAGTTGGATTTCATTATAGGATATGGATATATCTGACTAGAGTTGTACTTAGTGGATGTGTATGTAGTCGAGAAGAAGTTAGCAAATGAATTAGAAATAGATTGATCAGAAGAGGCCGAAACATTATTAAAAACTGCAAATGATGGAAGGGAGATAGAATGTCGCTTTGAGTTAACGAAACTATAGAACTCTTTGGGATTTTCAGAGAATTGCAACTTGCAACGTTGTAAGTAATTATTATAGCAATTAGAATTAGAAACAATAAAATTCGATTTAGCAACCAAGTAACGAAAAAGATCCGATGATAGACACGTGACTTTATACTTTTTATAATACCTAGACTTAAGATTCTTCTTTTTTGACAGCCCCCGCGTAAACCATGGTGATTTTTGCGTCACCACAGGAGCCACTAGGGGTACACAGTCATTAAAGATTGAGTCAACAGTGGTATAAAAAAAAGAAATGGCGGAGTTCATATCCGTACAAGTGTATAAATTAGTCCAATCGGTATTAAGAAAGGCATTGTTTAGTGCGACAAAGTCAGTCTTCCGAAAACATCGGGTGCGTACCGTTAGATCACACTCAGACATGGACTCGCGGCTAGGAAACTCAATAGATACCTCTAAAGTTGGATGAAAACTATCCTCTGGTAGCACCATTGGACTAGTTCTAGATACTTCACAAAAACTGGGATCAGAAGTAAAAATCAGATCCAGAAATCTGCCAGACGTATTAGGAATCGAATTCAGCTGGGCCAACGAAAGCTCAAGCAGACCATCAATAAAATCGTGACACCCAGAGGGCAGCAACGTTTTGCTACCATTAAGTGTTGACCAAGTTATAGTGGGCAGGTTAAAGTCCCCAAGGACAATTAATGAGTCTCTGTCAGAAAGTAGTTCAAGTATAAATTTAATAAATTCTAAGTGTAGTAAGTAGGTTGGCCATTCCGATTGGGGCGGAATGTAAGAACAGGTAACAAAAATTGAAAAACGAATAAAAGATAGCTTAACGCATATAAATTCGATACTACTTGAGACAGGTATTGTTATCAGACCCGATGATAGGGCGGAATCTACGGCAATAAAACTCCACCACCCCTATGATCAGTACGATCACGTCTAAAAATATTGAAATTAGAGGGTAAAACTGTGGCGTCAAAAACGTCAGGTTTTAACCAAGTCTCAGTAAAGACAATTAGGTCAAAATCAAATGACAGACTATCTACAACGAGTTTAGTATTAAGGCCTCTGACATTCTGATAGCCGACAGAGAAGGAACTTGTTAGTTTTTTGATAGAGTAGAAGAAAGAATAGATAAGGAAGGAGTGGGAATAGATGAAGAAGAAAGAGGAATAGATGGTGAAGGAATCCTTGTTTGACCCCGTGTCTTCATTTTTCTGGATGTAAACTCCTTCGCAATTAAGCTTTTCGGCCAGAAGCTAGAACTGCAGATACAGTCAAAGAATTCAATTGTAACACTGATTTTAAAAGATGAAATTTCTCTAGAATATGAAAATTTAAACTTTTCTATGGATATATTAGAGACATTCAGTTTAGCCCGAATGTGGGCCATGACATCATCCGATGTAGCATCAGGGAGAAGTCTCGAAACAAAAATGTGTTTTTTAGGAGGCACTCCCACCAATGGTTTCGGCATTCCAGGCATTGCATCAGCTACCGCATTAATTGTAGCATCAGTTGCAACAAGTGGCACTCCGGCATTACTAACATTAGGATCCCTGTCGGCAGCAATATCCATGGGTGTAGATTCTTGCCCAGACAAAACGGACACTACAGACATCGTCTGTGAGTTGGAGTTTGCATTGGTTGAGAAGGGGTCGGAACCGATATAGATGTGGAGACCGGCAAACGCAAGGACAAATCAGGTGTCCGTTCTCCCGCCTTGTTACGCTTTCGAGACTCAGTCAGTAGCGTTAAACTACTAAACTGAGACTCAACAGCTTTAAACTCTTGCGAGAGTTTAAGAAAACTGGCAAACAGACTCATCAGGTGATCCTTTGTTTGCCGCATGAAAAGTTCCATTTCATCTTCCACGATCCGGCATGACTCACATCCCCATTTGAAACCCTTTTTTTGATCTAAAAGATCCTTCACCCTGCATGTAAAGCCGGCACACTTAACATGTACTGTAGTTTTACACAACCAACAGTAAATAAAACTATTCAAGGGTGGGGCGGGATGCAAACAATTTTTAATCGAACAAACAGTAATTATAAGGTAAAAAGAAAAAATTTGTAATCAAACAAATAAAACTGAAAAATGAGAAATGTTTGGTATTAAAATATGTAACTCACTCTGAGGTCCAGAAATAATAAGAAATAGATATTTTGAGGGTGCACAAGGGCTAAAAGAAAAGAGCAATGACTAAGAGAATATAGACTCTAAATTACAGACACACAACAGACTGCAATATGAGCGCAAATAACGGCGACGAGTGAAACGAAAACGAGAGAAAAAAAAAGTCAAAGAGCGCGAGCGTGGGAGTTAGAAATCATAATAACAAAACACTGCAACAAGAACACTATGAAATTGCAAGCCAACAACAACAGAGCGTGGCTTGTGATTTGCAAGGCACAAAAAATGAGATTAAGGTGGGAGAGAGAGGAAGAAAAGAAAGAGAAAAAAAAAGAAAAAAACCAACAAAGGTTATAAGCTGAAATTAAAGTTGTTAAAAATTATTAACACAAAGACACAAAAACGCAACGAGTGATACGGTGCAAGTTAGATTTACTAATTAATTAATATTTCGATCGCGATGCCGATAAAACAAAATAAAATAAATGTAAATCAGTTAAAAACGCGGGAGCTTGAAAAAAACACGTCCGTCTTCCTCGAGAGCGTTGATGATTGATTTGATGATGACGTAGTAGGCAGCAAGCAGCGCTGCCGGCAGCGCTTGAACCGATTTGTATTGACTGTAACTTGTGATCTATTTATCCGATCAGATTCAAACTTTGGGATCTGAGATTTTATATAAAATTCTATTATATTGGTATGGGGATACTCCAATTTTTGAAAAAAATTTTGTTCCAGAGCTATATGATATAGTAGTCCGATCCTGACACTTTTCATACTTTATCTCACCCGGGTAATAAAAAGCTCCCAAAAAAAATTTCAACCCGATATATATAGTAAAACGCGTACTCACCGCCGGAACAGACGGACATGGCTATATCGACTCAGCTTCTCATGCTGATCAAGAATATATATACTTTTATGGGGTCGGAAAACGTCCGGCGTCGTTCGGTAGCCTGTGCCAGACAATGGCAAAATAAGTGCTTGCAAAAGCACTCGCTTTGCCATGTGCCAGACTGAATTATTTTCTTAAGAACGTTCGGGTTATTGCCGAAGTTCTCTGGGGTTCCACGCTCAGGCTAGCGTTTGTAATCACAAAATCTTGAGTTTGACGCATCTATGTATGTATTTTATGGTTAGTGGTTTCACGTTCATATATACATACATACATACATACATACATATGTACATATATATACATACATACATAAATACATATATTGTTAAAAATTTGTTAACATAATTATTATACAAAATATACATATATAAGTACAGATGATATATTTATGTACAATGTATATATGCATATGTTTGTACATATTTATAATAAAAACATATAATTAAAAAAAAAAAAAAAAAAACAAAAATATTCGACGACCTCTACATCATTTGAACCACTGGCCAGATGCAGGAGAGGCCAAAACACACCTCCAGAACTACATTGGCATGTGGAAGTTAATGGATAAATTATCGTTTTATTGCGCTACAAGAAAAAAATCTGACGCGCTACAGATCTGACGAATTTTAAAAATAATTTCCTCCCCAACGCGCCTAAGAGAGCTTCGTCTAAAAATAAAATTATAGGCCTTAGAAGAATAAAAATTAATGCTTTGAGCAATTATTTTTTCTTCATCTTCCCACGACTGCTTGTTCTTCAATAACATTTTGCAAACAGTGTTTGAATTTTTTGAATGACATATGTACATACATATGTCAATTAAGTGACTAATAAGTCAAAGCCTACTAGGCATGTCAATTGTAGCCCTGGCATTACATTTGCAGCGGCTGCAGACTGACGTCTGGAATGTTGCTGGGAATGTTGACTTTGCAGGATGACAATCATCTTTGCCTTGGCAACATGTTTAGAAACAAATTGGTCAATCTGTCATCAGGTCAGGTCCTATATAAAGGGGAGCCTCGGGCTAGAGAGCTCAGTGAAGAAACCCCCCTGGGAACTAGCCGTACAGAAAAAGGTATAAGTGAAAAGTAAAAAGTCTAAAGTGAAAAGTAAAAGTCAAAGTGAAATAAAAAGTACTAAGTGAACAATTCCAGTTGAAAATATGAGCGAGGCGAGCAAGAATCCTGACGTCCCGACATCAGAAGTGGGATGGGCATCACGTCCTGCATTCTCAGAGGAACAATGGCGCATAGTCCTACTGATGCAAAACCAAATCGTAGTAGAGCTTGTAAAAACTGTGCAAACGTCAACACGTGAACAGCAGCAGATACGTGGGTTCACTTTGTGAGAATTTTTCTGATAAGTGCCGACTTCTGTACTGTCTGAGGACCAGTTGCGTGGTATGTGGGACATGCAGAACCGAAACCTGGAGGAGTTCCCGAAATGAAGATGAATTAGTGCCTTGTGTCTGAGTCAATGGGAGTTATGACACACCGAGGTGAGATCTTTCCAGTTTGTTTCGACTTCGGAGCTGAGTGCTCTCTTATCCGAAGCAGTGCTGCCGTTAAATTTGATGGCAAACTGTACAAGAATCATATAATACGGGGTATTGCCGACGCTGGTATATACAGTGCACATCAAAAATTATGTAAAGTTTGATTAACCCAAACACTTTAAAAGTACTATTTCATGTTATATGGTTCAAATATCTTACTAATTACTTTACTCCTTAGTAAAGGATATAAAATTTTCTGACAAATTTGAAATAGTTAAATTCTTGTGTATTGTTTGAGCCATCTACTGTTTCATTTAAAGTTAATACTGATAATGATAGAGTGAATCTGATTAAAATGCTTTACAAATATTCAAAAGCATTTATCGATGGAATCCCTTGTACGAGACTTTACTCAGGGATAGTGACCATTGGGTTGATTGACCCTGACAGGGCGGTGCAGAGGAGTCCATATGGATTGAGTCCAAATGAAAATGTATTTGTACGCAAACCTATAAATTAATTGCCAAGTTGTAATATCGTTCGACTTAATTGATAATCGTGAATTAAATGCCAGCACGGTCTGTGATAGATTTGCGTTACTCCATATTAGTTATCAACTTAGGGTTATAAAATATTTTAAGTGTTTGGATATGACTAATAAAGTGCGCTTGTAACACAAGAGGAGCAGTACGAGTATGTAACAATGCCGTTTTGCCTCAAGAACGCTCCTTTTAAATTTAGCATATACCTATGATGGTCAACATGAATGATATTATCATAGTATCATCAACTATAGTAAGGACGTTTTGGGGTACTAACCGAGACGGGATTTTTATTTAACATTTCGAAGTGTGAGTTCCTTAAGACTACGCTGCAGTATCTGAGGTACGAGACCTAATCCGCAGAAGATCTCAGCACTAACTTCTCTGAGACCGCCTTCAGCTAAATGTATTGTGAGACAATTTATTGGATTAGCGTCTTATTTTCGAAAATCTATTCCTCAATTCTCTCAGGTTATGAAACCGATATACTTGCTACCTGCGACCAAAAACGTCTTTGGTTGGGATGACCATTTGGAAACAATTAGGAAGATAGTCATGTCTATTCTATTCTCCCAAATAAGCCAGTACTGAAGATATATGATCCACAATTTCCAATGGTTCTCATGGTTACTGTGCTATGTTAATACGTCGTTAACGGCAATCCTCATGTAGTGGAATACGTTAGTAAGAAAACCTTTTCTGCAGAGTTGTTGGGTCAGCTAAGCATTTTCGACAGTATTTGATTGGCCGTGAATTCTTTGTGTATACGGATTATAATTCCCTGAAAGCATCAAGAACAAAGATGGATCCAAGGCCAATAAACTCCGTTGGTGGGCGCATTTACAATATTTTGACTTTACGATAGAACATAGAGAAGAGAAGCGCATGGCGCACATACACGTAAAGAACAGAAATAAGAAATGCAAATGGGTTCACTTTAAACCCTTTTGTCCGCGGTCGAATCGGGTCCCCGGTCGTGGTAGGATGCTCATGGCGAGGTACAACTTGATTTGAATTGCACAGTTAATAGTGTAACCAAAGCAAGTCCTTACCGATAAAAAAAAAAAAAAATATCAAAGAAGCTAACTTCGGCTATGCCAAAGTTTATATACCCTTGCAGTCCTTGGCAATAATATTTTTACATTTTGAAATTTCTTTCCCTGCAACTCAATTTATCAATACACAAACAAAACATTCAAATTATTACTCTTTTACTACAATTTTTCTTCTTCTACCATCCAAAGCATCACACGCATACACATACAGTTCGTGTAGCTTTGCGTCTGTGTGTGTGTATGCATGTGCTCTGTTTGATTTGCTGATGACGTAGAACCGATTTGTATTGACTGTAACTTGTGTTCTATTTATCCGATCAAATTCAAATTTTGGGATCTGAGATTTTATATCAAATTCTATTATATTGCTAAATTTCATGGGGATACTCCAATTTTTGCAATAATTTTTGTTCCAGAGCTATATGATATAGTAGTCCGATCCCGATGATTTTCATACTTTATCTCACCCGGGTAAAAATAAGCCTCCAAAAAAATTTCATCACGATAGCTCTTAAGATGGCTGAGTAAAACGCGTACGCACCGACGGACAGACGGACAGACGGACATGGCTATATCGACTCAGCTTCTCATGCTGATCAAGAATATATATACTTTATGGGGTCGGAAACGTCTCCTTCTGTGCGTTACAAACATCTGACCAATTTTATAATACCCTCTGCAAGGGTATAAAAAAGACACATCCTTTGAGCTTGATTTCGCCGTGCAATAGAGATTGATATCGACAAAATAGATGCAAAGTTTAGAGTGGAAGGTGATAAGTGCATTTTGAAGTCATTGCATATTAGGAGAACGTCTAAATATTGCCATGAGGATTAGAGAAAACTGTATTGAAACAAGAGAAACCGTTGAAAGAGACGGAGGACGAGTGGATGTCAGAATGATTATCCGTCTAGGAGAGACGATGGTTATCCGTCTAGTAAAGACGATGTTTGGTTATCCGTCTAGTAGAGACGATGGTTATCCGTCTGGTAAAGACGATGTTTGGTTATCCGTCTAGTAGAGATGATGGTTATCCGTCTAGGAAAGACGATATTTTGTTATCCGTCTAGGAGAGACGATGGTTATCCGTCTAGAGAGACGATGGTTGTCCGTCTAGGAAAGACGATGTTTGGTTATCCGTCTATGAGAGACGATGATCGAATTCCGTAAGGTAGACGAAAAATAAAGTTTGAAAAGTTTGAAATTAAAAATTAAAATATTACACGAGGACGTGTAAAGGTCAGGATGGCCGTGTCGGTTAAAGTGACTAATAAGTCAAAGCCTACTAGATAGTTGACAGGCATGTCAATTGTAGCCCTGGTATTACTTTTACAGCGGCTACAGACTGACATCTGGGAATGTTAACTTTGAAGGATGGCAACAAATCGGTCAATCTGTCATCAGGTCATGTCCTATATAAAGCGGAGCCTCGGGCTAGAGAGCTCAGTGAAGAAACCCCCCTGGGAACTAGCCGTACAGAAAAAGGTATAAGTGAAAAGTAAAAGTGAAAAGTAAAAGTCTAAGTGAAGTAAAAAGTACTAAGTAAACGTTTCCGAAGTGGGATCGGCGCCACCCCCTATATTCACTGACGAACAGTGGCGAGTAATTTTGCAAATGCAAAATCAAAATATGTTGGAGTTTGTAAGGACAATGCAAGCTTCAACTTCAGAACAACAACAGAAGCGTGAGGTCACATTGCCGAAATTTTCTTCCAACGCCGCAGGCGTAAACGCTTCAAAGTGGTGTGCGACTGCAGATATCATACTAACTGAACAGCCCCTAGAAGGAAGCAAACTCATTATGACGTTAAGTAATGTGATGGAGGGCAGTGCATCCCAATGGCTAACAGAAATCTCCTACCCTGGCATGAAGTGGAATTGTTCCTTCATCGATACAAAAGCGATGAAACACCAGCAGCGATGTTTTTGAACTTGTTAAGCAGTCGTCCGGCTAATGAAGAGTCCTTGGCAGTATATGCTAGCCGCTTGGTCTCTTCGCTAACTACGGCCTGGAAGGACAAAAACATAGAGGAGATCGCCGTTTCTGTTGCGCTTGCACATATGGCAAATATGGACCGCCGTTTACAACGAATTGTATTCACTTCAAGGGTGCAAACAAGAATTGATCTGCAAGCGGAGTTGAAGGCTTACAACTTTCAAAAGCATCGCGATACTGGCCGTGATATCAGCCCTGGACCTGACAATAAAAGGCGAAAAATGTCAACCACGCTGTGCCATTTCTGCGGACAAGTCGGACACAAAATAGCAGAATGCAGGAAAAAAGCGCGACAAGAGGCCGAAGCGAAAAGCCAACGAGAGAAGACCCGTGTTACCTGCTTCAAGTGTGGCCAACCCGGGCATTTTGCGAACCGATGCTCTGTAAGTGACGATCCAGCAAAACAAAAGCATGAAAACCAGTGCTTTGTGTCTGAGCCAACAGGAGTCATGTTACATCGAGGTGAGAGCTACCCTATTTTGCTAAGAAACGAGGAGAGACACCAAACGAAATTAGACCTGAAATTCAAGGGCCCAATTTTGGTTACTGAAGTCCTGGAAGGGGACAGATATATGTTAAAATCGCTAACAAATAAACGGCTTTACAAATACTGTCATGAAGACACTAGAAGAATTCCAGATGGTAAAATTCCTGATGAATTGGATATTGTGTGAGGAATATTATAAAGGATAATAATATCCCACACAACAAGCAAGCAGCAACACAATCCAACGATATAAATGAGGCACCGGATGCAAGATACAGCCGAGACACAAACCAAAGGTACCATATACGACCAAGCCTGCTACTGGTCGATCGAACCGATTCATAGCAAATGACTTACGATCCAACCTGGTCGATCGAACCACACGCAACCGCTGGCGATTTCGTACAAGCGGGAAGATGCGTGGGGAGCATAATGCAAAAAAACCAATATGCACACACATGCGATGGGCAACCAAGTCCAACATGGCTCGATCGAACCAACTCGAACCTATGACGTACGATCGAACCAAATTGAACCTATGACGTACGATCAAGCATGGCTCGATCGAAGCACAGGCGACCGCTGGCAATTTCGTACAAGCGGGAAGTTGCGTGGGAGGCAGAATGCACAATATCAACGGTATAAGAGTAAATGGAACCAGGCTTGAGGGCATAATTGCACACAAACGGGGGTATTGGCCTCCTTATGCAAATCAAGAGAGAAATATGGATGCATGCATTAGCATACGCTGAATAAACATACACGCACGTCACACGTACACTATGCGTGAGGGAGAATACCGGTGCTCAATAGGGTACTCTCTGCCTACGTCACGCTCATGAGAACGAAAGCAGTTAGATTGTGAGCAGCCAAAAATCTTGTGAGCGAAAGAGAATAAAAGTGAGGGCCAAGCAAGCCCGTGAGACGTGTGCGATAATGGTTTGTGGATTGGATAGGGGAATTTGCGAACCGAAGGGGGAGGGATGAACAATGGGGAAGCCCTCTATCTAATAGATACGATATGCGTAAGAAAGTGCATTGCATCCACAAAGAAAGTGGACACATATGCGTCAAGAATACGAGACTTTCACCACGCATGGCAACGAATGGATACGTGGGTGAAAGTGGACGGCCGATGGAAAATTACCAGCTGTATAGCGGTAGTACACCAGCCAGTGCCTGAGGCCAAAGGGGCTGCCTATATAAAGGCGGCACAAATCACAGTGATCATCAAGTCATCAAGGCATGATCAAGTAACAAGTAATTAAGGCCTTACGAGTAACCTTAAGAACTTATCAAGGAAAATACAAGGAACAAACAAATAATTAAGGCCTTACGAGTAACCTTAAGAACTTACCAAGGAAAATACAAGGAACAAACAAGTAATTAAGGCCTTACGAGTAACCTTAAGAACTTACCAAGGAAACACAAGGAGCAGCAGAGAAACTAGGAACTATACAGGCCTTACGATTAACCTGTACAGTTCATCCGAGAGCAACAAGTCCTTAAATAAGGATAACAAGTACCGTACGCAGCAAAGGGACGACAAGCAAGGACGACGAGGGATTCGAAGCGACTCACCAACGCTGTCCAAGTCCAAGACCGTAGAGAAACCGTCATATACAACCGAGCCCACTAATGATTTTGAATAAAGATACGTATAAGCATTAGCAATTGAGATCAAACGTGTTTTCAATTTCACCGGATATAGAGATATTGTAAATATCCCGAAGGACGAAAAAGGATCGTTACAACTGGCGCCCAACGTGCTATACTGGTGAAATTTGAAACAAAACAAAAGTTTGAAAATTGTAAAGAAAAGATCAAAATGGGAAAAGGATGGATTTACCACATGAAGAAGGAGGATTTGGTACAAACAGGCCAAAGGATCGGAGTCTACATGAACGGCACGGTAGAGGAGTTGAGAAAACAACTCGGCGAATGGATAGACAAAAACGAGTCTGATCCAGAGTGGAGAGAGGAGATACAAAGATTAGAACTAAAGTTCACAAAAATGTCCAAGCAAAAACCAGAAACAAGCGCAGCACAGTCAGGCGAGAATGGTGAGAACAAGGAGGCCGAGGAGTTCAAAAAAAATAAAAATCGATACGCTAGCGATTCCTCCATTTGCAACACCAAGATGGGGAAGCGAAGGAGCATTAGACAGCACCGACACAAAGAGGGACTTAAGGAGACAAACGATAGACCCCAAGAAAGCGGCACCACACACAACAAACAGGACCACCGAATACGCCAAGGTGGCAAAACAAGTGAGGGAGTGGACTTTCAGATTCGATGGCAATTCCAGACCGCTAGAGTTTATAGAACAAATCGAGTGGTCAGCAGATATGTATGGCATCGAGCTGGACATGATCCCAAGAGCAATGCCAGAACTTCTGAAAGACAAAGCACTCAAATGGTACGTCGCAAACAATAAGCAGTGGCGATCGTGGAAGGAGTTCGTTGAGGGTTTCAAGAAATACTTCCAGCCAAGAGGATTCTTCAACAAATTGGCTGATCAAGTGAAAAATCGCAAACAAAACAGAAATGAGTATTTCAAGGACTACATGATCGACATGCAAACAATGATGAGACCCCTTAAAATACCAGAGTACGAGCAATTGGAGGTTATATTAGAAAATTGCACTCCAGATTTGAGGATATTCGTTCGGCCGCACAGAGTCAGAAACCTAGATGAGCTGATGCAGTTGGCGGAAGAACATGAGATGCTTGAACAAGAACGATCAGATTTCCATCGCCCAAACAATGATCAAGGAACACACAACAACCAATCAAGCCACAGAGGAGGAAATAATAACGGGCCACCAGTCACACAGGGAGTGCAACAATCAAAGACTCAATTTCTGTTGGCAGTGTGGAAGGATCGAGAAAAGAACAAGAGAATGTTGTTGGAGTTCGGGAAACGAAAGGCGGTTCCTCCAGCCTATCAGGGGCGAGCAGGGACCCAGCCAACAAGCTCCTCAACACTAATAGGCACTCTAATAGAGGAAGAGGATCAATTGTCAGCAATCATTGAAGTAGCAGGATTCCAGATGAAAGCGACAATTGACTCCAGAGCCACGAGCAGTTTTATCAGCAAACAAATGTTGGAAACCGTGGAAAACAAAGGAGGCCGAGAGACCACGAACAAGCAAATACACATGGCGGACGGGAAGGTGAGAGACATCAACGAGCAGTGGACAGGTTACGTTCGATTCGGAAACAAAGAAATGAACATAACATTTCTCATCATGCCAGACGGAATAGATGCTATAATCTTAGGATGGAATTTCTTAAGGCTGATGAATACCGAAATAGCATGCGGAGGCCACAGGATACAAATTCCAACGGTGAAGAGGATGCAGGGCAGGATAACCGAACGCATATCGATCGTGGTGACACAGAAGGAAGAGCAAACAGAAATACAAAGGTTTCTAGAACACGAACTGAAGGAATTGGGAAAAATCAAGGGATCATCAAAAGTAGGGATACACAGGATCACAATGAAGGATGATATACCAATAAAACAAAGGTATTACAAAAAAATTCCAAAAATACAGGGAGAAATCAACACAAAGGTCGATGAACTGTTGACAATGGGATGCATCGAACCATCACAAAGCCCATATAGCTCACCCATAGTGATGGTGAGAAAGAAGCAGACGGGCAAATGGAAGCCCATATAGCTCACCCATAGTGATGGTGAGAAAGAAGCAGACGGGCAAATGGAGATTATGCGTAGATTTTAGACAGATTAACGCAAAATCTATAAAAGATGCATACCCAATGCCACTCATCGACTACATCCTAAACCAACTACGTGAAGCGAAATTTATAAGCAGCCTAGACCTGAAGGACGTCTATTGGCAAATTCCGCTGGAGGAAAACAGCAGGCCAATGACAGCATTTACAGTCCCTGGGAAAGGTTTATTCCAATGGAAAGTGATGCCGTTCACTCCGCATCAGCAACGTTCCAACGGGCACTGGACCAAGTCATTGACCAGACAGACCAGACCAGACATGATACCAAACGCGTTCGCCTACCAAGATGACATAGTGGTAGTAAGCAAAACAATCAAGGAACACATGGACCACCTGCAAGAAGTGTTCAGGAGATTGAAAGAGGCAAACTTAAGAATAAACGCTGAAAAGTGCCAATTCTTCAGAAAGGAGCTAAAATTTTTAGGCCACTTGGTAACAGAAAACGGTATTGCAACAGACCCAGACAAGGTGGCAGCAATAGCCCAATTGAAACCGCCCACGTGCACGAAAGAATTACGGCAATATCTAGGAGTGGCTTCGTGGTACAGACGATTCGTACCAAATTTTGCCATGATAACACACCCGTTAAATGCACTGCTCAAGAAAAAAACCAAATGGCATTGGAGCGAAGAGCATCAGGCAGCATTCGAATCGGTAAAAGGAAAACTCACGACTGACCCAGTATTGGCATGTCCAGACTTCACAAAAATGTTCGTACTCCAGGCAGATGCAAGCAACATAGGATTAGGGGCCATACTAGTACAAAACACCGATGATGGGGAAAGTGGTTTCATATCTGTCGAGAGAATTGAATCAAGCGGAGAAGAACTATTCGGCAACAGAAAAGGAATGCCTAGCAATAGTGTGGGCAGTACGCAAGCTGAGACCATATCTCGAGGGATACCGGTTTAAGGTGGTGACAGACCACATGGCATTGAAGTGGTTGAATAGTATAGAGAGCCCCACGGGTCGCATAGCTCGATGGGCACTGGAATTACAACAATACGACTTTGAAATAGCGTATCGAAAGGGCAAACTAAACATTGTCGCCGATGCACTATCAAGACAACCGATAGAAGGGTGCAAAAGAATAATAGACAATGGCGCCCGATTACGACAAGCAAACAAGGAATGTGAGTGGATCCAAGGTGTAATAAAGAAAATACAACAACAACCACAGAAATATCCAGATTACGGAAGTTGTGTGTACCCAAGACGCTACGGAACCAAGTGATGGAAGAAAATCACACTTCCATAACGGCAGGGCATACTGGAAACAGGCGAACGATTACTAGAACGGCGTCAAGATATTATTGGCCAGGAATGCAGCGAGATATCAGGAAATTCGTGGGAAAGTGCACAACGTGAAGAACCGGAAGAACCATGGGCCACAGTATGCGCTGATTTTGTGGGACCATTGCCAAGATCGAAACACGGAAATTCGATGCTACTAGTAATCATTGACAGGTTTTCGAAATGGACAGAACTGATACCGATGCGGAAGGCAACTGCAGAGAATCTAGTTAAGACTTTTCGAGAGAGGATACTATCTAGATTCGGAGCTCCGAAAGTGGTGATAACGGACAATGGAGTTCAATTCACTAGCAGAATATTCAAAAAAATGCTAGAGGAATGGGGATGCCAACACCAACTGACAGCACCGTACACACCACAAGAAAATCCAACCGAGAGAGCAAATAGAACAGTAAAAACAATGATTACTCAGTTTACGGGGGAAAATTACGGCACAAAGAAACAGGAAAAACCAGGCAGCACATATCAGCCAGATGAAACAACAAATATGTGAACAAACAGATGGCAAGAAACAAGATGAACAGGAGTCTGGACGACCCTGATGACATGGCAGCGAGAAGTTAAAAAAAAAAAAAAACTCAAAACATGACACAAAAAAAAAATTTTTTTGTCAAAATGCATTGAAATCATACAAAAATCACAAAGTGCATTGGAAACATATAAACAGGAACAAGCAGAATATCAAAGTCACAAACCGCATACCAGAACAATATGAGTATATGCGAATACCGTAAATATACAGACAGCCAAATATGCATGAGAGAACAAAAAAGAGGAAAGAGAGGGGACCACACCTACACATGCGCATGTGATTGAGCATATAATCGTGCAGCATCGCGATACACACACACATGCGCGCGGTAATACAATAGTATTGGTGGAGCACCGCAGGGGCAGTGAAATATGCGGCGTCGATAGTTAGAAAAGAGAGTCCAAATTTTGGTATAGCGGTAAAAACTTAACAAACATCTAAGATGCGAGGTTTCCTGCGTGCAAAAATATGTGTCATGAAACACTTAAAATCGGAAGCTCGTAGAGTAATCATCCAAAAATAAAAAAAAAAAAAAATTATTACTATGAATTTCTACCAAGTAGACAATGGCCAAGATGAAGGCGTAGGTCGAGGTGGTGCGGCCCGGGGTCCCATAGGGCAGGCGGTGACTGGCACTGGTCCGAAGAGGAGTCCGACGACGATGGAATGGCTGCATTAAATCCAGACATCGTCGCCTCTTCGGACGAGGAGTTCGATGAGGACGAGGAGGTGGACAGCGGGTTCACTACGGTGGACGAGAGCGAAACGGATTCAGAGATGGCAGACCGGCTCCGTGAGGAGGTGTCCAGCAGTGAGAGAGATAGTGGATTCACTACGGACGAGGAAAGTGTAGCGGAGTCGGTAGAATTGGACCGCGAGGTGGATACAGACGAGGAGTCGATTTAGCGGGAAATCGACGATGTGATCCGGATGATGGATCGAGGAGACGAAATGGAATTGGAGAGCGTCCAGTCAGAGAGGGCAGAGGCAGGGAGCCCGGAATATGCCCCGTGGCGGGATGATGAAGAAGTGGAGCCTCTGGTACGGAGATGGGAGCCAGCGCGGCCGCCAACTCCGTTTCGTATGGTGGATTTAATATCGGATGCCAGCGAAACGGAGGAGGTGGTTGTGGCTGAGGAAGGACAGGCTGAAGGAGAAGCCAGCTCACCTCCATTTGACCGGGCAGGCGAGGAAGCACGAGGAAGTGGATGAACTGGTGGTCGGAGCAGATACGGCAGCAGGAAGAGGCGGAGCAATAGCTGCTGAGGTGGGAGAGGGCCCAAGAGGAGGAGGAGCAACTGAAGCGGGCGAGAGAACGGCTGGCGATGGCAATGCTGCAGGAACAGCAGCAATAACACCAGCAACAACAGCAGAACTGGGCGGCATGGTTCCACAGCGAGATGGAGGAGCAGATGCGGTGGGACCAGAACTAGATATATAAGAAGGGAAAAGGGGGAATGAAAAGATGCGGAACGGGCCAAAGAAAAAAAAACACATAGGAAAAGATGCCCTAATCCGCCAAAAAATATAGAAAAGATACTCAGTAATCGCCAACATGGAAAAAGATGCCAAAAGGCCAACAAAAAGATGCGACCTGAGTCTAAACTAAACAAAAAACCAGAGGGCCGGGGCTAACTTCGACCGCGTCAAAGTTTGTATACCCTTGCAAGTTTGTTAGTAACTCTTTTATCTAAACTAATTGTTTTATCTAAGCATAGGATATAACGAACTTTCTGATGAATGTCACTGTTTTCCACCGATCCTTCCTATGGGAGCTATATGATATAGTTACCCGATCTTTACCAAATTCGGCACAGTCATTAACAGATATATTAAACTGACAAATGTTAAATGAAAGCTATATGATATAGTCACCCGATCTTGATCAAATTTGGCACAGTGGTTTATAGTTACAATAAACTTACTTAAATTTCGCGACAATAGCTTAAAAAGTAACGAAGTTATTGAGAAAAGTCACTGTTCGTGACTTTGCCGTTTGTATGGGAGCTATATGATATAGTCACCCGATCTTGATCAAATTTGGCACAATTATTAATAAGAACACAAAACTGACCAATACCAACTTTTATGGCAATTGCTGATAAAATAACGAAGTTATTGAGAAAAGTCACTGTTCGTGACTTTGCCGTTTGTATGGGAGCTATATGATATAGTGGTCCGATTCGACTGAATCCGAATACAAACCCTGCAGTATATACAAGCCTACGTGCAAAATTTCAGCTCTGTAGCTCTTACGGTCTAGGAGGAGTTCGCATCGATCCAGACGGACGGACAGACGGACGGACGGACGGACGGACGGACGGACGGACGGACATGGTTATTTGAACTCGTGTCATCGTGCTGATCAAGAATATATATACTTTATATGGTCGGAGATGCTTCCTTCTATGCGTTGCACACTTCCGACCAAAATTAATATACCCTTTTTGCAAGGGTATAAAAAAACCAATAGAAAAAGAAACCATGAAACACAAAAAAAAAGGGGGGCAATTCGCTCCAGAAGAAGGGGGGAAGTGTGAGGAATATTATAAAGGATAATAATATCCCACACAACAAGCAAGCAGCAACACAATCCAACGATATAAATGAGGCACCGGATACAAGATACAGCCGAGACACAAACCAAAGGTACGATATACGACCAAGCCTGCTACTGGTCGATCGAACCGATTCATAGAAAATGGCTTACGATCAAACCTGGTCGATCGAACCACACGCAACCGCTGGCGATTTCGTACAAGCGGGAAGATGCGTGGGGAGCATAATGCAAAAAAACCAATATGCACGCACATGCGATGGGCAACCAAGTCCAACATGGCTCGATCGAACCAACTCGAACTTATGACGTACGATCGAACCAAATTGAACCTATGACGTACGATCAAGCATGGCTCGATCGAAGCACAGGCGACCGCTGGCAATTTCGTACAAGCGGGAAGTTGCGTGGGAGGCAGAATGCACAATATCAACGGTATAAGAGTAAATGGAACCAGGCTTGAGGGCATAATTGCACACAAACGGGGGCATTGGCCTCCTTATGCAAATCAAGAGCACAGAGAGGCAACTATGGATGCATGCATTAGCATACGCTGAATAAGCATACACGCACGTCACACCGTACACTATGCTTGAGGGAGAATACCGGTTACCAATAGGGTACTCTCTGCCTACGTCACGCTCATGAGAACGAAAGCAGTTAGATTGTGAGCAGCCAAAAATCTTGTGAGCGATACAGAATAAAAGTGAGGGCCAAGCAAGCCCGTGAGACGGGTGCGGGGCATGCATGCATTGTATGAAACGATAATGGTTTGTGGATTGGATAGGGGAATTTGCGAACCGAAGGGGGAGGGATGAACAATGGGGAAGCCCTCTATCTAATAGATACGATATGCGTATGAAAGTGCATTGCATCCACAAAGAAAGTGGACACATATGCGTCAAGAATACGGGACTTTCACCACGCATGGCAACAAATGGATACGTGGGTGAAAGTGGACGGCCGATGGAAAATTACCAGCTGTATAGCGGTATTACACCAGCCAGTGCCTGAGGCCAAAGGAGCTGCCTATATAAAGGCGGCACAAATCAGAGTGATCATCAAGTCATCAAGGCATGATCAAGTAACAAGTAATTAAGGCCTTACGAGTAACCTTAAGAACTTATCAAGGAAACACAAGGAGCAGCAGAGAAACTAGGAACTATACAGGCCTTACGAGTAACCTGTACAGTTCATCCGAGAGCAACAAGTCCTTAAATAAGGATAACAAGTACCGTACGTAGCAAAGGGAAGACAAGCAAGGACGACGAGGGATTCGAAGCGACTCACCAACGCTGTCCAAGTCCAGAACTAGCCCACGATTTTGAATAAACATGCGTATAAGCATTAGCAATTGAGATCAAACGTGTTTTCAATTTCACCGGGGCACAAAATAAATTTGTTGTGCCGAACCTAGCCCAAGAGATATTGTAAATATCCCGAAGGACGAAAAAGGATCGTTACAATTGATAATGAAAATCAGAGCTTATCAGAGAATATAATTGAGACTGAGAGTGTCCCGTCCAAGTGAGACGATGAATAAAATTTATTATTTTGTTTTATTTGTATTTTTTATATATTGGACATTCATTTTCTGGCGCACGTTCATTTCAAAGTTAAGCAAATACTATGTTATTTTGTTGAAATCGCATAGTGCAAGCACAATGATTAATTGTTTTGTTAAAACTTAAGTAAATTTTTGAATTTTGTTAAAAAAAAAAAAAAAGAAGAAGAAGAAGATACTCTGTATGGTATGGTTAAGAATAAAACTTAAGTTCAGTTTATGTTATGAAACTCAAAATGTGTCTCTGAACTTGATACTTGGCCATTACACGAGGATGTGTGAATGGCAGAATGGTTATCCGTCTAGGAGAGACGATGTTTTGTTATCCGTCTAGGAGAGACGATGTTTTGTTACCCGTCTAGGAGAGACGATGTTTGGTTATCCGTGTAGGAGAGACGATGGTTATCCGTCTAGGAAAGACGATGTTTTGTTATCCGTCTAGGAAAGGCGATGTTTTGTTATCCGTCTAGGAGAGACGATGTTTGGTTATCCGTCTAAGAGACGATGATCGAGTTCCGTTTGGTAAGTTTGAAGTTAAAAATTAAAATATTACACGAGGACGTGTAAAGGTCAGGATGGCCGTGTCAATTAAGTGACTAATAAGTCAAAGCCTACTGGATAGTTGACAGGCATGTCAATTGTAGCCCTGGCATTACCTTTGCGGCTGCAGACTGACGTCTGGAATGTTGCTGGGAATGTTGACTTTGCAGGATGACAATCATCTTTGCCTTGGCAACATGTTTAGAAACAAATTGGTCAATCTGTCATCAGGTCAGGTCCTATATAAAGGGGAGCCTCGGGCTAGAGAGCTCAGTGAAGAAACCCCTCTGGGAACTAGCCGTACAGAAAAAGGTATAAGTGAAAAGTAAAAAGTCTAAAGTAAAAAGTAAAAGTCAAAGTGAAATAAAAAGTACTAAGTGAACAATTCCAGTTGAAAATATGAGCGAGGCGAGCAAGAATCCTGACGTCCCGACATCAGAAGTGGGATGGGCATCACGTCCTGCATTCTCAGAGGAACAATGGCGCATAGTCCTACAGATGCAAAACCAAATCGTAGTAGAGCTTGTAAAAACTGTGCAAACGTCAACACGTGAACAGCAGCAGATACGTGGGTTCACTTTGTGAGAATTTTTCTGATAAGTGCCGACTTCTGTACTGTCTGAGGACCAGTTGCGTGGTATGTGGGACATGCAGAACCGAAACCTGGAGGAGTTCCCGAAATGAAGATGAATTAGTGCCTTGTGTCTGAGTCAATGGGAGTTATGACACACCGAGGTGAGACCTTTCCAGTTTGTTTCGACTTCGGAGCTGAGTGCTCTCTTATCCGAAGCAGTGCTGCCGTTAAATTTGATGGCAAACTGTACAAGAATCATATAATACGGGGTATTGGCGACGCTGGAATATACAGTGCACATCAAAAATTATGTAAAGTTTGATTAACCCAAACACTTTAAAAGTACTATTTCATGTTATATGGTTCAAATATCTTACTAATTACTTTACTCCTTAGTAAAGGATATAAAATTTTCTGACAAATTTGAAATAGTTAAATTCTTGTGTATTGTTTGAGCCATCTACTGTTTCATTTAAAGTTAATACTGAATTACTCGATAATGATAGAGTGAATCTGATTAAAATGCTTTACAAATATTCAAAAGCATTTATCGATGGAATCCCTTGAACGAGACTTTACTCAGGGATAGTGACCATTGGGTTGATTGACCCTGACAGGGCGGTGCAGAGGAGTCCATATGGATTGAGTCCAAATGAAAATGTATTTGTACGCAAACCTATAAATTAATTGCCAAGTTGTAATATCGTTCGACTTAATTGATAATCGTGAGTTAAATGCCAGCACGGTCTGTGATAGATTTGCGTTGCTCCATATTAGTTATCAACTTAGGGTTATAAAATATTTTAAGTGTTTGGATATGACTAATAAAGTGCGCTTGAAACACAAGAGGAGCAGTACGAGTATGTAACAATGCCGTTTTGCCTCAAGAACGCTCCTTTCGTTTTTCAGCGAGCCGTATTAAACGCTTTGGAAAATTTAGCATATACCTATGATGGTCAACATGAATGATATTATCATAGTATCATCAACTATAGTAAGGTCGTTTTGGGGTACTAACCGAGACGGGATTTTAATTTAACTTTTCGAAGTGTGAGTTCCTTAAGACTACGCTGCAGTATCTGAGGTACGAGACCTAATCCGCAGAAGATCTCAGCACTAACTTCTCTGAGACCGCCTTCAGCTAAATGTATTGTGAGACAATTTATTGGATTAGCGTCTTATTTTCGAAAATCTATTCCTCAATTCTCTCAGGTTATGAAACCGATATACTTGCTACCTGCGACCAAAAACGTCTTTGGTTGGGATGACCATTTGGAAACAATTAGGAAGATAGTCATGTCTATTCTATTCTCCCAAATAAGCCAGTACTGAAGATATATGATCCACAATTTCCAATGGTTCTCATGGTTACTGTGCTATGTTAATACGTCGTTAACGGCAATCCTCATGTAGTGAAATACGTTAGTAAGAAAACCTTTTCTGCAGAGTTGTTGTTGGGTCAGCTAAGCATTTTCGACAGTATTTGATTGGCCGTGAATTCTTTGTGTATACGGATTATAATTCCCTGAAAGCATCAAGAACAAAGATGGATCCAAGGCCAATAAACTCCGTTGGTGGGCGCATTTACAATATTTTGACTTTACGATAGAACATAGAGAAGAGAAGCGCATGGCGCACATACACGTAAAGAACAGAAATAAGAAATGCAAATGGGTTCCCTTTAAACCCTTTTGTCCGCGGTCGAATCGGGTCCCCGGTCGTGGTAGGATGCTCATGGCGAGGTACAACTTGATTTGAATTGCACAGTTAATAGTGTAACCAAAGCAAGTCCTTACCGATAAAAAAAAAAAAATATCAAAGAAGCTAACTTCGGCTATGCCAAAGTTTATATACCCTTGCAGTCCTTGGCAATAATATTTTTACATTTTGAAATTTCTTTCCCTGCAACTCAATTTATCAATACACAAACAAAACATTCAAATTATTACTCTTTTTACTACAATTTTTCTTCTTCTACCATCCAAAGCATCACACGCATACACATACAGTTCGTGTAGCTTTGCGTCTGTGTGTGTGTATGCATGTGCTCTGTTTGATTTGCTGATGACGTAGAACCGATTTGTATTGACTGTAACTTGTGTTCTATTTATCCGATCAAATTCAAATTTTGGGATCTGAGATTTTATATCAAATTCTATTATATTGCTAAATTTCATGGGGATACTCCAATTTTTGCAATAATTTTTGTTCCAGAGCTATATGATATAGTAGTCCGATCCCGATGATTTTCATACTTTATCTCACCCGGGTAAAAATAAGCCTCCAAAAAAAATTTCATCACGATAGCTCTTAAGATGGCTGAGTATAACGCGTACGCACCGACGGACAGACGGACAGACGGACATGGCTATATCGACTCAGCTTCTCATGCTGATCAAGAATATATATACTTTATGGGGTCGGAAAAGTCTCCTTCTGTGCGTTACAAACATCTGACCAATTTTATAATACCCTCTGCAAGGGTATAAAAAACCAGAGGGCCGGGGCTAACTTCGACCGCGTCAAAGTTTGTATACCCTTGCAAATTTTTTAGTAGCTCTTTTATCTGAACTAACTGTTTTATTTAAAATGGGTAATGTTTGCGAAAGAACGGCCTTCAATCTTAGCATAGGATATAATGAACTTTTTGATGAAAGTCACTGTTTTCCACCGATCGTTTCTATGGGAGCTATATGATATAGTTACCCGATCTTTACCAAATTCGGCACAGTCATTAACAGATATATTTAACTGCCAAATGTTTAATTTGAGAGCAATCGCATTAAAAGTAACGAAGTTATTGACAAAAGTCACTGTTTTCGACGGATCGTTCCTATGGGAGGTATATGATATAGTCACCCGATCTTGATCAAATTTGGCACAGTGGTTTATAGTTACAAGAAACTTATTTATATTAAATTTCACGACAATAGCTTAAAAAGTAACGAAGTTATTGAGAAAAGTCACTGTTCGTGACTTTGCCGTTTGTATGGGAGCTATATGATATAGTCACCCGATCTTGATCAAATTTGGCACAATTATTAATAAGAACACAAAACTGACCAATACCAACTTGCTGATAAAATAACGAAGTTATTGAGAAAAGTCACTGTTCGTGACTTTGCCGTTTGTATGGGAGCTATATGATATAGTGGTCCGATTCGACTGAATCCGAATACAAACCCTGCAGTATATACAAGCCTACGTGCAAAATTTCAGCTCTGTAGCTCTTACGGTCTAGGAGGAGTTCTCATCGATCCAGACGGACGGACGGACGGACGGACGGACGGACGGACGGACATGGTTATTTGAACTCGTCTCGTCGTGCTGATCAAGAATATATATACTTTATATGGTCGGAGATGCTTCCTTCTATGCGTTGCACACTTCTGACCAAAATTAATATACCCTTTTTGCAAGGGTATAAATATTGTTTATTTAGTGACACTTTTGCAAATATTTACATACCTAAGCTACTCGAGATTTCATTGTTGAAAAATGGAAAAACCGGAGAAAGCTAGATTTCAGTGTTGGCAAACTCTATTTTTTATGGTGTTGCCAGTCTGTTGTTTTATTTGGCGCGTTGTTTGACCGCTCTGGCAGCCGAATATTGTATTCTGAACTATATTTGTTCTATAAAATCAAGAAATATTGTAAACTCAACAATATTTTCGTTTGTTGAGAATAGTGCGAACAAAAGTTTTAAAAAAGCTTATTGGAGTATTCGAAATTTGGCATCTGGCAACACTATCTCAAAATTTGACAATTTTTTTAGCCGGAAACAGCTACTGTTAGCTATAATCACGCTAAAAACATTCAATTGTTTTAAATTACACAAAACTTACGTAATAATATTTTCTGAGCTATTGTCGTTAATATTGGTCAGTCTATTACATCAATAAACCACTGTGCTAAATTTGATCAAGATCGGGTGACTATATCATCTAGCTCTCATAGGAACGATCGATCACAAACAGTGACTTTTCTCAATAACTTCGTTACTTTTGATGCGAGTGCTTTCAAATTTAACATTTGTTAGTTCAATATACATATCTGTTAATGACTATGCCGAATTTGATGAAGATCAGGTGACTATATCATATATGTCCTATAGGAACGATCGGTGGAAAACAGTGACATTGATCAATATCTTCGTTATTTCCTATGCTAAGATTGTAGGCAGTTCTTTCCCAAATATTGGCCTTTTTAGGTAAAACGTTTTTTCCTTTGATGGTAAGAAGAGAGTTACCAAAAAAGTTGCAAGGGTATACAAACATTGACGAGGTCGAAGTTAGCCCCGGCCCTCTGGTTTCTCTTTCGTTTAATACCAAATTTATGTAGTTTAAGCGCGTTTTGGGCTCGAGTAACTTAAGTAAATATTTACCAAAATATTTATTTTGTATGAAAGATATTTATTTTGCCAGCAGTACACGTATTTAATCGAGCAAAATTTGAATTGCCAATACATTTGTTCATGACTGTGGCCTAGGTGTCTATGAATACTTATGATTACTTTCTAGGCTTTGTATTTTCCAAACGATCCAAGTAAAATCTTCTTAGGCGTATCAATTATAATTACTTCTACGCCTTTAGGCTTTTACTATGTATTTAGTTTCTTTTCAAAAAAATCATGAAAATTTTTAATATTAAGAATTTCAAATGCAAATCATACCATTTAATTAAATAGTTTTATGTTACAACAATCTTAGCTCGGAAAAACTTAAATTTCTATAAATATATAATTGAAATGGTTTTCTTTTTTAGAAACAATTTACTCTTTAAATTGATTATGGTCGAAAATGTAACGACAGACACAACACGCTATCTCTCTCGATTATTTTGTATTTTTACAAAGTAATAAATCATTGGAAAATTATAAAACAATATGCACGATAAATACTATGCAACAATCCGAATTTTCTGCGGGCTGTCTGTTGTCCTTTTTGGTTCTCTGTGTTTTTTGCTTTTGTACAATTTTTTCAGATTTTTGTCTTTTTTTTGACGTTTCCTTTTGCACAATGCAAAGTGAGTTACAGTGTAGAACATATTGCTCGAACTACTCGGCTATCTGCAGAAATTGAAACGCGGGTCGCGACGCGACGGTTACACTACCAGCGCCAGCATAGTTCAATCCCAGGAAAAGTGGAGAAACAAAAAAAATACACACAAACGCACACACCTATGTATGTATGGATGTATGTACATGGCGAACGAGCATGGAAAACCAAGCGAAAGCCAACGCAGCAGCAAATCCGTTGAATATTGGGTATGCAAATTAATTTTTCTCTCTCTTACCTACGTACAACACCACCCTGCCAGTCACCGACCCTTTTTTCTCTCCAGTCTCCGACCTCTCTCCTGGCGTCGCTTGCTGTATCTCTTATATGCTGTGCCAGCATTTTGTTTCAGATCAGCGGTTACCGTCGCGCCATGTCAGGATGTTCCTGCGCCTCCAGCCTGACGACGTGCGGCAGCACCAAGGGATACAACTAAAAAAAAAAACAGGAAAAAACAACATGAAAAGCGCATAAAATAAGAAAAAAGAAACTGGTCTGGCAATCCCATGAAGTTGCTGCCGTCAGTTTGAAATGAATATAACCTCAAAGATTGCGACCAACAATAATTCAGGTTATGAAATCGATAACAGTTAAATCATCTATAGAGGGGGTATTCAGGCTTTAATAAGTTAAGTTGACTCTAGGTTCTTAAAAGTAAAGACAAAACAAGTTAAGCTATTGTTATTTGATTAAAAAACTTTCATTGTTTGAAGAATAATATTAAGTCATGTAACTAAATTATTACTCATAGCGGCTTATCATTGTAGAGAAACTCAAAAAATTACATTAAGTTAATAATGCCTTTGCGGCTAGTTTGAAATAAATTAAGTAACTTTTTTCCACTTTCACGAACGTTAATAAACGAAAAAGCTAATGACAATAGCGCTAAATTGGCTAAATTCTTTTTGATAGCTATATATTGAAAGCTGTTAATAGATTTAGCATTCAAAGCTAAATTGTCATCACTATTAAGATGTCAAAAATCGGTGTAAATAAATAAAATTCCACATTAATTGGATAAAATGAGTGCGAAAGTTTTGCCAGAAAAATTCTCAAACAATTTGAAAATCACCAGCAATCCGGTTATGAGTAAGAAGAGAATAAATGAAATCCAAGTGGGAAAAGCAGATGAAAATGATGCAGTTGGGGGAAAAGTTTCTAAGGCGAAGGCTAGAGCTAAGACCACGGTCACAAAACAAAGGGTAACAAAACTAAAAACCGTGCAAGGAGCGGAAAAGGATTTATGTGATAAGACAAAGCCAAATCCCAGGGCGAAAGCACCCAAGAAGACAACAGCAACAACAACAAAGACAGCAGAATCTCAACAAAAAAATGTATCAAAAAAGCTAGAAGAGAAGGATGATGACCCATTTGGTTTTTATATGACTAAACCAAAAGCCGAGAAACCGGTTAGCAATGGAAGGAAAAGGAAATCAGCAGAGCTTAATGATAATGAAGATGATGATCCCTTTGGATTTAATTCGTGTAAGAAAAATAGCAAAACTTCCATGACCAAAACTAACGGCGTGAGCATGATCAATGATGATTTAAGCATATCCAGTAGCAGTTCCAGTGATTCTCAATCTGAATTTAGATGGTCTCAATTGCGCAATATTAAAATCAATGATGAGAAAGTAAACGATTGGGACCTAAATGATTTTTTCTCAACAATTGTTAAAGATATTATCGACTCAATTGATAAGTCAAACAATGTAACTACACATGATAATAAACCAGTTGCAGATTTTTTATTAGACGATTTGAACTTAAGCGATTCGACGACCGATAATAATTTAAGTATCACATCAGAAGACGGTATAAGAAAAACCAAAAATTAAATTTACTCTTTATTCACCTTTTTGTTTTTTATTGTAGAAAATGGGGATACTAAACGAAAGTTTACATTTGAAATGTTTATGGACACACAGACTATTAAATCTAAAAGGTTAACATCGCAAAAATTTGTATTAGTGTGGCCATGAAACTAATGCCAATGCATTTATATCTAATTTAGCAAAGACGGTACACCCAAGAGTCCATTGAAATATCAATCCATATTTAATCGTTTACAATGGCAATTGCCAGTTCCTATAAGCCCAATTAAGTCGCCTCCAATAACTGCCAAGGAAAACTTTACCTTCCCGCCTCGATGTTTGCATATGGAAACAAAAAATATTCAATTGGAAGACGTAAAATGTAAAAAATATGCGTCAATGACGAATAAGCCGGCATCGTATGAAGTTAAACCAAGGTATCCATAAATATAATTTTGTATTTTTTTGTTTTGTTTGTTGATGAACTTTTATTAAGTTGAAAATTGGTTTACTTTAAGCTTGGATGTCGAAGAAACGAATAGGCTAAAGAAGGATGACGCGATAAACACGAATGTGGAACTGAACACCTTGGAGGAGGATATCAAAATACATACGCCAGAAAGGAATCGTGCAAGGAATGGATTAGTAAAGGATGGTGAATTGAAAAAATTGGAAAATGGTGTCAAAATAGATACGTCAAAAAGGGATCTTGCTACAAATGTATTAGTACAGGATGTAGAAAAGGATGAACTAGAAAAGAGTGTTGACACGAATAACATTAAAATTGAAACGGAACTGGAGACGGATGTCGAACTGAATACGCTGGAAAATGGTGTCGGGACGAATACGCTGAAAACGGATATCGAACTGAATACCTTTGAGATGGATATTGAAACTAATCAACACGAAAAAATTATCGAAATGACCACGCTGGGAAAGGTTATCAAAACGAATATGGACATGGATGACGAAATTAGCCCACTAGAAAAGTATATCAAAATCGAAACACTAGAAAAGGGTGTCTTAGGGAATGCAGGGTTAAAGGATGTCGATAAAAAAAACGCGGGTATCGAAGCGAATGAACTGGAAAAGGTTAAGAAAAAATACACACTCGAAAAGGATGCCCAAATAAATAAGCTGAAAAAGAGTCACGAAACGAATGCATTGGACCAAAAGATTTCCATGACTGAGCCACTACAAGTCATACAAAAAAGTGTTTCCGATTGTCTGAACGAACTTGAAGAAAATAACATCAAAAGTAGCTCTAGCAGCAGTTGCAACAGTCCCAGCAGCAATTCTGAGAATGATAATGATATTAAGAATGATAATGCAAACGAAACAAATCGTAAAGATAAAAATGTGGTTACACATAATACTAAAAAGGGCAAACCAATACCACAGACCTATTGGCAGGAAATGTCTGGATTACCCATTGATAAAGGTGACAATTGCAATAATGAAGACATTTTGGCTGATCTTCAACAGAAATAACAAATAGATGAAGCTGAGAACGAAATAGAATCCGTGGACAATCACAGTAAGACCTCCGATGACTCTGAAGATTATGAAGAGGAGGATGAGTTCAAATTAATGCGTGAAAATGGCCTGGACTTCTACGAGGATACCAATATAGATAATTACTATGATCCTATGGATTTTGAGCCAATCACCGATTACAGGGTGTACAAGGTTTATCAGGCCACCGTTCGTGCCATTTATAGACTTACATTAAAAGCCACAAGTCGTTTCCGATATCAATTTTCAACAATGTTATTTCCCATATTTGCTTTATGTTATTTATTGATGATCGCAAGTAATAAATCGACAGAGGCGTTGAAGTTTATTAAGCGTTATCAAGTATACTTTAACAAATCGGAAATGGGTCGCATTGAAAAATTGCTAAAGATCAAGAAAGCTCACAGTGTGCCGAAGAAGGCAAAAAGTATATTAAGTGGATGGGAGAAAATAGAAATTCGTATATCCTTGCCGGCATATAGACAGAGTCTTATGTACATTGAAGACTGGCCCATTGAGCAGCAACGAATGGTTCTGTCACTTTTCTTATTCAAATGCTATGAGGAAAACGATATCCCGCAAGATCGTCCACGCTATGCTGGTGTCCCGCTTCCGACCATTTTGTGGGCTGCACCGGAGACGGTGCATAAAATGGAATTTAAAAAAGACGAAAAAACGGAGGAGAAGGCTAAACAAAATACCGAACCTTCACCACCGCCAGAAAATACTAAAATGCCATCGGAGGAACAGTTATTTGCACCGATACCAAATCGCTCGGAGTTGTCACGTCGGAAAACCGATGAGAATAAACGCGTTGAATTAAGCCGTGATAATCTTCCATCTAGCTATTTGTATACGGCTCCGGACTGCGATGAGGTCGTTACCTGTGGCACTTTTTCAGAGGGCGTAGCCATGATGGCACTTGGCACTGAAACCTCTGTTATACATGTCTTTTCTCTTAGAGGACCCAAGTTGCCGCATTTACGGGCAGGTCCATATGTGGAGGAAAGCGATCCAGAAACGAGCGAAGAGCCCAAGCGAATATTTCAAATGTATAGAAAATTAACAAAACGTTCATTATACGGCCACAAAGATGCAATATTTGATTGCAGTTTTGCGCCAGATGACCGATTTCTAGTCAGCTGTTCGCAGGATCATACACTGCGTCTATGGTGCTTAATAACCTGGAGCTGCTTGGTGATCTATCGTGGTCATCTGGAACCCGTTTACAGTGTTACATTTGCGCCAAAGGGTTTTTATTTTATCTCGGGTTCTGCGGATTCCACGGCTCGCATATGGGCCCAAGACAGTCTTTTGCCCACTCGCATTTTCACCGGTCATCTAGCCGCAGTCAGTGTCTGTATATTTCATCAGAATCAGCGTTATTTAGCAACCGGATCCCATGATACCACAATACGCATTTGGGATATTGTAAAGGATGTTCAAGTGCGTCTGTTTATTGGCCATAATAGCAGGGTTAATACTTTAGCGTATACTCCATGTGGACATTACCTGATTTCAGGAGGCGATGACAAGTTAATTATTCTCTGGGATACGGTTACAGAACAATTACTAAGAGTTCTCACTCATCACACGGATAGGATTAATAGCATTACAGTTTCAATTGATGGTAATCTATTTGCCGCTGGGGGACAAGATTGCCGAATGTCTATCTGGGACTTAGAATTTCTTATAAGGAATAACACACGCAAAAAGCAAGAAGCGCAAGTGGAAGCAGATAAGACAAATGTTGATTCGACTGAGGCTGACTACTTGGTTAGCTCATATCGAAGTAAAGATGCTCCTATCTATTCAGTCCGAATGTCACGACGGAATCTTTTGCTGGCATTTTGCACTAGTACAGTTGGACGGACTGTAAAAAAAGAGGAGAAGGAAGATCCACGGGAAGAGGAAATGTTGGAATGGTTTGATTTCTTGGACTTGATCAAGACGAAAGCTTGTATTGAAGGGAACGATGACCCTGACACAGACAGGAAGACGGAGACTAAGAAAATGAATCAAAAGAAAGAATCAGATTCAGGATCAAATTCTGCATCTGATTCTGGATCAGACTTCGGGTCATATTCAAGATCAGATTCTGGATCAGATCCAGGATTAAATTCTAAATCAGATTCAGAATCAGATTCTGAATCTGATTCAGGATCAGATTCTGAATCTGATTCAGGATCAGATTCTGAATCAGTTTCAGGATCAGATTCTGAATCAGATTCTGGATCTGGTACCGACTCGGAGACAGAATCTGACACCGGATCGGCTACGGGTACAGATTCAAATACAGGCATAGATACCGAATCCGAAGAGGACGAAAATCGAATAAGAAAACGAAAAGTTCCAGTGAAAATTTAGGGTCATGTACTTGCTAACATACATCAAGCAGTACCAATTTTAGATCCATTATGGATAAACATTAATATGAGAAATGAGAAAATAAAATACGAAAACCAAAAATAATAAAAAGGAAACCCGCCATGGAAAAGCAGATAACATACACACACATACACAGAAGGAAAGAAAGAAGAGTAACAACAATTTGCAAGTTTCAAAATATATACAAAAAAAAAAAAAAAAATGTTCTGGCCACGTGTACAGCTGCCCACGCCCCCATGGCTCCCCTCACCCGATGCCTCCATCTACTCCACCGCTTTTCCCACATTTACAAAAGGCGTGCAAAATTTATAGAGGCACGCATTAAAATCCACCAGGCACGCTCGACTAACTGCGTCCAACGCCCACGGCGGGACACAGCATCGAGCGGAGAATCACCAAAAGGACCAAAGAGAAAGGACCAAAGAAACTGAATGTCCCGGCCGGCCCCGGCGCAGCCCAGTAGACCGCAGTTCTTGTCCCTTGCACCCCAACAGCAACAGCAGCAGCCCACTTCTTCTAAATAAGCGACACGACAATATATTTACGCAACTTCTTATGCTTGCTTCTTTTTTTTTGTTCTTGCCCCTGTTGGGGGTTGCTGCCCGAAAAAAAAACACAACTCAAGTGCCGCCGTCGTCGTCCTCGTTGCCGTTGCCGTAGCAATGGTCCGTTGTTGTCCTTGCTGCAGCATCTTGCGTCTCGTTTGTAGCAGTTATCTCTCTGTGTGGGTTTTTTTTTTTTTTTTGTTTCTACTGAGCGAAATAAAATTGTTTACTCCACTGTCATATGCACGTGTGACGACGTCTACGTGGTTTCCTGGGCGAAAGCTCCTTGCGGCATAGTCCTTGCTTGCTATCAAAAAATGAGAATTCTTGATAGCATTTTGCATTTTGCGAACCGATGCTCTGTAAGTGACGTTCCAACGAAACAAAAGCATGTAAACCAGTGCTTTGTGTCTGAGCCAACAGGAGTCATGTTACATCGAGGTGAGAGCTACCCAATTTGCTTCGACTCTGGTGCCGAATGTTCCTTGGTAAGAGGAAAGATAACTGGCAGGTTGTCCGGAAAGCGCATGAATAACATAGTAATGCTAAAAGGTATTGGCGATGCCGGTATTTATAGTACTATGCAAATTCTCAGTCAGGTTACCATTAATGAAAACATGGTAGAAATATTATTTCAGGTTGTTCGAGATGAGGATTTGCAGCATGATGTCATCATTGGACGTGAAGTCCTTAGTCAGGGTTTCAATGTTGTGCTTTCACCAAATGCGTTTAAATTTGTAAAATCAAAGTCTGTAAATATTTGTGCCGCTAATGATTCTCCAATTAATCTTGACGAAATCGATACTAAATTGGCTGATGCTGATAAAGGCAGATTAATAAAAAATTATACCTCAGCATTTTCTAAAGGGATCCCAAACACAAGAGTTAATACAGGAGAAATGAGAATTTGACTAATTGACCCCAACAAAACTGTGCAACGTCGGCCGTATAGGCTCAGTCCAGAAGAGAGAGAGAGATAGTACGCGAGAGGTTAAGAGAGTTACTTAGATGTAACTTTATCCGCCCAAGTTGTTCTCCGTAGGCCAGAGCTATGTTGCTTGTAAAAAAAGAAAAATGGGCCTGATCGTTTATGTATTGACTACCCAGAATTAAACTCAAATACCGTTGCTGACAAATACCCCTTGCCGCTCATTAGTGATCAGATTCAACATCCCAATGTTGAACTCGAGAATGTTCGAAAAAAAATAGTAACTGTCCTTACAAACGAACCTGTTTTGGTAATTTTTGACCCACAATACCCCATTGAGTTACACACTGACGCCAGTTCATGTGGATATGGTGCAATACTCCTACACCGTATTAAAGGTAATCCTCATGTGGTGGAATATTTTAGCAAAGTAACTTCGCCCTCTGAGGCTAGATATCACTCATACGACTTGCAAACATTGGCTGTGGTTGCTTCTGTAAAACACTTTCGTCATTATCTGCTTGGGCGAAAGTTTGTGGTATATACTGATTGTAATTCGCTTAAGGCTTCACGGACAAAGATAGACTTAACACCAAGAGTTCATCGCTGGTGGGCCTATCTGCAATCATTCGATTTTGATATCCAATATAGAGAGGGAAAACACATGGCTCATGCAGACTTCTTTTCCAGGAATCTAGTTCCTTCAAAGCCACAACTTGTGTTAGAAAAAATCACCGAGAAGCGAATAAACTTAGCTGAGATTTCAAGCGAGTGGCTTCTTACGGAGCAGAAATTAGATCCAGAGATTGTAGAAATAGTTCGCAAGCTCAATTCTAACGAGCAACAAGACGATTTAATTAAATCCTATGATTTAAGGAAAGGTATCTTACATCGCAAGATTCAAAGAAACAGTAGAACACGTTGTCTACCGGTGGTGCTACGAACGTTTAGATGGTCCGTGGTAAATCAAGTACACGAGTCAATTATGCACCTTGGTTGGCAGAAAACTCTTGACAAGGTCTACCAATATTATTGGTTTCATAACATGAATAAATATGTTCGCAAGTTTGTAAATAATTGCATTACTTGTAGGACTTCCAAGTCGCCTTCTGGGAAAATACAAGCTGAGCTCCATCCAATCGCGAAGGTGAACATCCCTTGGCACACTGTTCACATAGATATTTCCGGAAAATTGAGCGGTAAAAGCGACCTAAAAGAATATGTCATCGTTCAGATTGATGGCTTCACGAAATTTGTACACCTTTATCACACCCTTAAAATAGACACAGAAAGCTGCATTAAGGCCTTAAAAGCCTCGATTGCCCTATTCGGGATACCAAATCGTATCATAGCTGACCAGGGAAGGTGCTTTTCAAGTTCTCGATTCTCTGAATTTTGTTCCTCACAAAATATAAAACTTCATCTAATCGCAACTGGGGCAAGTCGTGCAAACGGTCAGGTTGAGCGTGTTATGAGTACACTCAAAAATTTGCTAACTGCTGTCGAGTCGAGCCAAAGATCCTGGCAAGATCCACTTGGCGAGGTTCAGCTTGCATTAAATTGCACAGTTAATCGTGGAACTAAAGCGAGCACGTTGGAAATGTTGATAGGAAAGGAGGCTCGACCGATAGGGTTAATTCCACCAGTGGACACAGAAATTGAGATTGATTTGAACAGTGTGCGGACTCGAGCCAGTGATAAGATGAAGAGTTTGGCTGAGTATGATAAACAACGCTTTGACAAAACTAATGCCACGGTTGTAAGGCATGATGTTGGTGACTATGTCCTGCTAAGAAACGAGGAGAGACACCAAACGAAATTAGACCCGAAATTCAAGGGCCCATTTTTGGTTACTGAAGTCCTGGAAGGGGACAGATATATGTTAAAATCGCTAACAAATTAACGGCTTTACAAATACTGTCATGAAGACACTAGAAGAATTCCAGATGGTAAAATTCCTGACGAAATTTAAGCAAATACTATGTTATTTTGTTGAAATCGCATAGTGCAAGCACAATGATTAATTGTTTTGTTAAAATTTAAGTAAATTTTTGAATTTTGTTAAAAAAAAAAAAAAGAAGAAGAAGATACTCTGTATGGTATGATTAAGAATAAAACTTAAGTTCAGTTTATGTTATGAAACTCAAAATGTGTCTCTGAACTTGATATTTGGTCATTACACGAGGATGTGTGAATGGCAGAATGGTTATCCGTCTAGGAGAGACGATGTTTTGTTACCCGTCTAGGAAAGACGATGTTTGGTTATCCGTCTAAGAGACGATGATCGAGTTCCGTTTGGTAATTTTGAAGTTAAAAATTAAAATATTACACGAGGACGTGTAAAGGTCAGGATGGCCGTGTCAATTAAGTGACTAATAAGTCAAAGCCTACTAGATAGTTGGCATTACCTTTGCAGCGGCTGCAGACTGACGTCTGGAATGTTGCTGGGAATGTTGACTTTGCAGGATGACAATCATCTTTGCCTTGGCAACATGTTTAGAAACAATTTGGTCAATCTGTCATCAGGTCAGGTCCTATATAAAGGGGAGCCTCGGGCTAGAGAGCTCAGTGAAGAAACCCCCCTGGGAACTAGCCATACAGAAAAAGGTATAAGTGAAAAGTAAAAGTGAAAAGTAAAAAGTCTAAAGTGAAAAGTAAAAGTCTAAGTGAAATAAAAAGTACTAAGTGAACGTTTCCAGTTGAAAATATGAGCGAGGCGAGCAAGAATCCTGACGTCCCGACATATACATTGAAGTATACAACATATTCACATAAACATATGTCAATTAAGTGACTAATAAGTCAAAGCCTACTAGATAGTTGACAGGCATGTCAATTGTAGCCCTGGCATTACCTTTGCAGCGGCTGCAGACTGACGTCTGGAATGTTGCTGGGAATGTTGACTTTGCAGGATGACAATCATCTTTGCCTTGGCAACATGTTTGGAAACAATTTGGTCAATCTGTCATCAGGTCAGGTCCTATATAAAGGGGAGCCTCGGGCTAGAGAGCTCAGTGAAGAAACCCCCCTGGGAACTAGCCGTACAGAAAAAGGTATAAAGGTATAAAAAGTCTAAAGTGAAAAGTAAAAGTCTAAGTGAAATAAAAAGTACTAAGTGAACGTTTCCAGTTGAAAATATGAGCGAGGCGAGCAAGAATACTAACGTCCCGACATATACATTGAAGTATTCACATAAACATATTCACATAAACATATGTCAATTAAGTGACTAATAAGTCAAAGCCTACTAGATAGTTGACAGGCATGGCAATTGTAGCCCTGGCATTACCTTTGCAGCGGCTGCAGACTGACGTCTGGAATGTTGCTGGGAATGTTGACTTTGCAGGATGACAATCATCTTTGCCTTGGCAACATGTTTGGAAACAATTTGGTCAATCTGTCATCAGGTCAGGTCCTATATAAAGGGGAGCCTCGGGCTAGAGAGCTCAGTGAAGAAACCCCCCTGGGAACTAGCCGTACAGAAAAAGGTATAAGTGAAAAGTAAAAAGTCTAAAGTGAAAAGTAAAAGTCTAAGTGAAATAAAAAGTACTAAGTGAACATTTCCAGTTGAAAATATGAGCGAGGCGAGCAAGAATCCTGACGTCCCGACATCAGAAGTGGGATTGGCGCCACCCCCTATATTTACTGACGAACAGTGGCGAGTAATTTTGCAAATGCAAAATCAAAATATGTTTGTAAGGACAATGCAAGCTTCAACTTCAGAACAACAACACGCCGCAGGCGTAGACGCTTCAAAGTGGTGTGCGACTGCAGATATCATACTAACTGAACAGCCCCTAGAAGGAAGCAAGCTCATTATGACGTTAAGTAATGCGATGGAGGGCAGTGCATCCCAATGGCTAACAGAAATCTCCTACCCTGGCATGAAGTGGAGCGAGTTTAAAGAATTGTTCCTTCATCGATGCAAAAGCGATGAAACACCAGCAGCGATGTTTTTGAACTTGTTAAGCAGTCGTCCGGCTAATGAAGAATCCTTGGCAGTATATGCTAGTCGCTTGGTCTCATCGCTAACTACGGCCTGGAAGGGCAAAAACATAGAGGAGATCGCCGTTTCTGTTGCGCTTGCACATATGGCAAATATGGACCGCCGTTTACAACGAATTGTATTCACTTCAAGGGTGCAAACAAGAATTGATCTACAAGCGGAGTTGAAGGCCTACAACTTTCAAAAGCATCGCGATATCGGCCGTGATATCAGCCCTGGACCTGACAATAAAAGACGAAAAATGTCAACCACGCTGTGCCATTTCTGCGGACAAGTCGGACACAAAATAGCAGAATGCAGAAAAAAAGCGCGACAAGAGGCCGAGGCGAACCGATGCTCTGTAAGTGACGTTCCAATAAAACAAAAGCATGTAAACCAGTGCTTTGTGTCTGAGCCAACAGGAGTCATGTTACATCGAGGTGAGAGCTACCCAATTTGCTTCGACTCTGGTGCCGAATGTTCCTTGGTAAGAGAAAAGATAACTGGCAGGTTGTCCGGAAAGCGCATGAATAACATAGTAATGCTAAAAGGTATTGGCGATGCCGGTATTTATAGTACTATGCAAATTCTCAGTCAGGTTACCATTAATGAAAACATGGTAGAAATATTATTTCAGGTTGTTCGAGATGAGGATTTGCAGCACGATGTCATCATTGGACGTGAAGTCCTTAGTCAGGGTTTCAATATTGTGCTTTTACCAAATGCGTTTAAATTTGTAAAATCAAAGTCTGTAAATATTTGTGCCGCTAATGATTCTCCAATTAATCTTGACGAAATCGATACTGAATTGGCTGATGCTGATAAAGGCAGATTAATAAAAAATTATACCTCAGCATTTTCTAAAGGGATCCCAAACACAAGAGTTAATGCAGGAGAAATGAGAATTTGACTAATTGACCCCAACAAAACTGTGCAACGTCGGCCGTATAGGCTGTGAGGAACATTATAATTAACTATAATATCCCACACAACAAGCAAACAGCGGCACAATCCAACGATACAAATAAAGCACCGAACACAAGATACAGCCGAGACACAAACCTAAGTTACGATATACGACCAAGCCGGCTACTGGTCGATCGAACCGATGGCTTACGATCGAACCGATAGCTTACGATCAAACCGGGTCGATCGAGCCACACGTCACCGCTGGCGATTTCGTACAAGCGGGAAGATGCGTGGGAAGCATAATACGAAAAACCCAATATACACGCATATGCAAGGGACAACCAAGTCTAACATGGCTCGATCGAACCTATGACGTACGATCGAACCAATTCGAGCCTATGACGTATGATCAAACCAAGTTGGACTCATGACGTACGATCGAACCAATTCAAGCCTATGACGTACGATCAAACCAAGTTGGACTCATGACGTACGATCAAGCAAGGCTCGATCGAATCACAGGCGACCGCTGGCAATTTCGTACAAGCGGGAAGTTGCGTGGGAGGCAGAATGTAAGAAATCAACGATATAAGAGTGATGGAACCCGGTTTGATGGCATAATTGCACACAAACGGGGGCATTGGCCTATTTATGCAAATTAAGAGCACAGAGAGGCAAATATGAATGCATGCGTTAGAATGCGCTGAATAATGCATGTCACACGTACACTATGCGTGAGGGAGAGTATCGATGACCAATAGCGCACTATCTGCCTACGTCACGCTCATGAGAATGAAAGCAGTTAGACTGCGAGCAGCCGAAATCTGAAGAGCGAGAGAAAATGAAAGTGAGGGCCAAGCAAGCCCATGAGACGGGTGCGGGGCATGCATGCTTTGTATGAAGCAATGATGGTTTGTGGATTGGATAGGGGAATATGCGAACCGAAGGGGGGGGAATGAGCAATGGGGAAGCCCGCTATCCAACAGATACGATATATGTATGAAAGGGGATTGTATGGGAAATGAAATGATTTCGTGTATTAATTTAATCAGGCTAATCATTATTAAGCAATAATTTAAGTTAATATAACTAATATATGTATGTATAAGCATAATGTGGAAGGAATATGGGCGAAATTGGGTATGACGAGTGGATCAAAGAGAGCGACGGGCGACGGCAGCGCCGACAGAGAAAAGAAAGCAGAGAAAGTCAACGGGATACGATGGGCGGCCAATAGAAAGGCGACGCCAACGGAGTGAAAGTGATAGAAGCTAATGCATACAAGGGAGAAAGACAAGGACAAGGAAATGAATGGGCGCGCAGCCACAAAGAAAGTGGACACATATGCGCCAAGAACTACGGGACTTTCACCACGCATAGCAACAAGTGGATGCGTGGGTGAAAGTAGGAGGCCGATGGAAAAATACCAGCTGTATAGCGGTACTACACCAGCCAGTGCCAGAGGCCAGAGGAGCTGCCTATATAAAGGCGGCACAAATCAGATCAAATCATCAAGTCATCGAGGCATGATCAAGTAACAAGTAATTAAGGCCTTACGAGTAACCTTAAGAACTTACCAGGGAAAATACAAGGAACAAACAAGTCATTAAGGCCTTACGAGTAACCTTAAGAACTAACCAAGGAACACAAGGAGCAGAAAAGGGACTAGGAACTATACAGGCCTTACGAGTAACCTGTACAGTTCATGTCGACAGCAACAAATCCTTAAATAAGGATAACAAGTACCATACGCAGCAAAGGGAAGACAAGAAAGGACAACGAAGGATTCGAAGCGACTCACCAACGCTATCCAAGTCCAGACCTACCGCAGAGAAACTTGTCATAGCCAATCAAGCCCAAAAACGATCGCAAATAAACATATTATAAAACCCAAATTAATAAACAAAGCTGTTCTGATTTCACCGGGGCACAAAATAAATTTTGTTGTGCCGAACCTAGCCCAAGAGATATTATAAATATCCCGAAGGACGAGAAAGGATCGTTACAACTGGCGCCCAACGTGCTATACTGGTGAAATTTAGAAATAAAAATACAGTTTATAAATCACAAAAAGATCAAAAATGGGAAAAGGATGGATTTACCACATGAAGAAGGAGGATTTGGTACAGACAGGCCAAAGGATCGGGATCGAGATAAACGGCACAGTGGAGGAAATGAGGAGACAGCTAGGCGAGTGGATAGAAAGGAATGAAAAGGACCCAGACTGGAAGGAGGAAATAAATAGATTGGAAACAAAGTACTCGAAAAATGTAAAAATGAAAACAATAGCAAGCACATCAAAAACATGCGAAAGTGAGGCTGAGGAATTCCAGAAAATAAACATCGCCACACTAGCAATCCCTCCATATTTACCACCAAGATGGGGAAGCGAAGGAGCCCTAGATAGCGCAGAGACAAAGGGGGACATAAGGAGACAAACAATAGACCCCAAGAAAACGGCACCACATACAACAAACAAGACCACCGAATACGCCAAGGTGGCAAAACAAGTGAGGGAATGGACATTCAGGTTCGACGGCAATTCCAGACCACTAGAGTTCATAGAACAGATCGAGTGGTCAGCAGACATGTATGGCATCGAACTGGACATGATCCCGAGAGCGATGCCAGAGCTACTGAAAGATAGGGCACTCAAATGGTACATCGCAAACAATAAGCAGTGGCGAACATGGAAGGAATTTGTTGAAGGCTTCAAGAAATATTTCTTGCCGAAAGGATTCTTCAACAAATTGGCTGATCAAGTGAAAAATCGCAAGCAAAACAGAAACGAGTACTTCAAGGACTATATGGTGGATATGCAAACATTGATGAGACCCCTAAAAATACCAGAGTACGAACAATTGGAGGTCATATTGGAAAATTGCACTCCAGATCTAAAAATATTCGTTCGGCCGCACAGGGTCAGAGATCTAGATGAGCTGATGCAGTTGGCAGAAGAACACGAGATGCTCGAACAAGAGCGATTCGAGTTCCATCGCGAAAGCAATGCTCAAAGAACACATAACAACCAATCAAACCACAGAGGAGGAAATAATCACGGGCCACCAGTCACACAGTGCCGAAGATGCCAGGACAATGGCATGGAGAATCATTCGAGACCAAACCAAGAAAACAAGAACATACAAGACGGAAAAGTCTTGAACCCGAATCAGGCGTGCCGCAGATGCGGGGGAGCCGGACACTGGGCCAGGGAATGCAACAATCAGAGACTAAACTTCTGCTGGCAGTGTGGAAAAGTGGGCAGAAGGACGAAAGAATGTTGTTGGAATTCGGGAAACGAAAGGCGGTTCCAGTCTATCAGGGGCGAGCAGGGACCGAGCCAACAAGCTCCTCACCACTAATAGGCCAACTAGTAGAAGAAGAGGATCAATTGTCAGCGATTATCGAAGTAGCAGGAATACAGATGAAAGCGACAATTGACTCCGGAGCCACGAGTAGCTTCATCAGCAAGCAGATATTGGAAACAGTGAGGAATAAAGGAAAATGGGAGAACACACACAAACAGGTATACATGGCAGACGGAAAGGTGCGAGACATTGAAGAGCAATGGACAGGATGCGTGAGATTCGGACACAAGGAAATCCACATGCCATTTCTAGTCATGCCAGAAGGAATGGATGCGCTAATATTGGGGTGGAACTTCCTCCGGATTATGAACACAGAAATATCGTGTGGTGGCCACAAAGTGCGAATACCGACAGTAAGGCGAATACAGGGCAGGCTCGTAGAAAGAATATCCATCATGGTCACTCAGAAGAGTGACCAGCAAGAAATACAAAACTTTCTGAGTCAGGAATTGAATGAATTAAGGAAAGTTAAGGGACTGTCAAAGGTGGGGATACATCGCATAACGATGAAGGACGATATCCCAATAAAACAAAGGTATTACCCGAAAAACCCGAAAATACAAGGAGAAATCAATGCAAAGGTCGACGAGCTGTTGACAATGGGATGCATAGAACCATCGCAAAGCCCATATAGCTCACCCATTGTGATGGTGAGAAAGAAACAGACAGGCAAATGGAGATTATGCGTAGATTTTAGACAGATTAACGCAAAATCTATAAAAGATGCATACCCAATGCCACGCATCGATTACATCTTGAATCAACTACGCGAAGCAAAATTCATAAGCAGCTTAGATCTGAAGGACGGATACTGGCAGATTCCGTTAGAAGAGAAAAGTAGACCAATGACGGCATTCACAGTCCCAGGGAAGGGGTTATTCCAATGGAAAGTAATGCCATTCGGTTTACACTCAGCATCAGCAACTTTCCAACGCGCACTGGACCAAATCATTGGCCCAGAAATGATACCAAACGCATTCGCATACCAAGATGACATTGTGATAGTGAGCAAAACAATCGAAGAACACATGAATCATCTACAAGAAGTGTTCAGGAGATTGAAGGAAGCGAACTTGAGAATTAATGCCGAGAAGTGTCAATTCTTTAGAAAAGAGCTAAAATTCCTAGGCCACTTGGTGACAGAAAACGGTATTGCAACGGACCCAGAAAAGGTGGCCGCAATAGCCCAATTAGAACCACCAACGTGCACAAAGGAATTACGCCAGTACTTAGGAGTGGCATCTTGGTACAGACGGTTCGTACCAGGTTTTGCAGCACTAACACACCCATTGAACGAACTACTAAAGAAGAGAACAAAGTGGCACTGGAGCGAGGAGCATCAGGCAGCATTCGATGCTGTAAAGGAAAGGCTGACGAGTGGACCAGTATTGGCATGTCCAGACTTCACAAAAATGTTTGTGCTCCAGACGGATGCAAGTAACGTGGGATTAGGAGCCATATTGGTACAAAACACTGAGGATGGCGAGAGAGTGCTATCATACCTGTCAAGAGAGTTAAACCCAGCGGAAAAGAACTATTCGGCAACAGAAAAGGAATGCCTAGCGATAGTATGGGCAATACGCAAACTAAAGCCATACCTTGAAGGATACCGATTTAAAGTGGTAACAGATCACATGGCGTTGAAGTGGTTGAATAGCATAGAAAGCCCTACGGGCCGTATAGCCCGATGGGCACTGGAACTGCAACAATACGATTTCGAAATAGCATACAGAAAGGGCAAATTAAACATTGTCGCAGACGCTTTGTCAAGGCAACCAATGGAAGGGTGCAAAAGAATAATAGATAATGGTGCCAGATTAAGACAAGCAAACAACGAGTGTGGGTGGATCCAAGACATAATGGGAAAAATAAAGCAACAACCACAGAAATATCCGGATTACATTATAGAAAATAGTCAGGTATACAGGAACATTCCGCACAGAGCAGGCCAAGAAGAAGTGGTAGCTTGGAAACTATGTGTGCCAAAAACACTACGTAATCAAGTAATGGCCGAAAACCACACGGCAACAACAGCAGGGCATACAGGGAGCAGGCGAACTACTGCCAGGACCGCAGCAAGATATTACTGGCCAGGAATGCAACGAGATATCAGGACATTTGTAGGAAAGTGTACGATATGCCAACAATATAAACCCAGCCAACAGCAGGCAGCGGGAAAGATGCTAACACAAATACCGGAAGAACCATGGGCTACAGTATGCGCTGACTTTGTAGGACCGTTGCCAAGATCGAAACACGGAAATTCGATGCTACTAGTAATCATTGACAGGTTTTCGAAATGGACAGAACTGATACCGATGCGGAAGGCAACGGCAGAAAGTCTAGTTAAGGCCTTTCGAGAGAGGATACTATCTCGATTCGGAGCTCCAAAAATGGTGATAACGGACAATGGAGTTCAATTCACTAGCAGGATATTCAAAAAAATGTTAGAAGAATGGGGATGCCAACACCAACTGACAGCACCGTACACGCCACAAGAAAATCCAACCGAAAGAGCAAATAGAACAGTAAAAACAATGATTGCTCAGTTTACGGGGGAAAATCAACGCAACTGGGATGAAAGTTGGCCAGAAATAACGCTAGCAGTAAATACAAGCCAATCAGAGGCAACAGGATTCACGCCTGCGTATGTAATACAGGGGCGTGAACCAAGAATGCCGGGTGCACTATACGATAATGTCACGATAGGCACAGGGAAGCAAACGATACCACCAGAAGCGAAGGTAAAACAAATGCAAGAGCTGTTTGAATTGATACGTCGAAATCTGGAAACGGCTGCACAGGATCAGGCCCGCCACTACAATCTGAGACGAAGAGAATGGAGACCAGTGATGGGAGCAACGGTATGGGCAAAAGAACACCACCTTTCAAATGCTGCAGAAGGATTCGCAGCGAAGCTGGCACCAAAGTTTGGAGGCCCATATGAGGTGATAGGCTTTGCATCTCCGGTCATATGCAAATTACGGCACAAAGAAACAAAAAAAGCAGACAAGCACATATCAGCCAATTGAAGCCACAAATATGCGAGGAAGCGGATGGCACGAAAATTGATGAGCAATGAGTATGGACGACTCTAATGACATGGCGGCGAGAAAATCTGCACAGACCGGCCGGCTGGACAGAGAACTCAAAACATGGCTTAGAGTTGAAAATCTCAAAACGCATCGCGTCAGAAACAAAGTATAGCAAAGTTGCAAACCGCATCGCAGAATACAATGAAGATATGCGAATATCGTAAATATACAGATATTCAAATGTGCATGAAAAAAAAAAGGGCAGCAAAACACAAAACGGTCAAACAATCAAAGAGAGTCAATGCCTACACATGCGCACGATATTACGCATGTAATGGTGAATTGGAGCACACGTAATGGAATGAGTGCACAAAAAAAAAAAAAAAAAAAAAAGAAAAGGGAGGGGAACACACCTACACATGCGCATGAGATTAAGCGTGTAATCGTGCAGCATCGCGACACACATACACATGCGCGCGGTAATACATTAGTATTAGTGGAGCATCGCAGGGGCATTAAAATATTCGGCGACGATAGTTGGAATAGAGAATCTAAAGTTGAATAGCGGTAAAAACTTAACAAATATCAAAGATGCGAGGTTTCCTGCATGCAAGAATCCTAGTCATGAAACACTCAAAGTCGAAAGCTCCGAGAGTAAACACCTAAAAGAAAAAAAAAACCAAACAATGAATTTTTATCAGAATGATAATGGCCAAGATGAAGGCGTAGTTCGAGGTGGTGCGGCACCGGGGGCCCATAGGGCAGGCGGTGACTGGCATTGGTCCGATGAGGAGTCCGACGACGATGTGCCGGACATGGCAAATCCGGCCATCGCCGCCTCTTCGGACGAGGAGTGGGATGAGGACGGAGTCGACAGCGGATATCTGACGGAGGAGAGCGAGGCCGAGTCAGCGGCAAACGTAACGGAAGAGGAGAGCGGCGATGAGGCGATGTGGAGAGAGCTGGACGAGGCCGTCCGGCTCATGGAAGATGAACAGTGGGAGAGAGAAGAGCCGAGCAGCGAGGCTGAGGAGGCGCTGTGGGAGGACCACAGGCAATATCAAATGGTGGATCCAGAGGAGTTTCTGGAGAACCGAAGTGGGCGAAACAGCCCGGAGTACGCGCCATGGGACGACGTGCCCGAGCAACCGGCGCAAGCATGGGAGCCAGCACGGTCGCCGACTCCGTTTCGTATGGTGGACTACATGTCCGAAGCCAGCGAATCGGAGGAGGAGGCCGTGGCTGGTGCGAGTGAGGCTGAAGGAGAGGCCAGCCAAACGCCTGGAAATGACGGAAATGTGGTGCCAGGCGACGCATGTTGGCAACACATGTGGGTGTGCCAGCAAATAGCAAACCTACGAGAAGCAGACAGGGCACGGCAGGAGGCGGCGCGATTTGCTCAGGCCAGGGAACGGCTGGCACTGGCAATGCAGCAACAGCAACAGCAGAACTGGGCAGCTTGGTTCCAGATGGAAATAGAGGAGCAGATGCGGGGGGATTAGTATTAGAATATAAGAAGGGAAACGGGGAAGAAAAGATGCGGAACGGGCCAAAAAAAAAAAAAAAGGGGGAAACACAAATAATGAAAAGATGCCCTAATCCGCCAACATTACCGAAAAGATACTCAGTAATCGCCAACAATGGAAGATGCCATAAGGCCAATAAAAGATGCGAGCTGAGTCCCAAAAACAAAAACAAGTAGAACACATGCCAAAACTGAAAAAAAAGGAACAAAGATAATACATAAAAAAAAAAAGGAAAACACATATATGTAACGATCACAAGGTACAAGGGACAGGGAGGGCAAATCCCTCCCGAAGAAGGGGGAGTGTGAGGAACATTATAATTAACTATAATATCCCACACAACAAGCAAACAGCGGCACAATCCAACGATACAAATAAAGCACCGAACACAAGATACAGCCGAGACACAAACCTAAGTTACGATATACGACCAAGCCGGCTACTGGTCGATCGAACCGATGGCTTACGATCGAACCGATAGCTTACGATCAAACCGGGTCGATCGAGCCACACGTCACCGCTGGCGATTTCGTACAAGCGGGAAGATGCGTGGGAAGCATAATACGAAAAACCCAATATACACGCATATGCAAGGGACAACCAAGTCTAACATGGCTCGATCGAACCTATGACGTACGATCGAACCAATTCGAGCCTATGACGTATGATCAAACCAAGTTGGACTCATGACGTACGATCGAACCAATTCAAGCCTATGACGTACGATCAAACCAAGTTGGACTCATGACGTACGATCAAGCAAGGCTCGATCGAATCACAGGCGACCGCTGGCAATTTCGTACAAGCGGGAAGTTGCGTGGGAGGCAGAATGTAAGAAATCAACGATATAAGAGTGATGGAACCCGGTTTGATGGCATAATTGCACACAAACGGGGGCATTGGCCTATTTATGCAAATTAAGAGCACAGAGAGGCAAATATGAATGCATGCGTTAGAATGCGCTGAATAATGCATGTCACACGTACACTATGCGTGAGGGAGAGTATCGATGACCAATAGCGCACTATCTGCCTACGTCACGCTCATGAGAATGAAAGCAGTTAGACTGCGAGCAGCCGAAATCTGAAGAGCGAGAGAAAATGAAAGTGAGGGCCAAGCAAGCCCATGAGACGGGTGCGGGGCATGCATGCTTTGTATGAAGCAATGATGGTTTGTGGATTGGATAGGGGAATATGCGAACCGAAGGGGGGGGAATGAGCAATGGGGAAGCCCGCTATCCAACAGATACGATATATGTATGAAAGGGGATTGTATGGGAAATGAAATGATTTCGTGTATTAATTTAATCAGGCTAATCATTATTAAGCAATAATTTAAGTTAATATAACTAATATATGTATGTATAAGCATAATGTGGAAGGAATATGGGCGAAATTGGGTATGACGAGTGGATCAAAGAGAGCGACGGGCGACGGCAGCGCCGACAGAGAAAAGAAAGCAGAGAAAGTCAACGGGATACGATGGGCGGCCAATAGAAAGGCGACGCCAACGGAGTGAAAGTGATAGAAGCTAATGCATACAAGGGAGAAAGACAAGGACAAGGAAATGAATGGGCGCGCAGCCACAAAGAAAGTGGACACATATGCGCCAAGAACTACGGGACTTTCACCACGCATAGCAACAAGTGGATGCGTGGGTGAAAGTAGGAGGCCGATGGAAAAATACCAGCTGTATAGCGGTACTACACCAGCCAGTGCCAGAGGCCAGAGGAGCTGCCTATATAAAGGCGGCACAAATCAGATCAAATCATCAAGTCATCGAGGCATGATCAAGTAACAAGTAATTAAGGCCTTACGAGTAACCTTAAGAACTTACCAGGGAAAATACAAGGAACAAACAAGTCATTAAGGCCTTACGAGTAACCTTAAGAACTAACCAAGGAACACAAGGAGCAGAAAAGGGACTAGGAACTATACAGGCCTTACGAGTAACCTGTACAGTTCATGTCGACAGCAACAAATCCTTAAATAAGGATAACAAGTACCATACGCAGCAAAGGGAAGACAAGAAAGGACAACGAAGGATTCGAAGCGACTCACCAACGCTATCCAAGTCCAGACCTACCGCAGAGAAACTTGTCATAGCCAATCAAGCCCAAAAACGATCGCAAATAAACATATTATAAAACCCAAATCAATAAACAAAGCTGTTCTGATTTCACCGGGGCACAAAATAAATTTTGTTGTGCCGAACCTAGCCCAAGAGATATTATAAATATCCCGAAGGACGAGAAAGGATCGTTACAAGGCTCAGTCCAGAAGAGAGAGAGAGATAGTACGCGAGAGGTTAAGAGAGTTACTTAGATGTAACATTATCCGCCCAAGTTGTTCTCCGTAGGCCAGTCCTATGTTGCTTGTAAAAAAAGAAAAATGGGTCTGATAGTTTATGTATTGACTACCGAGAATTAAACTCAAATACCGTTGCTGACAAATACCCCTTGCCGCTCATTAGTGATCAGATTCAACATCCCAATGTTGAACTCGAGAATGGTCGAAAAAAAATAGTAACTGTCCTTACAAACGAACCTGTTTTGGTAATTTTTGACCCACAATACCCCATTGAGTTACACACTGACGCCAGTTCATGTGGATATGGTGCAATACTCCTACACCGTATTAATGGTAATCCTCATGTGGTGGAATATTTTAGCAAAGTAACTTCGCCCTCTGAGGCTAGATATCACTCATACGACTTGGAAACATTGGCTGTGGTTGCTTCTGTAAAACACTTTCGTCATTATCTGCTTGGGCGAAAGTTTGTGGTATATACTGATTGTAATTCGCTTAAGGCTTCACGGACAAAGATAGACTTAACACCAAGAGTTCATCGCTGGTGGGCCTATCTGCAATCGTTCGATTTTGATATCCAATATAGAGAGGGAAAACACATGGCTCATGCAGACTTCTTTTCCAGGAATCTAGTTCCTTCAAAGCCACAACTTGTGTTAGAAAAAATCACCGAGAAGCGAATAAACTTAGCTGCGATTTCAAGCGAGTGGCTTCTTACGGAGCAGAAATTAGATCCAGAGATTGTAGAAATAGTTCGCAAGCTCAATTCTAACGAGCAACAAGACGATTTAATTAAATCCTATGATTTAAGGAAAGGTATCTTACATCGCAAGATTCAAAGAAACAGTAGAACACGTTGTCTACCGGTGGTGCTACGAACGTTTAGATGGTCCGTGGTAAATCAAGTACACGAGTCAATTATTCACCTTGGTTGGCAGAAAACTCTTGACAAGGTCTACCAATATTATTGTAAATAATTGCATTACTTGTAGGACTTCCAAGTCGCCTTCTGGGAAAATACAAGCTGAGCTCCATCCAATCGCGAAGGTGAACATCCCTTGGCACACTGTTCACATAGATATTTCCGGAAAATTGAGCGGTAAAAGCGACCTAAAAGAATATGTCATCGTTCAGATTGATGGCTTCGCGAAATTTGTACACCTTTATCACACCCTTAAAATAGACACAGAAAGCTGCGTTAAGGCCTTAAAAGCCTCGATTGCCCTATTCGGGATACCAAATCGTATCATAGCGGACCAGGGAAGGTGCTTTTCAAGTTCTCGATTCTCTGAATTTTGTTCCTCACAAAATATAAAACTTCATCTAATCGCAACTGGGGCAAGTCGTGCAAACTGTCAGGTTGAGCGTGTTATGAATACACTCAAAAATTTGCTAACTGCTGTCGAGTCGAGCCAAAGATCCTGACAAGATCCACTTGGCGAGCTTGCATTAAATTGCACAGTTAATCGTGCAACTGAAGCGAGCCCGTTGGAAATGTTGATAGGAAAGGAGGCTCGACCGATAGGGTTAATTCCACCAGTGGACACAGAAATCGAGATATATTTGAACAGTGTTCGGACTCGAGCCAGTGATAAGATGAAGAGTTTGGCTGAGTATGATAAACAACGCTTTGACAAAACTAAGGCCACGGTTGTAAGGCATGATGTTGGTGACTATGTTCTGCTAAGAAACGAGGAGAGACACCAAACGAAATTAGACCCGAAATTCAAGGGCCCATTTTTTGGTTACTGAAGTCCTGGAAGGGGACAGATATATGTTAAAATCGCTAACAAATAAACGGCTTTACAAATACTGTCATGAAGACACTAGAAGAATTCCAGATGGTAAAATTCCTGATGAATTGGATATTGATAATGAAAATCAGAGCTTATCAGAGAATATAATTGAGACTGAGAATGTCCCGTCCAAGTGAGACGATGAATTAAATTTATTATTTTGTTATTTGTTGATTAGGGATTTCCGATGCGAAAGAAATTAACCCAGTCTTCATTCGTTGAATTCAAAATATGAACTGATTTTATTGAAAAACTCTTAAACTCTAAGAAGCGACAATTGTTCTTAAAAAATACTTATTCTAATGCCCCACGTCTTCGGGGTTTGGAATTTGTTTTTATTTCATGCTCAGGGCTTGGCGACTTGATAATGCGTCGTTCTGGTCTTAAGTGTTAAGTGTCGACAGAGTGCGGATGCATGTTTGTTTGTTTTTGAGCAATACTTGCAATATGAATCTTTATGACATATTTTTGTTTATGTTTCGTTTGTGTATATTTCTTTGGTCAATCTGATTTGGTGAAGCCATTTCAGCTGACCACGATGTTTAATCTTAAACATTCTGCGAGGCGCCGCCAAGTGCGACTGTTTGGAATATGTGTTTAACTTTAGGTTGTCTTATACAAATTATTATTAATATTAAAATTAGTAAGACAACTAATATTAAGGAAGCATGACCGGTTGCATGATGAACGTTTAAACCTAGTAAATCAAAATGATCTTCCTTTAGTGATTGTAACTGACCTCCTATTTTCTCTAACTCTGCCGTGTGGTTTACCAAGTTGGCTTCAACTGGACTCCATTCTATATTCGGTATATTACTAATATCGCCTATATGCGACGTAGTAATAGCTATGTGCGACTCTGACTGTACGCTATGATGAGCCACTAAAATCTTATCTTCTGCCCTAGCTGTGCAGCCTTGTTCCGGTAAATCCACCAACTCCTGCTGTTCATTACCATATTGGACTCTGGCCTTAGTTTTAGGTGGAACCTTGAATAACCAACTATTGCTACTATCTAGCTCTACCCAGTACCTTTGCAGCGGCTGCAGACTGACATCTGGAATGTTGCTGGGAATGTTGACTTTGCAGGATGACAATCATCTTTGCCTTGGCAACATGTTTGGAAACAATTTGGTCAATCTGTCATCAGGTCAGGTCCTATATAAAGGGGAGCCTCGGGCTAGAGAGCTCAGTGAAGAAACCCCCCTGGGAACTAGCCGTACAGAAAAAGGTATAAAGGTATAAAAAGTCTAAAGTGAAAAGTAAAAGTTTAAGTGAAATAAAAAGTACTAAGTGAACGTTTCCAGTTGAAAATATGAGCGAGGCGAGCAAGAATACTGACGTCCCGACATATACATTGAAGTATTCACATAAACATATTCACATAAACATATGTCAATTAAGTGACTAATAAGTCAAAGCCTACTAGATAGTTGACAGGCATGGCAATTGTAGCCCTGGCATTACATTTGCAGCGGCTGCAGACTGACGTCTGGAATGTTGCTGGGAATGTTGACTTTGCAGGATGACAATCATCTTTGCCTTGGCAACATGTTTGGAAACAATTTGGTCAATCTGTCATCAGGTCAGGTCCTAAATAAAGGGGAGCCTCGGGCTAGAGAGCTCAGTGAAGAAACCCCCCTGAGAACTAGCCGTACAGAAAAAGGTATAAGTGAAAAGTAAAAAGTCTAAAGTGAAAATTAAAAGTCTAAGTGAAATAAAAAGTACTAAGTGAACGTTTCCAGTTGAAAATATGAGCGAGGCGAGCAAGAATCCTGACGTCCCGACATCAGAAGTGGGATTGGCGCCACCCCCTATATTTACTGACGAACAGTGGCGAGTAATTTTGCAAATGCAAAATCAAAATATGTTGGAGTTTGTAAGGACAATGCAAGCTTCAACTTCAGAACAACAACACAAGAGTGAGGTCACATTGCCGAAATTTTCTGCCAACGCCGCAGGCGTAGACGCTTCAAAGTGGTGTGCGACTGCAGATATCATACTAACTGAACAGCCCCTAGAAGGAAGCAAGCTCATTATGACGTTAAGTAATGCGATGGAGGGCAGTGCATCCCAATGGCTAACAGAAATCTCCTACCCTGGCATGAAGTGGAGCGAGTTTAAAGAATTGTTCCTTCATCGATGCAAAAGCGATGAAACACCAGCAGCGATGTTTTTGAACTTGTTAAGCAGTCGTCCGGCTAATGAAGAGTCCTTGGCAGTATATGCTAGTCGCTTGGTCTCATCGCTAACTACGGCCTGGAAGGGCAAAAACATAGAGGAGATCGCCGTTTCTGTTGCGCTTGCACATATGGCAAATATGGACCGCCGTTTACAACGAATTGTATTCACTTCAAGGGTGCAAACAAGAATTGATCTACAAGCGGAGTTGAAGGCCTACAACTTTCAAAAGCATCGCGATACTGGCCGTGATATCAGCCCTGGACCTGACAATAAAAGACGAAAAATGTCAACCACGCTGTGCCATTTCTGCGGACAAGTCGGACACAAAATAGCAGAATGCAGAAAAAAAGCGCGACAAGAGGCCGAGGCGAACCGATGCTCTGTAAGTGACGTTCCAATAAAACAAAAGCATGTAAACCAGTGCTTTGTGTCTGAGCCAACAGGAGTCATGTTACATCGAGGTGAGAGCTACCCAATTTGCTTCGACTCTGGTGCCGAATGTTCCTTGGTAAGAGAAAAGATAACTGGCAGGTTGTCCGGAAAGCGCATGAATAACATAGTAATGCTAAAAGGTATTGACGATGCCGGTATTTATAGTACTATGCAAATTCTCAGTCAGGCTACCATTAATGAAAACATGGTAGAAATATTATTTCAGGTTGTTCGAGATGAGGATTTGCAGCACGATGTCATCATTGGACGTGAAGTCCTTAGTCAGGGTTTCAATATTGTGCTTTTACCAAATGCGTTTAAATTTGTAAAATCAAAGTCTGTAAATATTTGTGCCGCTAATGATTCTCCAATTAATCTTGACGAAATCGATACTGAATTGGCTGATGCTGATAAAGGCAGATTAATAAAAAATTATACCTCAGCATTTTCTAAAGGGATCCCAAACACAAGACTTAATGCAGGAGAAATGAGAATTTGACTAATTGACCCCAACAAAACTGTGCAACGTCGGCCGTATAGGCTCAGTCCAGAAGAGAGAGAGAGATAGTACGCGAGAGGTTAAGAGAGTTACTTAGATGTAACATTATCCGCCCAAGTTGTTCTCCGTAGGCCAGTCCTATGTTGCTTGTAAAAAAAGAAAAATGGGTCTGATCGGGTATGTATTGACTACCGAGAATTAAACTCAAATACCGTTGCTGACAAATACCCCTTGCCGCTCATTAGTGATCAGATTCAATATCCCAATGTTGAACTCGAGAATGTTCGAAAAAAAATAGTAACTGTCCTTACAAACGAACCTGTTTTGGTAATTTTTGACCCACAATACCCCATTGAGTTACACACTGACGCCAGTTCATGTGGATATGGTGCAATACACCGTATTAAAGGTAATCCTCATGTGGTGGAATATTTTAGCAAAGTAACTTCGCCCTCTGAGGCTAGATATCACTCATACGACTTGGAAACATGAGATTTCAAGCGAGTGGCTTCTTACGGAGCAGAAATTAGATCCAGAGATTGTAGAAATAGTTCGCAAGCTCAATTCTAACGAGCAACAAGACGATTTAATTAAATCCTATGATTTAAGGAAAGGTATCTTACATCGCAAGATTCAAAGAAACAGTAGAACACGTTGTCTACCGGTGGTGCTACGAACGTTTAGATGGTCCGTGGTAAATCAAGTACACGAGTCAATTATTCACCTTGGTTGGCAGAAAACTCTTGACAAGGTCTACCAATATTATTGTAAATAATTGCATTACTTGTAGGACTTCCAAGTCGCCTTCTGGGAAAATACAAGCTGAGCTCCATCCAATCGCGAAGGTGAACATCCCTTGGCACACTGTTCACATAGATATTTCCGGAAAATTGAGCGGTAAAAGCGACCTAAAAGAATATGTCATCGTTCAGATTGATGGCTTCACGAAATTTGTACACCTTTATCACACCCTTAAAATAGACACAGAAAGCTGCGTTAAGGCCTTAAAAGCCTCGATTGCCCTATTCGGGATACCAAATCGTATCATAGCTGACCAGGGAAGGTGCTTTTCAAGTTCTCGATTCTCTGAATTTTGTTCCTCACAAAATATAAAACTTCATCTAATCGCAACTGGGGCAAGTCGTGCAAACTGTCAGGTTGAGCGTGTTATGAATACACTCAAAAATTTGCTAACTGCTGTCGAGTCGAGCCAAAGATCCTGGCAAGATCCACTTGGCGAGGTTCAGCTTGCATTAAATTGCACAGTTAATCGTGCAACTGAAGCGAGCCCGTTGGAAATGTTGATAGGAAAGGAGGCTCGACCGATAGGGTTAATTCCACCAGTGGACACAGAAATCGAGATATATTTGAACAGTGTTCGGACTCGAGCCAGTGATAAGATGAAGAGTTTGGCTGAGTATGATAAACAACGCTTTGACAAAACTAAGGCCACGGTTGTAAGGCATGATGTTGGTGACTATGTTCTGCTAAGAAACGAGGAGAGACACCAAACGAAATTAGACCCGAAATTCAAGGGCCCATTTTTGGTTACTGAAGTCCTGGAAGGGGACAGATATATGTTAAAATCGCTAACAAATAAACGGCTTTACAAATACTGTCATGAAGACACTAGAAGAATTCCAGATGGTAAAATTCCTGATGAATTGGATATTGATAATGAAAATCAGAGCTTATCAGAGAATATAATTGAGACTGAGAGTGTCCCGTCCAAGTGAGACGATGAATTAAATTTATTATTTTGTTATTTGTTGATTAGGGATTTCCGATGCGAAAGAAATTAACCCAGTCTTCATTCGTTGAATTCAAAATATGAACTGATTTTATTGAAAAACTCTTAAACTCTAAGAAGCGACAATTGTTCTTAAAAAATACTTATTCTAATGCCCCACGTCTTCGGGGTTTGGAATTTGTTTTTATTTCATGCTCAGGGCTTGGCGACTTGATAATGCGTCGTTCTGGTCTTAAGTGTTAAGTGTCGACAGAGTGCGGATGCATGTTTGTTTGTTTTTGAGCAATACTTGCAATATGAATCTTTATGACATATTTTTGTTTATGTTTCGTTTGTGTATATTTCTTTGGTCAATCTGATTTGGTGAAGCCATTTCAGCTGACCACGATGTTTAATCTTAAACATTCTGCGAGGCGCCGCCAAGTGCGACTGTTTGGAATGTGTGTTCAACTTTAGGTTGTCTTATACAAATTATTATTAATATTAAAATTAGTAAGACAACTAATATTAAGGAAGCATGACCGGTTGCATGATGAACGTTTAAACCTAGTAAATCAAAATGATCTTCCTTTAGTGATTGTAACTGACCTCCTATTTTCTCTAACTCTGCCGTGTGGTTTACCAAGTTGGCTTCAACTGGACTCCATTCTACATTCGGTATATTACTAATATCGCCTATATGCGACGTAGTAATAGCTATGTGCGACTCTGACTGTACGCTATGATGAGCCACTAAAATCTTATCTTCTGCCCTAGCTGTGCAGCCTTGTTCCGGTAAATCCACCAACTCCTGCTGTTCGTTACCACATTGGACTCTGGCCTTAGTTTTAGGTGGAACCTTGAATAACCAACTATTGCTACTATCTAGCTCTACGCAGTACCTTTGCAGCGGCTGCAGACTGACATCTGGAATGTTGCTGGGAATGTTGACTTTGCAGGATGACAATCATCTTTGCCTTGGCAACATGTTTGGAAACAATTTGGTCAATCTGTCATCAGGTCAGGTCCTATATAAAGGGGAGCCTCGGGCTAGAGAGCTCAGTGAAGAAACCCCCCTGGGAACTAGCCGTACAGAAAAAGGTATAAGTGAAAAGTAAAAAGTCTAAAGTGAAAAGTAAAAGTCTAAGTGAAATAAAAAGTACTAAGTGAACGTTTCCAGTTGAAAATATGAGCGAGGCGAGCAAGAATCCTGACGTCCCGACATCAGAAGTGGGATTGGCGCCACCCCCTATATTTACTGACGAACAGTGGCGAGTAATTTTGCAAATGCAAAATCAAAATATGTTGGAGTTTGTAAGGACAATGCAAGCTTCAACTTCAGAACAACAACACAAGAGTGAGGTCACATTGCCGAAATTTTCTGCCAACGCCGCAGGCGTAGACGCTTCAAAGTGGTGTGCGACTGCAGATATCATACTAACTGAACAGCCCCTAGAAGGAAGCAAGCTCATTATGACGTTAAGTAATGCGATGGAGGGCAGTGCATCCCAATGGCTAACAGAAATCTCCTACCCTGGCATGAAGTGGAGCGAGTTTAAAGAATTGTTCCTTCATCGATGCAAAAGCGATGAAACACCAGCAGCGATGTTTTTGAACTTGTTAAGCAGTCGTCCGGCTAATGAAGAGTCCTTGGCAGTATATGCTAGTCGCTTGGTCTCATCGCTAACTACGGCCTGGAAGGGCAAAAACATAGAGGAGATCGCCGTTTCTGTTGCGCTTGCACATATGGCAAATATGGACCGCCGTTTACAACGAATTGTATTCACTTCAAGGGTGCAAACAAGAATTGATCTACAAGCGGAGTTGAAGGCCTACAACTTTCAAACGCATCGCGATACCGGCCGTGATATCAGCCCTGGTCCTGACAATAAAAGACGAAAAATGTCAACCACGCTGTGCCATTTCTGCGGACAAGTCGGACACAAAATAGCAGAATGCAGAAAAAAAGCGCGACAAGAGGCCGAGGCGAACCGATGCTCTGTAAGTGACGTTCCAATAAAACAAAAGCATGTAAACCAGTGCTTTGTGTCTGAGCCAACAGGAGTCATGTTACATCGAGGTGAGAGCTACCCAATTCGCTTCGACTCTGGTGCCGAATGTTCCTTGGTAAGAGAAAAGATAACTGGCAGGTTGTCCGGAAAGCGCATGAATAACATAGTAATGCTAAAAGGTATTGGCGATGCCGGTATTTATAGTACTATGCAAATTCTCAGTCAGGTTACCATTAATGAAAACATGGTAGAAATATTATTTCAGGTTGTTCGAGATGAGGATTTGCAGCACGATGTCATCATTGGACGTGAAGTCCTTAGTCAGGGTTTCAATATTGTGCTTTCACCAAATGCGTTTAAATTTGTAAAATCAAAGTCTGTAAATATTTGTGCCGCTAATGATTCTCCAATTAATCTTGACGAAATCGATACTGAATCGGCTGATGCTGATAAAGGCAGATTAATAAAAAATTATACCTCAGCATTTTCTAAAGGGATCCAAAACACAAGAGTTAATGCAGGAGAAATGAGAATTTGACTAATTGACCCCAACAAAACTGTGCAACGTCGGCCGTATAGGCTCAGTCCAGAAGAGAGAGAGAGATAGTACGCGAGAGGTTAAGAGAGTTACTTAGATGTAACATTATCCGCCCAAGTTGTTCTCCGTAGGCCAGTCCTATGTTGCTTGTAAAAAAAGAAAAATGGGTCTGATCGGGTATGTATTGACTACCGAGAATTAAACTCAAATACCGTTGCTGACAAATACCCCTTGCCGCTCATTAGTGATCAGATTCAACATCCCAATGTTGAACTCGAGAATGTTCAAAAAAAATAGTAACTGTCCTTACAAACGAACCTGTTTTGGTAATTTTTGACCCACAATACCCCATTGAGTTACACACTGACGCCAGTTCATGTGGATATGGTGCAATACTCCTACACCGTATTAATGGTAATCCTCATGTGGTGGAATATTTTAGCAAAGTAACTTCGCCCTCTGAGGCTAGATATCACTCATACGACTTGGAAACATTGGCTGTGGTTGCTTCTGTAAAACACTTTCGTCATTATCTGCTTGGGCGAAAGTTTGTGGTATATACTGATTGTAATTCGCTTAAGGCTTCACGGACAAAGATAGACTTAACACCAAGAGTTCATCGCTGGTGGGCCTATCTGCAATCGTTCGATTTTGATATCCAATATAGAGAGGGAAAACACATGGCTCATGCAGACTTCTTTTCCAGGAATCTAGTTCCTTCAAAGCCACAACTTGTGTTAGAAAAAATCACCGAGAAGCGAATAAACTTAGCTGCGATTTCAAGCGAGTGGCTTCTTACGGAGCAGAAATTAGATCCAGAGATTGTAGAAATAGTTCGCAAGCTCAATTCTAACGAGCAACAAGACGATTTAATTAAATCCTATGATTTAAGGAAAGGTATCTTACATCGCAAGATTCAAAGAAACAGTAGAACACGTTGTCTACCGGTGGTGCTACGAACGTTTAGATGGTCCGTGGTAAATCAAGTACACGAGTCAATTATTCACCTTGGTTGGCAGAAAACTCTTGACAAGGTCTACCAATATTATTGGTTTCATAACATGAATAAATATGTTCGCAAGTTTGTAAATAATTGCATTACTTGTAGGACTTCCAAGTCGCCTTCTGGGAAAATACAAGCTGAGCTCCATCCAATCGCGAAGGTGAACATCCCTTGGCACACTGTTCACATAGATATTTCCGGAAAATTGAGCGGTAAAAGCGACCTAAAAGAATATGTCATCGTTCAGATTGATGGCTTCACGAAATTTGTACACCTTTATCACACCCTTAAAATAGACACAGAAAGCTGCGTTAAGGCCTTAAAAGCCTCGATTGCCCTATTCGGGATACCAAATCGTATCATAGCTGACCAGGGAAGGTGCTTTTCAAGTTCTCGATTCTCTGAATTTTGTTCCTCACAAAATATAAAACTTCATCTAATCGCAACTGGGGCAAGTCGTGCAAACTGTCAGGTTGAGCGTGTTATGAATACACTCAAAAATTTGCTAACTGCTGTCGAGTCGAGCCAAAGATCCTGGCAAGATCCACTTGGCGAGGTTCAGCTTGCATTAAATTGCACAGTTAATCGTGCAACTGAAGCGAGCCCGTTGGAAATGTTGATAGGAAAGGAGGCTCGACCGATAGGGTTAATTTCACCAGTGGACACAGAAATCGAGATATATTTGAACAGTGTTCGGACTCGAGCCAGTGATAAGATGAAGAGTTTGGCTGAGTATGATAAACAACGCTTTGACAAAACTAAGGCCACGGTTGTAAGGCATGATGTTGGTGACTATGTTCTGCTAAGAAACGAGGAGAGACACCAAACGAAATTAGACCCGAAATTCAAGGGCCCATTTTTGGTTACTGAAGTCCTGGAAGGGGACAGATATATGTTAAAATCGCTAACAAATAAACGGCTTTACAAATACTGTCATGAAGACACTAGAAGAATTCCAGATGGTAAAATTCCTGACGAATTGGATATTGATAATGAAAATCAGAGCTTATCAGAGAATATAATTGAGACTGAGAGTGTCCCGTCCAAGTGAGACGATGAATTAAATTTATTATTTTGTTATTTGTTGATTAGGGATTTCCGATGCGAAAGAAATTAACCCAGTCTTCATTCGTTGAATTCAAAATATGAACTGATTTTATTGAAAAACTCTTAAACTCTAAGAAGCGACAATTGTTCTTAAAAAATACTTATTCTAATGCCCCACGTCTTCGGGGTTTGGAATTTGTTTTTATTTCATGCTCAGGGCTTGGCGACTTGATAATGCGTCGTTCTGGTCTTAAGTGTTAAGTGTCGACAGAGTGCGGATGCATGTTTGTTTGTTTTTGAGCAATACTTGCAATATGAATCTTTATGACATATTTTTGTTTATGTTTCGTTTGTGTATATTTCTTTGGTCAATCTGATTTGGTGAAGCCATTTCAGCTGACCACGATGTTTAATCTTAAACATTCTGCGAGGCGCCGCCAAGTGCGACTGTTTGGAATGTGTGTTTAACTTTAGGTTGTCTTATACAAATTATTATTAATATTAAAATTAGTAAGACAACTAATATTAAGGAAGCATGACCGGTTGCATGATGAACGTTTAAACCTAGTAAATCAAAATGATCTTCCTTTAGTGATTGTAACTGACCTCCTATTTTCTCTAACTCTGCCGTGTGGTTTACCAAGTTGGCTTCAACTGGACTCCATTCTATATTCGGTATATTACTAATATCGCCTATATGCGACGTAGTAATAGCTATGTGCGACTCTGACTGTACGCTATGATGAGCCACTAAAATCTTATCTTCTGCCCTAGCTGTGCAGCCTGATCTGAGGCTCAAAATTCCTTGTTCCGGTAAATCCACCAACTCCTGCTGTTCGTTACCACATTGGACTCTGGCCTTAGTTTTAGGTGGAACCTTGAATAACCAACTATTGCTACTATCTAGCTCTACCCAGTACGATCTTGGCTCAATAATCGTTGTATATAAACAGGTAGACTTCCTATTCTGTTTAAAAGGTGTCAGCTCACAGGCTTTATCGTTGGCGTTACTCCATGGCCAATTTCCTTCACAAATTCTCCTGTTCGATTGCCAGGTCCGACATTTCTGCATTGCTGAATCTGACATTAAGTGATACGAGTCTATTTCAAAATTATACATTAAATACTGATTCTTTATATAAACTGTTACCAATTGATTACTGACCAATCGAACGGGAATTGGAATAACTCTGTAGAGGAAGGATGGGTGCCTACTGAAAAGTGGTATTTTAGCACTTATAATTAATTTTCTGTCAAAAAAGATCCCTTTGGCCGTCAACAGAGCATATATGTCTTTTAACTCCGTTCCGCTTCTTTTACCTGGCAGAACTAAAGTTTCAGATAATTTTTCTTTTATTTTAGTTATTTCTAATTTTATTTGGTTTGGCTTTAAAATATTAGTCTAGCATCTACCATGGTTAATGTCTATCAATAAACTTATAATTCCTGTCTGAATTTTTTCACATTCATCAACCACGGAGCTTAATTCATTTACAATCATGAAAAACCGAATGGATTCTCTATACACGTAATAACTTTCTTTAAACAATTCTGTCATATTTTCAATCCGTTTGTTCATGTTGCCAAAGATTTCATTTATCTCATTTATGGTAGCCTTAAGAATGTTTGCCGTGGAGTCTACCACCGATGTCTGCTTTTCTTGTAGATGCTTTAAATTCTGCTGATTTGTGAGCAAGTTTCTCATGTTTTCTTCTATTTGTATCCTATCGTCCGCATCCATGACACCGAATAATATATGGTACAGTGACCCCATGAATTCAAACGGTGCTCGCTTGCGTCTTGCCTTTTCTTGCATCATGAATAGCACATTATTTTCCTCGATATCTTTAATTCGCTTAACCGTGTTGTTCAATACAAACTGACACTGGTCTTCGAAATTATACAGTTTTTGGCATAAGCCCCTCAATTTGGGAATCATTCTGTCACCTTGACTGAGCATTTCAAAATATGCCGACATGTCGTAGTATACTACCAGATCCCATGAGGAAGCTACTACTTCCACTTCACACATTGGATCTAAGTACAATGCGGCTGTTGCGTTTAGTTCCTCTACCGTTATTTTTGGTCTATTATCTTTAATGCTCGCTGCATTCGAAAGTTGACAAAGCATCATAAAAATTGCTAACATCAATACGGTTCCTATTTTGGACAGATGACCAAGCCTGGTACCTTTCCGATATCGATTCTCCTCAACGTCTTCTGATGATTTGACCCCAACAAGTGGACAGATTTTATTTATAGGTCTTGTAATTGACCCTTCCTGCAACTTGACTTTTACCACTCTTTCTTTATCGTCCCTGCCTTTGTGAATTTCTTCAATCTTGCCCAGAGGCCACCTGGCTGGGTGACAATTTTCATCTTTGATCAGTACGAGCTGACCATTCTCTAAATTTTCTGTGGTTCGTCGCCACTTATTCCTTTGCTGGAGAGTATATAGATACTCGTCTTTCCATTTCAACCAAAAATCTTTTTTCATTTTTTGAATTAGTTTCCATCTGTCTAAATTTCCAATTTTTTCCTCTGATATGGACTCGGCTGCTTCCAATGTTGGTCTTCCAATTAGGAAATGACCGGGAGTTAACACTTCGTTGTTGTCCATATCTTCACGCGTCGTATACAACGGCCGTGAATTTAGTACTGCTTCTATCTGGCACAATAACGTTGCTAGTTCTTCGTATGTGAGGTTACTATCTCCTATTACTCTTTTTAAATGATACTTGACCGATTTCACACCCGCTTCCCAAATACCTCCGAAATGAGGTCCTGCCGGGGGGCTAAAATGCCAGCTTATCTGTTCTCGTTCTAGAACAGGGGCAACCTGAACGTTATCTCGAACTGCTTTTTTGAAGTCTTCATCGAGCCTCCTAGCCGCTCCCACAAAATTTGTACCATTATCAGAATATATGTTAGCGCATTTACCCCGTCTTGCAACAAATCTTCGAAATGCTGCTAGGAAAGCTTCAGTTGTCAAGTCACTAACAACTTCTAAATGAATTGCTTTAGTTGACAAACATACAACATATATGATAAGGACCGGGAAAATCAATCCCCGTGTTATGAAATGGAGACGACACCGTTACCCTATTTTTGGGCAGGTTACCCATAATTTGCTCCGCAGTTACTTGGCGGTATCTGGCACAAGTGACGCATTCCCTTAGGTATTTTTTAAGGGCGTTTCTCAATCCGAAAATCCAAAATTTCCGTTGAATTTGGCTTCTCATAAGATTAATTCCTCCATGTAGAGTTTCCTTATGAGCATCCTTAATCAACAGCATTGTTAGATGTGATTTATCCAAAATCACAGGATGTTTGGTGTCAAAGCATATGTTGGCATTTTGAAATCTTCCCCCCACGCGCAATATTCCATCGTCATCCAAAAATGGATTTAAGCTTAAAATTTTGCTTTTCATATCAATTTGCTTGTTCTGCGTAAGACATGATATTTCTTTGTTAAATTGATATGCCTGTTGGTGTTTAATTATAAAATTTTTAGCATTCTTAAGCTCACTGACGGTGAGATATGATGGGTACACTCCATCTCTTTTTTTAATGCCAATAAATCTTAATACATATGCCGTAATTCTGGCCAGCTTATTCATACAGGAATACTTTTTAATTAGCTCCTGCATAATACTGCTTTCTGTATTTACTAGTACGGAATTTACCATACTCTTGTCATCATCTGTTTTTTGTTTAGGCCATTTATCATTTGCCTCACCGAGCCACTTTGGCACATTCCACCACAATTCGCAATCTTTTAACTTGTTTGGACAAATACCCCTTGAAGCTACATCTGCAGGGTTATCTTCAGATTTTACATGGTTCCATGTTATTTCTTTGATTTTTAGGATATCCTCTATGCGACGCCTTACGAATTTTTCCTTACTAGCCCCGTTTTTTATCCAGCACAGTGTGATAGTAGAGTCACTCCAAGCAAATATTTCAGCTGGAACAGCAATAGATTGCTGCGCTCTTTTTAGCAATTGCGATAGCAAGTGTGCTGCACATAATTCCAATTTAGGAATAGTCTTCCTATTTTTGATTGGATTAACTTTGTTTTTGCTGGCTATTAAGGTAACTGCTTCACCTATTTTAGCATATACTACCGCTGCATATGCTTTTTCTGAAGCGTCAGCAAAACCATGAATCTGTAACAACATATTAGGCTGTGTCTTGATCCATCGAGGTAATCGGATTTCTTCCAGATACACCAAATTGTCCCTGAAGGACTTCCATTCTGTTGTTTCGTTATCGGACAAATCTTGATCCCAATTTTGCTCCGCTAGCCACAACTTCTGCATGAACAACTTGCCTATTACTGTTACTGGTGCTAGCCAACCTAGTGGATCATAAATTTTGGCTAGTGTGGATAGCACCCCTCTTTTATTCAACTTCTTGTTTTCGTCACAGTTTACCTTAAATTTAAATTCGTCTTTAAATGGCTCCCACTGCAACCCCAAGGTTTTAATTGCTTCGTTCTCATCAATTTTTAATACTTTATTATCGCCTGTATTAATAACCTCTTCAACAATTTCGGATCTATTCGAAATCCATTTTCTCAAATTCATTCCTGCCTTTTCCAGCTCTCTGGAAACCTGCTGAACTTTGTGTTTTGATTCTTGTACGGTATTACCACCTGTCATTAAATCATCCATGTAGAATTCATCTCGGATAATTTCACTAATCATTTTATCCTGACACCTGTTTGCGATTTCTGCAAGCACCCTTGTAGCTAAGTACGGTGCCGATGCAGTACCGTACGTTACTGTTGTCAATTTATATTTTCTTAATTTTTTCTGCGGCAAATTTCTCCACAAAATATGCAAATATTTTTGATCGTCTTGATCAATGTTTATCTGCCGATACATTTTTTCAATATCTGCAGATGCTACGTACTGCCATTTTCGCCATTTTAATATTATGTCGAATATGTCTTTTTGGAGTCGCGGCCCGATCCACATCACATCATTGAGACTTCTGTTATTCTCTTAATTACAACTCTTAATTTAGTTGTCAAACTTTCTTCTTTTACTACCGCTTGATGTGGAAGGTAATAAGCACCGCCATCTTTAGTTTCTACCATGTGGCCTAACTCCAAATATTCTTTAATGAACTTTTCGTACTCCTCCTTAAGTTTTGGATTTTTCTGAAATTTTTTCTCCAAGTTAAGGAATTGCGCCGTTGCTTGCGCCTTCGAGTCACCTAACTCCCATTCTTGCTTAAATGGGATCGTTACAACATATCTTCCCGACTTATCAATTATTGTTGTCTTGTTAAAATTTTCTTCACATTGATTAGCTTCTATATCATCTTTTTCGTCTGCCTCCATTTCCCAAAAACGTTCCATATCTGTCACGTCTATTGTTGTAGCTACTATAGACTCGTCTCCTTTTGACTTAGTACATCCCGACACGATCCAGCCAAATTGAGTGTTTTGTCCCAGCAAGCCGTTAATCTTGGCAACTCCACCTTTTAAGATATGGGTATATACGTCTACCCCTATTATCATATCAACCCTACCAGGTTTATTAAATGTCCACGTTCGCTATTTTTAACGGGAGTGCTTTCATCAATTGCGGTAATACAATTGCTTCAACCTTAATAAGTTTCTTCTCCGAACCACGTGTCTTCATTTGAATATTTACCCTATACTTCGACGTTCTACTTTTTGTTGCAGATACGCCACTTATTTCTGTTTGTTTCTTGATCTTAGGTAATTTTAACATTTGAGCGGCTTCTTCTCTGAGAGCCATTATCAATTAAGGCTCTTAATGTTTCATACTCTCCATTTATTTTTTTAACTTGTATTAGAGCTGTGGCCAACAGTTTGTGTTGTTCTGTAACACAAGTATTTACCTTCGCCTGTTTTTCCCCAAAATGAAGCATGGTATGGTGCCCCTTGCTGCACAATGAGCATACTATTTCATTGGGGCATCTCTTGTTGCTTGAATGCTTCAAGCATCTTGTACATAATTGTACTTTTTTTGCTATTTCCGCCCTTTCTTTAGGTGTTAACGCTTTAAACTTATAGCACATCGGTGCGCTATGCCAGGGACCTTTGCAGATCGGACAACTATCTTTAAACACCGCCACGGACGTTTTTTGTAACGGTTTTTTCTCTTCCTTTCTCATGGCAATTAGCGAGCAATATCTTTGCTCCAAGTATTCCATGACATCAGATAGCATCTGAACTTGCCTGGTTTTTCTAATTTGACTCTCATACAGTTGCAGAGCCTCTCTGTCAAATTTCCGAAATTCTCAAGCGGCACTATAATTGTCAGCTGAACCTGACAATAGATGGGCTACCATGCTCTTTGCTTCGCCCTTTAACGCGGATTTTAAATAATTGAATTTAAAAGCAGGACTTAGATCCTCTCTTTTTTCAATCAGTTCCGCGAATAATTCTACAAACAGGTCCCATTCTCTAGGTTCCCCAGAAAATGTGGGTACTTGTATTTTTGGCAACACCGGTAGTTCGCCTCTTACGGTAACATTCTCAGCTGTCAAATTTTTCTGATCGATTATTTTTTCTTCTAGTGCTGACAAGGTATTCCGAACGTCGAACTCTAGTTCTTCTATGACTTCTTTAAACGTTTCATTACCTATAAGTTCATCTGTATAAGCTTGGCACATCTGTATCTTCTTGAACAAGAATTCTATTTTTTTAATATTGTAAAAACTCCTTTGACCGGGTTCCATTGGGTTGTAGAATATATATATATAATAATAAAAGACACGTCTGTGTCGGTTGACTGGAGTTTTAGAATTGATTCTTTATTCCAAATTATTCTTTTGCTTAGGCTAATTTTACATATATATTCTTATGCTGCGACTTATGCGACAGCTACAAAAGAGAGGGAGAGTGTCAGTACATACATACATACTGTTGGAGCGCATACATCAAAGTGCTTGGTCAGCGGTCACACGCTGGCCTGGCTCTAGCTCATGTTACGCTTGTGCATACAGTGCTTATGTGAATATGTATGTGCATATACAAATGTACATACATATATGTTCATGCTTAATTGTATGTTGACTTGAATATGTTTATGTGAATACTTCAATGTATACATATGAAAATATTCAAGTGCACAATTATATTTTAATGCGTATATGTTTAATTGTTTATACTTGCAACAAAGTGTTACAAGTTGAGTGATTATTTGTATGAATATACTACACCTCCCCTTTTTAGAGAATAACGTAATATTATGGAGTTATTTTAATGATTATTTATATAGAAAGGTAAAATAAAAGGTAAAGTAAAGGTGTATCTTAGGAAAGTTTTTTTTTTTTTGTTTGTGTCTCTTTAGGCAAATTTTCTTTCTCTTGTTTTTTCGAAATTGCGTGAATTTGTTTTCAATAATAGATGAATCCATAAAGATTTTTGTTTTTTTTTTATACCCTTGCAGAGGGTATTATAAAATTGGTCAGATGTTTGTAACGCACAGAAGGAGACGTTTCCGACCCCATAAAGTATATATATTCTTGATCAGCTTGAGAAGCTGAGTCGATATAGCCATGTCCGTCTGTCCGTCTGTCCGTCCGTCTGTGCGTATGCGTTTTACTCAGCCATCTTAAGAGATATCGGGTTGAAATTTTTTTTGGAGACTCTTTATTACCTGTGTGAGATAAAGTATGAAAATCATTGGGATCGGACTACTATATCATATATTGTTTAATAATCATTAAATGTGTTTTGAATTCAGTAGTTTGAAAAATATTTGAGCATATTCATAATACTAATGCTGTTGATGTATGAAATTTCACTTTTCTTATCGAATTAAATATAATAAAGAACTGCAAGGGTATATAAACTTCGGCAAGGCCGAAGTTAACTTCCATAGCTCGTTTTTTGTTAAAATTACTTAAGTATCATGATAATTATAAAATGTATGTTATTATTTTTACGGTTGATCATTCCGAAAATGGTTTTAGTCTGTTTTTATGAACCTTTTGGTTTTTATTCTTATTATCTGCTATTAATATATTGTCATTTTCTTCTATACTCACTACCTTATAAGGCCCTATATATTTAGCATCCAATTTATGACCTATTTTTTTTCTTAATAAAACTTTATCTCCTTTGTTTAAATTGAAATCGGAAATATGTTTGTCGTAGTATTTCTTATTACTTAACTTATGGTTTTCTAACATTATCCTAGCTCTTTTCTTCCAAATACTAGTTCGTATGGACAATATTCATGCACTGCCGAGGGTGTTGTGTTGTAACAATAAGTGAAATATTGTATCCAAGCATCCCAATCGGACTTATCTGCTGATATGTATGAACGAATATATTCATTGAATGTTCTATGACTTCGTTCTATTGTCCCTAAGGTCTGGTGGTGGTATGCTGTAGATGTCAGATTTTTAATCTTCATGTACTTGCATATATCTGTTATAATATGGTTTTTATACTCAGTTCCCATGTCCGTAATGAGTGTTTTCATTGGACCGTACTGTAGTATACAATTTTCGAATATAGCTTTAGCTACATTACTTGCACTCTTAGATGCAACTGGAATGGCTATTAGGTATTTTGTCAGATCGCATATCAATGTGACAATATACTCATTTTCATTATCTGATTTTGGTAGTGGACCTATTGTGTCCACTATAACCCTATCAAAAGCCTTCGCTGGTGTTTCTGTTATTATCATGGGAGTCTTCGTATGTGTCGTCGTTTTTGACACCTGGCATTTATGACATCTCCTTATTTATGACATCTCCTCTTTGATATGGCGTCCCATATTTTTATACCATACATGCATAGGGTGAAATGGTATATTAAAGTCGCCAAAATGTATGTAACAGGCAGAAGGAAGCTTTTCCGACCCCATAAAGTATATATATTCTTGATCAGTATCAACAGCCGAGTCGATCTAGCCATGTCCGTCTGTCCGTCCGTCTGTCTGTCCGTCTGTCCGTCCGTCCGTCTGTGCGTCCGTATGAACGCCTAGATCTCGGAGACTATAAGAGATAGAGCCACCAAATTTGGAATGTAGGCTCGTGTAGTATGTAAAGTGATCGAGTTTGTTTCAAATTTTTGCCACGCCCCTTTCCGCCCCCGCAATTCAAAAAAAATGTTTATCTCAAAAACTATTGCAGCTAGAGACCCCATATTTGGTATGTATATTTGCTTAGTAATTGCGCACATTTTGTAGGTATAAAGATTTTGCCACGCCCCTTTCCGCCCCCGAAATTTGAAAAACTCGATTATCTCCTGTAATTTTTAACCTTGTGAAATTAAATTTGGCACACTTAAATTTAATACTAATACCCAGCAAAATACTAAATTTGATCAAAATCGAAATAAAAATAGCCAAGTTATGCATATAAAAGTTTTTCCATATGGCCGGAGTTGGCCGTTGGCGGGTGGTGGCGCTAAGGTGCTCATATGCATGAGTGAGCGAGATACTAAGATATGCTTGTAAAAAGCATGTAAATAGAACATTTTTAAAATAGGCAAATGCATTTGTTATTACAAATTTGAAATATTTGTTTTACTGGTGTATGGTATACCTAAGTCGGCAAGACGACTTACTTACTTCATTCCAATAGTAGTGTCTTTTGATTTTTGCCAGCGTTCTGGTAATGCCAGTATGACCTCCTTGAATTGGATCATCATGATATGTAGACAGTATTGCTTCTTTTTCTTTATCATTTTCTATTAGGGTCACCGGCTGGAGTAGCGCTACTCTTAATGTTTTCAATATAGTATTGCCCATATTTTTAAAAGAATCTATTGAAATAATTTCAAAGATCTTTTCGCTCGGTGCCAGTTTTAGTTGGCTGATTTCAAGTATACCGGCTTGCATTTCAAGCCTTTGGAAGAACTGACCTAAGTCGAGAATTCCATTGGTATACAAATCGCTAACTTCAATTCTTGCCATAACTTTCTTTCCATGTTTCAGTGAACATTTCGATTCTGTTATTCGCAAGGTCACTACTTTTCGTACCTCGTCATTATTGATGACTTGGCAAAAGTTCTTCCTTATTAACTGCGCAGTTTTTCTGTCTACTTTGTTGCCTGGTAGTGACTTTCAGGACTTTTATACTCATATCTTTTAATTCGGATATAGTTATCCGCGATAAGGCGTCTGCCACAAAATTGTCTTTACCTCGCAAATACTCTACTGTAAAGTCGTACTCTTCCAATTCTAGCCGCATGCGTGTTAGTTTTGAACTCGGGTTGACCATGGAGAATAAATATGTTAATGGTCTATGGTCTGTTCGCACTGTGAAGTGTTTTCCATATATATATGGTCGAAAATGTGTTATTGCCCAATGTATTGCTGCTAGCTCTTTTTCTGCTGCTTCACATGCTTGTTTGCTTGCATCTGTGATTATGCAAATTTCTTTGCTGAAATCTGGGTACTGCAATAGATTAGGTTGAACGAGCTTTTCTTTTAAGTATTGGAATGCATTTTCGCATTCTGCTGTCCATTCGAATGGAACATTCTTTTTACATAATCTTGTTATGTGCCGGGAGTATTCGGCGAAATTTTTTATGAAACGTCTATAATAATTGCAAAATGCAACGAAACGTCTAGCACTATCTGCATCATGTGGGACTGGATAATTCTTGATGACGTCAAATTTTGTGTCGTCTGGCAAGATTCCTTTGTCTGTGCATATGTGACCCAGGAATGTCACCTCATGCATAAAAAAATGAGCATTTTTCTGGACGCAGTTTTAGATTGTTTTTTCTGCAAAGTTTAAAAACATCTACTAAATTTTTAATCATATGTTGTTCAGAACAACCAATAACGATTAAATCATCCATATAGAGAAAAGCTTGGCTGGGCTCAAGCCCTGAGAATGCTATTGTCATCATTCTTTGAAATGAATTAGGTGCTATTTTTAGTCCGAAACGTAATCGCGTGAAAAAGACGTTATATCTCTTGATTTTTCTTCTAGTTCTATTTGATGAAAACCTGACATTAAATCAAGGCAAGAAAAATATTTTGCTCTTCCCAATTGATCAAAAATATCATCGATTCTGGGGAGCGGAAACTTATCTGACAGCAATTTTTTGTTTATTTGACGATAGTCAATTACTAATCGCCAGTTTTTTTTCTTTAGATCCCGAAAGTGTTTTACTTTGGGACTAGTAAGAGTGGGCTATTATAAGGCGAAACAGACGGTTCAACAATACCCTGTTCAATTTACTTTCCAACTTGACGATAGTCAATTACTAATCGCCAGTTTTTTTTCTTTAGATCCCGAAAGTGTTTTACTTTGGGACTAGTAAGAGTGGGCTATTATAAGGCGAAACAGACGGTTCAACAATACCCTGTTCAATTTACTTTCCAACTTGTCGCTGGATCTCGTCTATTTGGCTATGCGGACTCCGGTAATTTTTCACATATACCGGTTCATCATCCTTAAGTCTTAATTTTTGTTTATAAAAATTATTTGTTGTGATCGGTTCGGTGTCAAGTCCGAACACATCACTATACTCAGTGCATAATTTTTCGAGTTTGTCTTTGAATAGTGTTGGGAAATTTTTCTTCAATTTATGAATTACAGATTCTTTTCTTAAATCTTTGGTATTTTGAACTATATCGTAGTTCGAAAGTGATTCAAATTTTAAATTGTTAAAGCCTACTATTTGGCAGTTATCTGTGGTATTTAAGAATCGGACAAAAGTACTTTGGGCTGTTGCAATAGTGTTTGCAACATAAACGCCCGGTTTAATTTCTTGATTCGGAATTAAAATGTTACCTTCTGCTGAAGATAGTTCTATTTTGCGTACCACTTGGGATCTTGCTGGTAGAAGTGCTGAGTTATTACCAGAATTGAATGTTATTGGAACATAAATTGGGTACTTTAATGTTTGTGGTCTAAGTATAAACCAATCTTCTGAATTGCTGTAATCAATTTTGCAATTAAAAGTTTTTATGAAATCTAATCCTATTATTCCATCGCATGGGATTGCGAAATCTGAATGAAGCAGATGAAATTCGTATGGAATAATATATTTATTTGTCTGCAATTCTATTGAGACTAGGCCTTTGGAATTTATTACACCTTCTCCTAAGCCTCGAATGTCTACAGTTTTGTTTACTTTGATGTCATGAAATACATCAAATACATCGGTGTCAATTAAGAATGTTATTTTCTTATTGGTTTCAACATTCTTAAACGATACGAAATTATTAAGACTTAGGTTAATAGAGTTTACTTTATTTTTTAATTCTGAGCATTTGGAGGAGCTTGTCCGTTTCCCTGGTCGCTTTGGGTAATTCGGACATTTGTATTGTTATAACCATTCTGTTGGTTATTTGTGTTTTGTCTATTATTATTTTGTTGTCCACCTCCACGGCCGCCTCTTCGGTAGCGTGAATTATTTCGGCCTCGTTGGGCTCTGTGGGCATCGTTATTGCTCCAGCTCGAATTGTTGTTGTTCCAATTCGAGTTGTTTCTCCAGTTACCATTATTGTTGTAGCGGCGTCTACCGCGGTCATTATGCTGGGCATAAAAAATGGTATTATTTTGGGAACTTCCTGTGGAGCCCGACTCTACTGAAAGAGTGGTAAATCTGGTGATGGCTTCTTTAGCTGAATCAAAGTTTCCCGATTCCATTAGTAGCTGGACTCTTTGACTTTTGGTATGACTTACCATAGCATTTACTGCCAGTTTGGTAGTGTATTTTATTGCCTGTTCATTTGGAAGACCATCCAAAATATACGCGCGCACCCTTAAAGATTGTTGACAGTTTTCGTATTACTTCGTCAATCGTTGTTTCAGAGCTTAGCGTATTACCCGCTTGACCTTTCAATTTTGATTTTATTATTTCGATGGCTACTGCTTCATGCGTTTCTTTTATGGTATCAGTACGCGAAGCGCCCCAATGAAACCTTGTAGGTTTTTAATGTCACCATCGAAGAATGGTAGCAGCCTTGTGGCTGTGTTTATGAATTCTACCACTGTTTGAGTCATTTTGTTGCTTCCTTTTGGAATTGCTGGTTTATTATGACTTATAATTGACTGATCAGAGCTCACTGGTGGTTTTTCTTGACCTATTTCATCATCAGCCATTAGTTGCGTTTCTTCTTCCAGCACTATTGAAGTTTCCAAATTCCAATAAATTCAATATTGTGTCTGTTTAGCACAGCTATTGCTTTTTGTTTGCAATCACTGTAGAACGCATTTGCGGATGTTTTTTGCCCTTCCGTTAGTTTGCTATAGTGCTCAGTTAATACTGCCCTAATAGCTTGGAGCTTCTCTGTTATTATTTTCGTGTGTTTGGTTACTGTGTCTTGGGATGTTTCTCTGTTTTGCGAGAGGCACTTACAAGATTTAGTTAATTCTTGTGCGTGAATTCTAGCTTTTCCTATTATATCATCCCAAGTAACCATAGTTTGTTAAAAATAACAAAATTTTCGAAAATGTTTATGTTTATTTTTTTTTTTATTATTATTCTGTATCTATTATTTCTACATCTGAGTCTGTTATATCTATTGAGTCTGTACTCGATTCTGATATGTCTATCAGCGCGATTGAGTCCTTAAATATCAAAGAAGCTAACTTCGGCTATGCCAAAGTTTATATACCCTTGCAGTCCTTTGCAATAATATTTTTACATTTTGAAATTTCTTTCCTTGCAACTCAATTCATCAATACACAAACAAAGCATTCAAATTATTTCTCTTTTCACTACAAATTTTTAAGCAAAGCACAACACGCATACACATACATACATACATACGTGTAGCGCTACGTCTGTGTGTGTGTATGCATGTGCTCTGTTTGATTTGCTGATGACGTAGAACCGATTTGTATTGACTGTAACTTGTGTTCTATTTATCCGATCAAACTCAAATTTTGGGATCTGAGATTTTATATCAAATTCTATTATATTGCTAAATTTCATGGGGATACTCCAATTTTTGCAAAAATTTTTGTTCCAGAGCTATATGATATAGTAGTCCGATCCCGATGATTTTCATACTTTATCTCACCTGGGTAAAAATAAGCCCCCAAAAAAAATTTCATCCCGATAGTTCTTAAGATGGCTGAGTAAAACGCGTACGCACCGACGGACAGACGGACAGACGGTCAGACGGACAGACGGACAGACGGACATGGCTATATCGACTCAGCTTCTCATGCTGATCAAGAATATATATACTTTATGGGGTCGGAAACGCCTCCTTCTGTGCGTTACAAACATCTGACCAATTTTATAATACCCTCTGCAAGGGTATAAAAAGTTCGTGGACCCATCCGGGCACGTCTTTTGTAAAGGATTCTTAGCTAACAATCTACTATAAGCTACTTTTATGGATTTTTCCATAAGATCTACAATATTTTTTGTAAATTTGTAGTTGTGGGCTATCCAATACCTTATTTCCTTGTATTTGTGATTTGTTTCACCTGATTGTATCAGGAAATCGAGGAAAGGTAAGTGTTTTTGTAGCCTTTTTGTTTCTATCTTATCCATATTCTACACTAACTTGTTAGGCCTATTAATATGGATGTACGTATATAAAAAAAATCATTGAGGCTTACTGCCTCGGTTCCTCCATTCGGTAGAAACGATATGTGCCTGCTGCGTTGGAAAAGCAACATACATATGGTACTGTGAGGATGAAACTCACCTGTACCCTAGTGCTTCCTTGAACTGGGAAATCTTCTCCCGTTATATTTAGGTAAGCTGACTTAATTTATACCAAGTTTATTGAGTTCTGTGGCGAATTGATATGCTCATTTCTAAAAACCTCAATTAAATCTTGGACAATACTGGGATGCCTAGCGTTTATTCTTCCAAAATAATTATCAAGAGTGGCCATTGTTTTCCACAAAAATTTTTTTTTCTTTTTACTTGTTATTCGCGTGTGTGCATATGTATTCTTAGACCTTATCTAGGTCATTAGCTTGGCTTATGGCTCTTTTGGTTACACATTTATTGTGTAATAGATAAGCTTTATATAAAATATATGCGCACATTATTACGACGATTATCAATAACAATATGTTCGTTAATCTCAAGTCAGTATTTGATGATTCGATTTTATTTATTACATTAGCAGTGGAGTCCACTGATTTTGTTTCTATTAACCCCATTGTGGGTATAAGAGATATATCATCAAATTTACTTATGGAATTATCGAACATATGGAGTTTATATAAAAAAAAAATTTATTTTTGTGTATAATTCTAATAATAATCTCACTGTCTAACGATCCTATATGAGACTATTTTAATTTAGCAAAATGAAAATGAATATGACAAATACGGGAAAAATAGGGAACAAATGCCCATAAAAACAGCTCAAAACCCTTTGTTTAAAAATTACTTTAAAAAAAAAATTTTTTGTAATGGGTTCAGCAATATTTGATTGTCATTATTTAAAAGGTTTTATGAATTTAAGACACAATCAGTTGTTGTGTGTTTGAGTATGCTTTATTGAATGTAATTTAGTATTAATGTTTTGAGCTGAAGGCTCTCTTTTTTTTTTTTTACATATGTTCCTGCCTACTTTTTCGTATGGTTTTCAGGCCACACTCTAATCGGACAGCTTTTAACGCTGCACAATTGTACATTGATTACTTAAATGTTATATAAAAAAAAAATGTGCATCGCAGTACACTCAAAAAAAATGTGTGACGCAGCACATAAGTTGTTCATTTATTTTTCTTTTCGTCTCCGGCTAGCTTCTAGCATCAGCTGGTCGTCGCCGGTTGGCACGCTGATGCTCCATCGATGGCGTAAAAAGCGGCCTGCTTTTCACGCTTGTAGTCTCAACTGCTGATGTCCGTGGCCTATGAGCTCAGGCGGTTCCGGTGCCGGTCATCGCACCAGATTTGTTAATTTTTGATTTCTTTTCCTTTGACTTCCTTCAGTTGGGGACTGGCTTCTCCTTTGGAGTCCCGTAGAAATGTCTGCATGTATACTCGCAGTATGCTGAGTATAAGGGTCCTTGCAGTCGTTCGGGCAGACCTTCTTCAGCATTGGTAGCTCTTTCACAGTTTGTGGACTTATTTTAATTTTCGGTTTTGCCACGTTTTGAATTGCAGAGTATGGGATTCTGGTTGTTGAACCACAAAGAATAAAACCATTCTTTCTTTCTTCTAATTGAGTTTTTATAAACTCTACCTCGGCGTGTAATTTCACCGAGGTATTCCAATTAGTTTGTGGGCTATTTAGTAGCCTCAATATTTGCGCCTTTCTGGCCTTTAATTTTTTAACCACACCAGAATTGTTTCCCATCACTCTACTTAATGTGATTTTAGTATGTTCTTCTTGTGCTTCTTTTATTATATTTCCATTATATTTCCTTTTTATAATTTGGTCTGCTCACTTCCTTTGGTCACTCTTAGTTGTTGGTGACCACTGTCACGGTCGCCATGTAAAAACTCCTTTGACCGGGTTCCATTGGGTTGTAGAATATATATATTTAATAATAAAAGACACGTCTGTGTCGGTTGACTGGAGTTTTAGAATTGATTCTTTATTCCAAATTATTCTTTTGCTTAGGCTAATTTTACATATATATTCTTATGCTGCGACTTATGCGACAGCTACAAAAGAGAGGGAGAGTGTCAGTACATACATACATACTGTTGGAGCGCATGCATCAAAGTGCTTGGTCAGCGGTCACACGCTGGCCTGGCTCATGTTACGCTTGTGCATACAGTGCTTATGTGAATATGTAAGTGCATATACAAATGTACATACATATATGTTCATGCTTAATTGTATGTTGACTTGAATATGTTTATGTGAATACTTCAATGTATACATCTGAACATATTCAAGTGCACAATTATATTTTAATGCGTATATGTTTATTGTTTATACTTGCAACAAAGTGTTACAAGTTGAGCTCATTGTGTTGAGTGATTATTTGTATGAATATACTACAATATACATTTCGCCTGTTCTATTGTCTATCATACGTAAATCTTTGCTCACCATGTCCAAATATTGCTGGAGCTGACGGACCTTTCCTTGAAATTTTTCCTGGCTAACATTAGCCTTTTCATTACTGGAGGTCGCATTCCCGCGCGACTCTCCTTTGCTATCCTCTAATATTTCTGATATATTCGCTTCTGCTTCAACTAACGCTGACTTACTAGTGCCTGGTTTTTCTAACTCTCCTGCAGCTATTATTTTGGCAACTATCTTTAACATTCCTTCATGTATTTTCTCTGTGAAATACTGATGATCGAAATTCCCTAGCTGTAGCAATTTGTTATGATTAGGTAACCATCGATTCCTAATCTCTTTTACTTCCTCGATCACCTTGCTGGTTATGCTTCTGGGATCTAGTGCTTCTAACTGCCTTATCCTGGTATGCAACTCTAACTGCTTCCCTAACAACTTTTCTGTTTTGTTAAGAAACATTTTGTATGATGTATGTAAATATATTTGACAGTAAATTGATTTTTTTTTAAATTTTCTTTTTATGTATTTACTTATATGAAAGTATTTTTTTTTTTTATATATATATCTTTATAATATTATTGACCCTTCAACGGGCATCTTGCTTATAAATAAATTGAATTTTTTTTTTTTTAATGAATTTTATATTTTTACTTTCCCTACTCGATCATCGCAGTGATCTCCTGTCTATTTGGCGTATGGCTTTACGGGCCACACTCTAGACCGAGCAACGCAATTATTGCACAGTTTAACAGAGTAACATATTTCTTTTTTGCAAACAATTTTAATTTATGATGTATTTTATTGTTGGGCGCTCTTTGTAGCGCTACCGGTCCTACTGCATCCCTGGTCTAGCTTGTCGCGCTAGACGGTGCCGGTGCTGGTCTTCGCACAGGCTGTTGGGGCGCCGATGCTGGTCCTCTTGACACAAGTGTACTCGCAATATGGCGAATATAATGGTCCAGGGCAGTCTGCCGGGCACTTCTTCTCTGGTGTGGTCTGGATTATCTTCTTGGGTTCTGCTTTTTGGGATTCGTATGTATTAATTACTTTTATATTTTTAGGCGTAATTTCTGTAGAGGTTGAGCCTTTTTGCTTTAATTTTTGCTGAATCAGCTCGATGTTGTCTAATTCAGCTTGCAATTTATTTGCCTTTGCCCAACTAATTGTTGTGTTGGTGGCAAACAGTAGCTTAAGGAGTTCGGCTTTCCTTTGTTTTAGCCGATTCTTAACTCCGCTACGTCTTGGCATTGCTCATCACCTCTACTCACTCAGATTTCCTTTTTTTTTTTTCAGACCATGTGTGTCTATTCCGCCATGTGATGATTCTACTTCTTTTTTATCGTTGCTCAGCTGTTGTTGTCCAGGGCCTATGGGCTCAGGCGGTACCGGTGCCGGTCCTCGCACCAGATTTTCTCGGCAACTATCTTGTTGCTCTGCTGCTGTTTGTAGTTGCCGACTTGCAACTACATACATATACACTTTTAATTTTAACTTTTTTTTTTTCGATATTAGGGCTTCGAATACGCCACACACCACGCCGCCGAAATTATTGCAGTTGCTCGACTAGCCAAACTGCCTTTATTTAACTCGGTCGCACGCACTTTTATTTTTTTTTATTAAGCAATATTTTGCTTTTTTATTTTATACTCTGTCTCTTACCACTGGTGGGGGAGAACAGAGTTATTTTATTTTTTGTAACCTTTAGCTGATCTTAGCATTTACACTTGCATAAGAATTCAGACTTACAGGTACTGATTCATCCTCTGAGTCTCTTACCACTGGTGAGGGAAAACTACAGAGTTCCTTTTTTCGAAGGACCAAAATGATTAGGGCTTTCCGATGCGAAAGAAATTAACCCAGTCTTCATTCGTTGAATTCAAAATATGAACTGATTTTATTGGAAAACTCTTAAACTCTAAGAAGCGACAATTGTTCTTAAAAAATACTTATTCTAATGCCCCACGTCTTCGGGGTTTGGAATTTGTTTTTATTTCATGCTCAGGGCTTGGCGACTTGATAATGCGTCGTTCTGGTCTTAAGTGTTAAGTATCGACAGAGTGCGGATGCATGTTTGTTTGTTTTTGAGCATTACTTGCAATATGAATCTTTATGACATATTTTTGTTTATGTTTCGTTTGTGTATATTTCTTTGGTCAATCTGATTTGGTGAAGCCATTTCAGCTGACCACGATGTTTAATCTTAAACATTTGTATTTTTTATATATTGGACATTCATTTTCTGGCACACGTTCATTTGAAAGTTAAGCAAATAATTTGTTATTTTGTTGAAATCGCATAGTGCAAGCACAATGATTAATTGTTTTGTTAAAATTTAAGTAAATTTTTAAGTTTCGTTAAAAAAAAAATTCTCATTTTTTTTGTTCCTTCTATAGCGCTGAAGCCACACCTTCTGCAGGGGTGACTACAATTACAAAAAAAATAAAAAAGCAGGCACTGCGCCGTTTGCTTTTAGTTTTGTTTGCTTGGATTTTCGATAAAAAAAAGAGAACAAATATAGGAAAATAAAAAAGAGAAGAAAAATTTTTTTGTTGTTGGTGTTTTTTTTTAGTTTTTTTTTGCCGTTGCTGTTGCTGTTTGAACTGTTGTTGATAGCCTTTATTAGTTGTTGGCCCAAAGCTTAGCCGCTTTACATTTTGCTCAGCACACTTCCTGCTTGTTTGTTGGACCAAGCAGAACGTGAGCAAGGACAACAGGACTCGATTTCGAACTTTGGATTGCTCTGACTCCTCTGACAGCTTCTCTAGTCTCCCATTCGCCCCTGGCCATCCGCTAACATATTTTTAGCTCAGTTCTCTCTTTTAGTTTGGCCTGGCCCTGTGCCTTGTGTAAATAGGTATTATGTGCGTTTGCTCCCTTTTATCGGTAATTTTTTTTTGTTTTTTACGTTCGTTCGTCTTTCGTTTACATTTTTCTTGTGTTGTTTTTTTGCTTACTTTTTCAGCTTCTTCTGCTTCTTCTTCTTTTGCAGCAAATTTTATTAAAAAATTTGATATTAAATCAATTGCGTGCAGATTTCGGTTTGGGGTGTTAAATGTGTTCAAGCATAAAGTTGGTCCGTCGGTTGGATGTTGATTTTTTTCTGATTCTAGATGGCACAGCAAAACCTAATGAAACTCTAAGATGGAACACATAACAAGCCTAAGACTGAGCCAGGGAGTGGTCAACACGGGTTTTAGAGGTGTGGGGGGCTATAAGCAAAAGCCATCATTATTTCATTTGATTTTTCACTACTTAAACCTTAACTTAAATGTTGAAGCAACTATATAATGTCTAAGCAAGTGTTTCATACAATACTTAAAATTTAATAATAGTTTTAATCGGACTGGTTAACTTGTAGAACTTGTTGGCGTCTTTATTGGTTGGTAAATTGCCGGCACCAGGCTTCCGACTACCCTCTAATAAGAAAAGCTCGTCGTGTTCTTTATATAGTTAAATATTTATTTGTTTTTTCTCATCACTAGTTTTCTATACCTTGATATGTTTGACTGACTGAATAAAAAAGAACATGTCCGTAGCACATCCTGTGAACATTTTGTGTCTTCTTTTCTTCAAGCGTAACCCCGAAGAAATGTGAATTAGGGATGCCAGGAAGCCTTGTGGGATCCTGTAAGATACAATTATAAATTTAAAACAGTTTTCTTACAACAAAGATACATTTTTGTGTCTACTTTTTCCAATAGTATATTAAAGTTATGGTAATTTCAATATGCTTTTAATTGTACATCTTTTCGCAAGTGTTTTGCCTAGGACCTTGACTTTTGCCTTTTTTAAACTAACAAGCTAATTGCTTTGGTATTTATATGGAGACACGTCCTATTAAGTTGTCAATGTTTTGACATTTGAATGACCTGTTAAAAGAGAATCATCATAAAAGGAGTTGTGTATTGGCGTTTGTTTAGCACTCTGTCTATGACTATCGTTTCGGTGAGTTCTACATATTTCAGTCATGATTGAGAGTCCAGCAAAACGTTTTTGTAAAATAATCAAATTAATTCGATTCTGTGTGGGATTCTGTGGAACGGATGTGGCCAATCCCAATTATCGCATGTGGTGGCTTACCTATGCAGTTATATCTGCCATTTTATTCTTTTTTGCTTGCACCATTTACACCCTGTATGTGGGTGTGGTTGTCGATGACGACGCAACGGTTATACTTCAGGCATTTGCAATGGTCGGCTCGGCCATTCAGGGTCTATCGAAACTTCTCTGCACCACCATTCTTCTATTTGATTGTCTATAAGGAAAAAATGCTCGTCATGCAATTCCTAGTGCCGGGCATCGATCACCACTCGGATGGAGGACATTTGATCTTGGTCAGCCTTCATGTGACATGTCTGTGCTTTGGGGTGGCGATATGTACTTTTTTCTCTACATCATTAATGTGCCACTGCTAAAGGATATCTTCAATGTCACACTTATGGAGTTCAATGAGGTGGTTGTCCATCGAACGGATTATGACAAAATGCATGCCATGTTGTGGGACCTTTTGTCCTGGCATCAACAATATGTGAGGTAATTTTTCATCGTCTACAATAGATCCATTGAAATGGCTAAACCAAATAATCAATCAATTTCCTTAGAATACTACGTGGCACAGAGAAAATCTATAAAATTGTAATGTTTGTTCAGCTATCGACAACATGTGTTGGCATCTTGTGCACCATATTTTGCATATTAATTAAAGTTTGGCCAGCGGCTCCAATCTATTTGATCTACTCTTTCATTGTTCTTTACACGTTTTGTGGTCTTGGAACTGTTGTTGAGACATTGGTAAGATTCTGTGCAATTGGTATGTCATTTTGACTTACTTTTTTGAATGTGTCTTTTACAGAACGAAGACTTTACCACAGAAATCTATACGAACTGTCTTTGGTATGAGCTGCCCGTGAGGGAGGAGAAATTGGTCATTCTAATGTTGGCCAAATCCCAGAATGAATTGGCTCTTACCGCTGCGGATGTTTTACCCTTGTCAATGGCCACAGCTTTGCAGCTGACAAAGGGAATTTATAGTTTCAGCATGATGCTAATCACATATCTGAAAATTTGAAATTAATTTGAATGAAAATTGAAATCAAGCACGAGTGAATTAGTGAGCTGTCTTAAGGTTCAACCACTAAAAAACAAATTGAATGAGTTTGAATGTAGGACAATGAGTTTTTATGTTTCGAATGCTTTCTATTTTTATACGCTACCAAAAAGGGTATATTACTTTTGGTCAGAAAGCATAGCGTCTCCGATCATATAAAGTATATATATTCTTGATCAGCATGCCGAGACGAATATAGCCAATACCGTCCATCTGTCCGCCCGTCCGTCCGTCTGGATCAGCACAAACTCCTCTTAGACCGTAAGAGCTACAGAGCTGAATTTTGCATGTAGGCTTGTATATAGTGCACAGGTTGTATATCTCGGATAAAGCCGAATCGGACCACTATATCAAATAGCTCCCCTACAAACGCCAAAGTCACGAACGCCAAAGTCTCAACAACGTTGTTATTTTCTGAGCTATTGTCGTGAAATTGCATATTGGTGAGTTTATTACACATACTAACAAATTAGCTCAAGATCGGGTGACTATATCTAGAGCTCCCATAGAAACGATCGGGGGAAAACAGTGACTTTGATCAATAATTTCGTTATTTCCAATGCTAAGATTATAGGCCGTTCTTTTGCAAACATTCGCCTTTTTAGATAAAACGTTTTTCCACTTTGATGGCTATGGGTAAGGAGAGAGTTACCAAAACAGTTGCAAGGGTAAGACTTTGACGCGGTCGAACTTAACTGGCCCTCTGGTTATTTATTAGTCTTTAATTATATGTACACTCACACTCATTCATTTCATTGTACAGATTTATTAATTTTTTCCCTGCCTTTCATGCAGTTCTCTGTGTATATAAGTTTAAATATATTGCAATTTTAATGTTTGATAAATACTTTCCTAAATTTGTTAATTCACGTTTAGTGTATGAAGGCAACTTTTAAAAAGGTAAACGCGTTTTTTTCTGTTCCAAAATCTTCTTTTCCAAAACGTTACTCAAAATTTGGTAAACGTTCCTCGTTTTTACGTTACTCAAAATTTTTGAATAATCGTTGAATCCACAAACTGATTTTTGGTGGATAACTAATTTGAATATTTATATAATATCTAAGATCTCAGTCTGAAATATCTATAGTTAGCTTAAATCAATATATAATAATTAAGGACAGGAAGGTAGGAAACTCCATTAACTTAAAGGATATTCAACCTTTAAATTTTTTAAAATTATGCATTGAATAAAAACAACAAATAAACAAATTAAACACCTGTAATGAATTTCAAATAGTTTTACTTGAAAATCTTCACGAAAATGTCATTTTTTAGGACAATATGTACGTTTAAACGTTTAATCGTTTAAAATTGACATTAATGTAAATATGGAAAAAATGTTTTTTTCTTTTTATGATCCAATTAAAGCATAGGACTAATTGGATTATGGCCAACTAATTTATATGTCAATATCTTGACAAGGTAATTTTTTTTCCATTGCAGCCGTGACATTTTCCAAGAACAAGCGACAATTATTATTGTCACCAATAAAGACAGGTTAATAAATCAGATGAGAATCATTCACTTCAAGTACGTAGAAGTTATAAGGCCGTCGACAATGTCCCCAAAGTCGTTACCACCGAGTGAAGACGATAACGAAAGTTGCCTGGCGCGTTATCGGCGTATTATAAAGTTGCTGAAATTTTGTGCCCGTCTCTGTGGGGCAGATATCACCGAGTTGGACTATAAAATGAATGTGATCACATATACGATTTGCTTTCTATTCGTAGTATTTTGCATTTGCACGGTTTATACGATTTATGTGGGCATTGTTCATGAAGGTGATTGGTCGATCATTTTGCAGGCCACTTAAGTATAATTAAGTTAATTTGTTGCATCTCCAAGCGACACGAGATGCGCGAGGCTCAAATTTTTCTCGATGCCACATTTATGAAGTACGAACAATTGTCCGGAGGCTATAGGGACGCTCTGCTCGAGGCAATTGCTCTCAGTATGTCGTGTATTAAGTGGGGTTTCAACCTTGTTGGGCCGTAAAGTTGCTTTTTAGTAAGAATTTTTTTTCGGGAAAAGTATAATGGATCAACGAATGAAATTTGCCACAGTTGTTGGAAAAACTTAGTTCTATGTAAAAAAAATTCTTTTCGGCGATCCGTGTAAAGGGGGTGGTGGGGTGAATTTTACAATGGCGTCCCCATTTTGTCCTTATGGAAGTCCTACCGTTCGCAAATAAAGTCTGAATCCAAAAACGAAAATTTTTTTAATCTAGACACTTTTTCGCAGCGCTGGTAGTAGAATTGGGATAAAAGGATGAAAAATGAAAAGTTATGATTTTTTTTTAGGAATTTTATTTAATTTTAAATTTTTAAATTAACAGTTTTTAATATTTTTCGCCAATTCTACTACCAGCGCTGAACAATATCCTAAAGAACATGTGTAAAAAATTTTATAGCGATTGGTTAATTTTTGCGCCCTGTAGGACTTCCATGAGCTCCAAAAACGTAATTTTTAGATAAACGCGTTTGAAAATTTGCAGTGCGGCCCAGCGCGCTTGAGACCGCTCCACTTTACGACCAATAACTTTTGTAATTTTGCTGATTTAAACTTAAAATTTTTACACAGTATTCTTGAAACATAGATCTATCCGAAAATGTAAAAAAAAAAATATCACATTTCTTTATAACACAAGGTAGAAACCCCCCTTAAGGGTTTCGCATTTGTGTATATATTTGTGGTGGCCGTCTTACTTGGACGTCCAGCCGCTTACAATATATTTTACAATAAGAAAATATTAATTATGCAATTTCTATTGCCCGGCCTCGATCCCGAAAAGGAAAGTGGTTATATTATGCTATTTGCCGTACATTTTGTTTGTTTGGCATTTGGTGCCTTTGGCAATTATGCAGCGGATATGTATCTTTTTGTTTTTATTAGTAATGCACCGCTCCTGAAGAATATATTACGTTGCAAGTTCGAGGATCTCAATACAAAGTTACGTAAGTCGCATAATAGAAACGATCGGATAAGTTTGAGAATACATTGCGAAATGGTGGACATTGTACAATGGCATCAAGAGTATCTCAAGTAAGTTAGGGACGAAAAGATTTTTTTTCCTTAGGTTTAAAAGTTATTATTCATTCTTTAAGCCTCTTGGACCGTTCGGAGCGTACATTTTTTGTGATTATATTTGTACATGTATGTATTTGCTAGTGCTTTAAGCACTTTGTACACTCTTTATTGCATACTAATTGGCGTTGGGGCAGCAGCTCCTGCTTATCTATTATATTCGGTTATGAATCTTTATCTATTTTGTGGCTCAGGAAGTGTTGTAACTATATCGGTAAGTATATAATATGCCATGAGTTGATTCTAACGCATTCTCCCCTTCTACTTTGTTTTCTTTAGAATGACGATTGTTGTGAGATAATTTATACACAATGCCTGTGGTATAAATTGCCCGTTGCCGAGCAGCGTCTGTTGATGTTTATGTTACGTAAATCGCAGAGCACACCGGGTCTTTCGGTTGGCAACATGTTGCCTTTAACTGTCAACACGGCCCTACAATTGACAAAGGCCGTCTATAGTCTATTGATGCTGTTGATGCGGGATACCGAGAATTGAGTATACACTACCCAGCTACTACTCCATTTACTTCATATCCCCCCATCATTTTGCGGCTGATTAATTTTTGCTTCTTGTCTAATGAACTTGCCCGCAAAGAATTTAATAAACATCGCTTACAGTGCACGCTTTATGGCCCACAAAAAAACGTCGTTGTCTGTCTTGAGCATGAGATGAAAAATAGTAAAAAAAACAAAATATATAAGTATATGTATATATACATATATCTTAAAAAAGTAGGAAAAACCATCGTCGCCGCTAGTAAGTTGTAAAAATTGTCTTTTAATGCCTCGAAAATCCAGCAGATTGCCACGTAGTGCTAATAAAATAAAGTTATGTCCAGGCATAAAAAAAAGATGTAGAAGAATACCCGCACCAAAACCCCACTGAAAATTGTGAGAAATAGTGTGCGGTACCAAAAGAAAACCCACAAAAAAACAACAAAAACTGTAAAAAAGAAAAACGTTGTGTGTGATGGAAATTGTGTGCGCGCGCGCAGGAAGGACATTGGACTGCCGGCTGGATCCCTGCCACTGGATCCTTATTTTGCCAGACCGAGGAGGGGCGGTAAACGCATCATTAATCAAATGTCCGGCGCGTAAGCACCGTTATTCATCATTGCTTCTGGATAAGGTGCTGCTTTTCCACCACTCTCCCATCCCCATCGCCTTCCCCCATCTCAGCTAACGCAAATCTTTGGTATATACGAACAAGTGTGGTGCATGAGCCGCCATATTTGTTGTGCCTCTTTACTTCTTTTGCAAACTTTGGAAAATTTTCTCAAGTTTTATTTATTCACTTCAAGAGAACATTATAACCACACCAACAGTTGTGTTATGTATTTGAAAACCAAATTGAATATTAGCAATCAATAGTTTCATTTTGCCTTCCGATTTCAATATCTAATTATTCGATTTGAACATTCGAACATAACCAAATCCATGCAATGAATGAATGAATTATGTATATAATTCAAGGGCACAGTCAGGTATGGACAGGGGATGGCAGCTGGCAGCTCAACATAGACCATTAAATTTTATACATTTTTGTCAAAAATTTATTCAGTTTAAAATAACTTAATAAATTTCATTGAAAGACATTTCAAGATGAAGTTATATTTTACTTTTTTAAGAAACTCAAAGGAAAATGATTGAATGAATTAATGAATCTTCATGATTGAAAAAAAAGGATTTCATAAAAAAAATATATATATATATGAAAAGAAAAAAAAAAGTCCCCAAAAGGATGAAACAAAAAACAGGTGGTTACTCACTCAATAAACAATTTTCTTTAACATTTTTCTCGTTTTATGTTTTATGTTTCAAATATCACAGAAGACCTGAAATTTAAAGGATAATTGTGTATAATTATAATATAAAAGCATATATTTATAAAATTATGGTATAATTTCGTTGTTTTTTTCCGCAAATAGCTGAAAAACAATTTTAGTCGCAAAGGAAAGCAAAAGGGATCGTCAGAATATAGGTTGTCTTTATCCATTTTCATTTTTCTTTCGGCTTAAGTCAACATGGCCACTCACCCACGCACACACACACACACGTGCCGACTGTACACGAAAGGACTTTTTTTTTTGAACTGAGCTACCCTAATGGCGTATATCAATTTGGCTCAGCCGCCTTTCCATGATGATGATTTCCCACTTTCCTTTATTCATTCAATCATTTTTCTTGCCAGCCAGCAATATTATTTTTTTTTTTTTTGCCAATTTTTATACCCAAAAATAAAAACCAAGAGAGAAATAATGTCAAGCGTGTGGCCATTTTAATGTACTAGACTTGCTTTGCGGCCTGAAAGTGAACATTTTCAAATATATTTCACTAAATCATCAAACAGGCGACAACTTTTGAGAGTGCGACGATAGCAGGAGCTGGGAGTGGAGGTGTTTAAATATATATATATGTATATATGTGGCAGGAGTTGCTAATGGAGTTTTTACATTAGCAAAAAAAAAAACAAAGAATCGAAACGGAAGAGATTTCTGCCTATTGAAATGACTGTGTAACGTGGTTGTTGCTATTGTTGTTTTCCTTCTTTTTTTTGCTCGATTCATTTTATATTTTCTGTTGTGTTTATCACAGGAACAACATCAAAATGTTGCTCTAACACCCCTTCAAGTGTCAGTTACATATTGTCGAGACATCAGAAACAACAAAACACTTCACTTTCCATCAAACGTTTGGAAAAAAAAACACACACACACACACAACAACACAGGAAAAGGCATCAAAAAGAGAAACAAAAAATGAAAAAAGGTTAGAGCTACCAACAAAAATTTGCATACACAGCAGCTGAACAGGATACGGATGCGTCCTTTTTATTGCTGTTGTTGTTGTTGCTGTTGCTGTGGTTGTCTGTACGGGAAGTTTGTTGTACATTGAATGATTCACTTACTGTTTTTTTTTTTTTTGGCTGCCTTTGGAAAATAATTTTGTTTTTATTTTGCTGGAAAAGTCTAGCTAAAGAAATTTATACAAAAATGATGTTGCTGTTAATTGGCCGGCGACAGGGAGCTAGGGTGGGGCAGAGAGGTGGGGTGATTGCCAGTCATCCCGACAGCTGCCCAAAAAATATAGCCGGCGCCTCACCCCTTTCCACAAAAGGTTTCCTTTTTTCCAGGTTTTTTTTTGGTTTTTTTTCCAGAATGAAATCGAAATCGAAATCATATGCAAATTCTAACAGAAAACGGGGTAAAAATGAAAAACAGAAAGAAAGCGCAAACCCTAAAGGAAAATCTCATGATATTTGATATTACACTCCGTCTATGTCGCTGTAGCCCGTAGCTTCATCTTTATTTCTCCTCAGGATATGGTCGCTTTTCTCGCATCCGCATCCACATCACGTCGACGTGTTTAAGTACGCATCATTTGCTTTTGGCTTGTAATTTAATTGGTTTGGCTTTTAACAGGTAGGCACACAACAACAGTCAGTCAACTAATATGCGACTGAAATGTAGCAAGGGTTGAGAAGTAGAGTGGACTGGACGTGAAATGGAGTGGAGTAGAGTGGAGTGAAGTGGAGTGGAGTGGAGTGAGTAAAGGAAAAGCATATTCCTTTCGCTGCTGCACGTGCGTGCGTTGAGGCCACACAATTTCGAGAAGTTGCTTTATTAATTATTATTCTAATTAATAAGACGCAGCAGATGATGGCAAACGAAGTGACGAAGTGGTTGGCATCGAAGGAAGGTTTTGTAGAAACAGCCTGCCAATTTGCATATGAGTGACACAACAGGACATTTGCTCCCTTTTCTTTCTGTCAAGGCACGTTCAATTCAATTCAATTCAATTCAAAAAAAAAAAAAATAAGAAAGAGAAACAAGGAAGGAAGGAATCTGATCAAACGGTGGAAAGGTAAGGGCAACCTCATCATGCATTATGCAAACAGCAGTTCCTTTTAAAATAAAAAAGGATGCGTGAGAAACTCCCAAGTATAGAAATACAAAATTACACAATATTCTCGAAAGCTGATTAAAAGAACAAAATACTTTGCATACCGCAGCTGCTTATGAGGTTTTCGCTTCTCAGTAGAAAACTATTTGCAGAGATTTCGCAATATGCATCAACAGGTTGAGACAAACACCCAAACAACGCCCTGCCAATTTGGCAATAATCCCCGACCCGGCTTTCCCTTACAGATCATCAACCCCTCTCTGGTTGCCATTGTTGGTGTCACTCTGTCGGGGATTTGCCAATCATCAATCGATTTGTGCAAATTGCCGGCGTCAAATGTCAAAGCAATTAAGTCGCAAAATCGAATCGATTTTGTTTTACTTTTTTTTTTTTCTTGTCGGAGGGGTCCGCAGAATCCCCTTGTAAACTGATGCCATTTCCCTCAGTTCCTCTCCCTCTTTCACTCACTCGCTTTCTCTCTCTCCCTACTTGTGTGTGCGAGTGGATTTTTGCGTGTTTGTCATATTATCATTGTCATGTTTGCTAATTCCTTTTGTTGTGTGTTTGTCCTTTTATTTTCTTGTTTGACTTAATTTTTGGCGATTTCACTTTCACCTTGATTCTCTTTCTTTTGTGTTCTCTTTATATAAAAGTGTTTTTTCTAATAATCATCATTGCAAAGTAAGTTTTTTAATGTTTAGGACTTGCCTTCGGCTGTAAATAATTGTGCTCAAATTTTATTAACATTTTCTTCAGAAACCAATTTCTCTAAGCGAGTAAGTAATCGAACTCGCCTTAAAATAAATTACCGAGCAACCCAATAATAGGTCATTAGGGCCGTTTATATGCATCAGGACTTAGATTAATTACTAGACTAAATATAAATATTTCAAACTTGTTGTTACGTTCCAAGTTAGGAGAAATTCATCAAAACTTAAGAAAACAAATGGTACTGTGAAGCCTTCAAAAATTTGATACTGTATTGCTTACCCTCTTTAACTCTCACTTTCTTTTACTATGCCCTTTGTAGAGCAAAGCTCAAATAGAATCACCAGGTTGAAGTTTGTGAATTTATGTGAGTACCTCTTTTTGCTGGCGCTTTTTCGTTACAACGAGTTTGACATCACAATAATCGTTAAGAATTGTTCACTAAAAAAAAAACATGTAATGCTGCTTAAATGCTCGATATCCATCGATTGTTTCAAAATTAACAACCAATACATTGTGTTAAAACATCGGGCCAAAGTCTTGATTCACCAATGTACTATTTTAAGTAAAAATAAATATTAAAGTAAATTGACTTTTTAATAAATCGACTTTCTATTGTTTATATTTTTTAGATATTATTCACGACTTGTAACTCAAGTTGTAGTTCTGTTTTTCTTCTCATTCTCTGAATGTTAGTAGATTTTTGCATGATTAATATGAAACTGGTGGTATTTCTTATGAAATATTTGTGGATTCGTGGCAACTGAATAAAACTTATTTCAACTGTGTGTGTGTGTGTTTTTTTTTGTGGATTTTTTACTTGAAATTCATACAAAACAATTTATTTTATGGAGATTTTAATGCCACCACCTACTATAACTCCTCCTCCAGATCTGCACCATCAACTCCTCCTGCTGGCTGTTACTTCTTCTTGTTGTGCCCCCTCACACACACACCCCATTTAGCACATTGCCTTATTGCTGTTGCTGTTGCTGCGGCTGTTGGGGCGGCTCAACGAAATTGGTTTTTAAAAATATTTCACATTTCAATCTTTCTCTTTCCTTTTGCCGTAGCCGTAGCCTTAGCCCATTGCCTTCGCCTTTGCCTGTTTATCCGTATGCCAGCCAGCCTGCTTTACCTTGGTTCAAGTAATAATAAAAGCCACTGTCATGCGTCCCGCGTCCTTTGTTCTGTCTCCCGTGTGTGTGTGTGTGTCCTGTGGGGCCATTGTAGGCCACAAGCACAAGTTGGCCAAGCAACCGCATACTGTCGGCTTTTCACAGTCCCCACAAATAACAATCAAAAAAAAAAAAAAAAATATTCCTACCTTCGTTGCCTTGGTTACATGGACCCAGGGCTATTGCCATTGCCACTGCCAATGCCCGCTGCTGCCCACCATTTGCGTTTTCTTGTGTTCTTGGCCGCTGGGATAAGCGGAGGGAAATTGCCATTGCGAGTCCTATGGAAATTACAGGTGCCTAATGCAAATTTGTGGGGCATATTTTCTTGCTTCTTCGGGTTTTTCTTCTCTTTTTGGTTGCTATTGCTTAAAATTTAAATAAAATTAATTTCAAGTCTTATGTTTTCTATTTCTCTCTCTGTCTCTCTCTCGCTGAAATTTATTTTTTTTGTTACCTATCTTTTAGGTTTTACTTGGTTTTTCTGCTGAGTTGACAGAAATCAATTTTTGCACGTATTTTCGACGACTCGGATTTTGATTCGATTGTAAACTCTGTGTATCTGTGTATGATTGTGCTTGTGTGTGTGTGTGTGTGTTATGAGTCCTTTGCCTAGTGCTTGATTGTCATCATTCAGCCTGAAAAAAAGATTTGCCTCCAATCAACGTGCACTTAATTTCGTTTATTTGATTGGATTTGTGTTTACATGGCTGCCTCTAGCCATGCCCATGTTCGTCTTATTATAGCGTCCAGACATCTATGGAAGGCCCTAATTCGGGGATGGCTGGGGTAGGAAATATTTTGAAATCGTTTCAAATTAGAAAATCAAATCATCGCTCTCACACACACACACAACGCCATTTCCTTCCTATTTTACGTTTCGTTTCGTTTTCGTTTTTGCTTTGCTGTTTTTTTGGCAACAAAATTTATGAATATTGAAAAATTAAATAGAAATTTTTGTGTAGTGGCCTAAAGTTTCAAGCTTTACTCACACACACACCTACCACACCCATACCTTGCATTACACACACATTTAGCTCACCCTCAATTCCACCTCCCACATGATGGGCAAAAAAAAAATATATATATATGTATAAGAAAACGAAAAAAAAAACATGGCTACGGAAGTGGTGCGCACTGTGTTCCTTCTTTTTTTACATTGTGTGTGTGTGCTCTTGTTTTTTTCTTTTTTCGACCATTTTTCCAATGATGGATTTTCGAAATTTTAATGGTTGCTCGCTCCTGCTGCTGCCCGGATGAGCAGGCGCTGAAGAGTCGACGACGACTCAGCCAAAGCCCAGAGTCGATTTTACCGTTGCTTGCCGCCCGTCGTCGTCCTCGTCCTCGTCGTCTGGCATTGTCAGAGGGTGGTGCAACAGCAGGCGTTTCTTTTTGGGTGGGTGGGTGATTTTTTGTTTTTTTTTTCTTCTTTCTCGAGGTTTATTTTTTTCTGTCGTTTTTTTGCCCATCCTTTGTTTGGCAGCCATTGAGGGTAACGTTGTCTCACGCTGTGGGTGCAAAACTTAAGGGATGGAATCGATATTTGTTTTCTATAACACAGCAACAGCCAAATCCAAGCCGAACATACCAACCAAGCCACCCAACCCACCCATCTACCCATTTACCCACCTACTCACTCATCCGTCGCTTGGAGAGAGACAGAGCAATGTGTACTCTTGGCGTCGGCCTAATCTAATGTCTTAGGGGCTTCTGGTCGGTTGATGTTTGCCTTCTTTCCACACCGCACCACACTGCACCCCACTTCGCTTCGTTTCGGCCCGTGCTCCTAATCAATATGAGCAAATGATAATTTTTAATGGCTTCCGAGCTGCGTTTGTTTATCGGCGGCAGTAGCAGCAGCGGCATTAACGGCGGGCAAGCATATCCTGATTTGGCCATATTTGATTTCTGCGTCGACTCTGGCAAATTTAATTTTAAATGACTACGACGACGGCGAAGACGACGACGATGACGATGACAATGACTGCGACGCCTTGCCAACTAAACGGAAATTTAATTTCCAAGCAACTTTTGACGGTTCAACGCTAAGGCTAAGACCAGAGGCCATACCGAAAATCGAACCAAGCATTTCACTGAGAGATGAGATGCTTGAGACTTAATGCCGCCCATATGCTGCTAACTTATGGGCGTTACCACGCCCAGTGCTTTTTTTGTCTGAAAGCGGTGAGAAGAAGGCGCGATATTTAAATGCTAATTGCTTTTTAAAACGGTAATTTTGGCCGCTGCTCGTCGCTGCTTCGACTTGAGCTTATTGTGGATTAATTTTACAAGCTAATTTCTTATGTAAATGCCAAGGCAATAGCATGTTGTTGTTGTTGTTATTTTTATTTTATTTTTGGTTTACCTGAGCGGGAGGCTGAGATAAAGAAATGCTAATTTTAAAGAAGAAATAAAAAGACAATTTAATCTATAATATATAGTTAAATCGTAAGCTTAAATTGTAACCAAGATTTGTGGTCATCTATAGATATGTAGATAGATTGATGCTGTGCTAGTCATCTCTAGCTAGCAAGCTAAGAAGGATCTTACCTCTTTCCCCCATTCCCCTGTCCATTCCCTTATTATGCAGGTATATTCAACGCAGGTATATTCCGCTTCGTTTGCTTAGCGAAATTCAATCCTATCTATTACTTTGCACTGAAGAACGAGGCACTGAAATCGTATCCATGCTAATTTTCAACCATCATTCAAAACAAAAACAAAAAAAACCTACCAACTGACAGCGCACACTAGATAGAGAGACGACTCCAAATCCCAAACCCAGTTTCAGTCCCAGACCAAGAGACAGAAGAGACACAAACCGACAGATGCACGGCATATTAATCTCAAACAAACAAATAGCGTCAAACCATATAAAAATGAAGTAAGTAAGTCGTCTCGCCGACTTAGGTATACCATACACCAGTAAAACAAATATTTCAAATTTGTAATAACAAATAACAAAATAATAACAGCATTTGCCTATTTTAATAAAGTTCTGTTCACATGCTTTTTACAAGCATATCTTAGTATCTCGCTCACTCATGCATATGAGCACCCTAGCGCCCCACCCGCCAACGGCCAACTCCGGCCTTATGGAAAAACGTTTATATGCATAACTTGGCTATTTTTTGTCCGATTTTGATCAAATTTGGTATTTTGCTGGGTATTAGTATCAAATTCAAGTGTGCCAAATTTGATTCCACAAGGTAGAAAATTACGGGAGATAATCGAGTTTTTCAAATTGCCGGGGCGGAAAAGGGCGTGGCAAAATCTTTATACATACAAAATGTGCCCATTTACTAAGCAAATATACATACCAAATACGGTGTCTCTAGCTGCAATAGTTTTTGAGATAAACGTTTTTTTTGAATTGCGGGGGCGGAAAGGGGCGTGGCAAAATCTTTATAATTACAAAATGAGCTCATTTACCAAGCAAATATACATACCAAATATGGTGTCTCTAGCTGCAATAGTTTTTGAGATAAACGTTTTTTTTGAATTGCGGGGACGGAAAGGGGCATGGCAAAAATTTGAAACAAACTCGATCACTCTACGTACCACAGGAGCCTACATTTCAAATTTGGTGGCTCTATCTCTTATAGTCTCCGAGAACTAGGCGTTCATACGGACGGAAAGACGGACAGACGGACAGACGGACGGACGGACGGACAGACGGACATGGCTAGATCGACTCGGCTGTTGATACTGATCAAGAATATATATACTTTATGGGGTCGGAAAAGCTTCCTTCTGCCTGTTACATACATTTTGGCGACTTTAATATACCATTTCACCCTATGGGTGTATGGTATAAATAGCAAAAAAATAAAAAACCCCTGAAAAAAAAAACGAAATCTCGGTTTAAAATCCTTTTTTTTTTTGGGTTCTACCCATCCATTGACTGGCTCGTTTTTTGCTAAATTATATCCCTATGCAAATAAGTTTTTTTCTTTCACTTGATTTTTTCATTAAATCATGACGATTATTTGCCTTAGTTGTCAGTGTGTGTGTGTATAAGGGCAGGCATAAAAGGCCTAAATTAACTTTAAACCATTTCCATCTAGAAGCTGGAAAATGATCAGAATACTTTTCCAATTCAATTTTGATTCTATAGCCTATAGAATTCCAATCGTTTTGTATTGATCTCCCAATCGCCTTGCAGCAACCCTTGAAATCAATAGCACTCCCTTTCTCTCACTTTCTCACGTTTTTGTTGCCTCCCTCTTTCTACCTCTGCCTCTACCTATCTGCCTATTACTCTCTCTCTCTCTTTCTCCCTCTCTTTCTCTCTCTCTCTAGGGTTACAATAGCTTTCAAACTGTAAGGGTAAAGCCTTCGGGCCGCAAAACATTCGATAATTTTAGGCCCTGGCATAGCATATATACATATGTACATATATAGGCCAAAGATCCGACAACATATTATTACACTCAACTACAAACTCATTAATGCAAATCAACAACTGCAAAACTACTGAACAAATTTTGTAATTTGCAACCACATACAAACTATTCCATATACATATATGTATATCGATTCGATCCATCATCAACGAACTGCAAACTGACCCATAATAAGGCAAATTCAGCCACCGTTCATTTTTTTTTTTGCTTTTTTTTGCCTCCGATCATCAGTGACATTGACAACAAGAAAATACAAAAGGATGTTATGTTGCAAACTGCATAACTTGCAATTTACAGTTGCCCATTGCCGGTTGCCCGTTGTCCGTTGCCCATTGCCCAATTCTCTCAGTCCCGAGTTGAAGTTACATCGACAATCTACAGGGCTACCGTCTTTATGTCTTCAGTTTTCAATTTACAGTCTGAGGTACCCAGTGTCCAGTTGGCGGTGAATGTCGCCTTGCAATTAACACAAGTGCCCCAGCAAGCAACGTTGTCCTTCGCATATTCGGCGGTTGGAGTTGCCCCGTTGTCCTCCTCGTTGTCGTGCTTAATGTCGGAGGCGTGCGTCACAGGCAGATCGACCCTGTCAATAAAATAATGCATACACATGTGAAGTATGTGGGCAGAGTTGCAGTTGGAGATGTAAAGTGCAGTGAAGTGCAAGGATTCGGTTGTGGAGAAAGAGGGATGGGGGTTACAGGAGTAGCAGCAGCCCATCCAAAAGAGAGGTAAGTATGGTAGGATGGAAGGTGTTTATTAACAGATCGTTTGCCCAGCGACGTCTGCGTCGAGAGCCATTGAGTGCAGTCTTCAGCTCTTTCTTTCACTCACACACACACACACTCTCTGTGTTCTCTGTTCCAGAGCTTTAACCCTTCCGGACTTAATCAAGCATTCGAGCAGAAAATCATGCAAAGTGTCGCCATTGCACAATATATTTAAAAATAATTATAATAACATGAATTATGAAATATGTATGCATTCGACAAAGTCTTTGGCACCCCACACCGCGCCTCTCGCCCATCGCACACACACACACAAGCGCACACACAAAGGCACACCCACACACACATAGACGGACACTGAATGGACCCCAAAGTGGAATGTGTACTTCGTCGCGTCCCGGTTTTTTCTGTAAAATTCCCGTCTTATCAGTGCTTGTAAATCTCGTAGTCCTGCAACATAATAGTTTGTTAGTGTAGCAGTCAACTCTTGTTGTTACCTACGTTTCGCCGGCCGCCAGTCTGCATCGCAAGTGGAAATATTAAAACATAATTTTTTTCCCGGCCTCCCGCCGCGTCGGTCTTTTGGTGGTTGGAGGGGTGCGGGGCGCCTCCTTTCTGCATCACCCAACTTTTTCCTCCGTATTGGTGTTAGTGGGGTGCCAGTCGCACCTTTTGATAAATAGCACGCTGTAAGTAAATACACAATTGGTGCGATAACCAGCTGTTGGCGGACCTGCCAACCCGGTCTCGAAAGCTCTCCAGGGTCATCATTTGGGAGTCGAGCTTTCACCGCAAAACTTCTAAGCCGGGGTTCTCGATCACCTCCCACCAGACTAGCAGCATAGCAGCGCACCAGCCTAAGGCTTGGTGACGTAAGCGGTGGCGTACCTGGCAGCGGTGCTGCCTCTCATCGCCTGGTACCTGGTTCAAATCCGCTGAGTGGAGCGAAGAAATTTTAAATAAATTTGGAGCATTTTTATTTTTTTCTTTCGGACGCGGGCCTCCAAGTACCTGGTTCGACTCCGCTGTGAGGATTTAGAATTAAAATTAAATTTCAAATTCTTTTAGAGTTGAAATTTGATCAATACTAGTGGTTTTTTTCTGCGATACTCCTAGGCACGGTAGGGGTTCAAATCCGCGGCGGGTAATCTTGGATTCAAAAAAAAAAAATAATTTTTATTTTATAATTTTTTTTTGTTTTGTTTATCCGTCCATTACACACCGAGTGGCCCATATTCCCGCTGACTGCCTGTATTATCTAAAAGAAGCCGAGCCGGAGCGGTATAACTCCCAACGCCCACCAGGGGGAAATACCTGGTCGTCAGGCTGTAGGAAATGGTCGGCGAGGAGCAAATGGTGTTTGGGCGTAGTAGATTGCTGCTACATTCGCCTCCAATCCATAGTGAGTTGCCTTTGCGTGCGGCTGCTAGCCAGCAGGAGGACACTCCAAAGAGATCTAGGGACGCCATGAGTCCAGACGGAGAAGCAGCAAATGCTAACGAATGTGCCCCATCGAAAAGGTCAAAATTGCAGCCTGTCTGCAACGAGCTAGCGGAAATGGGCGTACTGTTGGAGGAGATCTCGGAGAGGATCAAGCCCGAGAAGGAAGGTGGCAAGCGGGCCATCACCAACGCCCTTCGCGAAAAAGTGGAGAGGCTGAAAGAGCTGCATGCGGAAGTCAGCTCCCGGCTCAGCGGGCACCCGACCGAGACAGTTCCATTGGAGGCGTGTCCCAATTGCAGCAGACCGATGAAATGTCCCCCACGACCATGCTTTCCCGGCGCACTCAGACTTCACCACTGGCAAAGCGAGAAGGCAAGGCACCATTTTCGTCTGAACCAGCTGGAAAGCAACTGCGGCAGCCGAGTGCTCACGCATCAAAGCAGCGTCCAAAAAAACGGCACCCTGTGGATCCCCAGCAGCAGCAGCAGGAGTCACCTACTCCTCAAGGCGATAAACCGCACCTCACAATCGCGGATCATGGATCATCCGAGGACAACCAAGGATGGAAAACAGTCGGTCCACCAAAGCCTCGACGTGGTGGCTCCTCGAAGCAGGCCAAACCCAGAATCAGGCATAGACCGGATGCAATTCTGATCGAGGCCAGCAGCGGGCTTAGCTATAGCCAAGTCCTAACGATGGTGACCAGGCGTACGGATGATAAACTAATCCACGTCCGTGAGCATGTCTCCAGAGTACGTCGCACAGCTAAAGACGCGCTGCTACTGGAGCTTCGCAAGGACTCTGCTACGAGCATAAAATCGCTCCAGGATGACATCACCCAAGTGCTGGGTGCAAAAGCCGATGTGAAGGCCCTCACACAGCTTAGGACGGTAGCAATCTACAACCTAGATGCAGCGGTGACCCCCGAGGAGCTTCTAACGAAGTTATCCTCGCAAGCTAAGGTAGACGTAAACGCGCTAACCGTCAAAAGCCTTCGGACAGGTCTCCGGAACTACCAGACGGCAATTGTGAGCGCACCTGAGTCTGTGACCCGGACGCTCATCGAACTTGGTCACGTAGAGATAGGCTGGGCAAACTGCCGTATCAGAGAACTCGAGCAGCGGCCTTTGCGCTGCTTCAAGTGCCTAGCTACTGGTCACGTCGCCGCGAAGTGCCCTAGCAAGGTGGACAGATCAAACTGTTGCTTCAAGTGTGGTGTAGCAGGCCACAAGGCAGCTGTCTGTCCCTCTATAGAACCGCACTGCTTCCTCTGCGTTGCACAGGACCTAAGCCCAACAAATCACCTTGCGGGTAGCCGTCTATGCCCAGCTACAGGCGAATCGAGGACCCCCAATGACCTCCAATGACTCAGCCAGCCCTGAAGATCCTGCAGTTAAACCTGAATCACTGCATCGCAGCCCAAGACCTGCTGCAGCAGACTGTTCGGGAGATACGAGCGGATATAGCCCTGCTAAGCGAACCTTATAAAACCGGCACAGGTCCCTGCTGGGCCAAGGACTCGAGCGGTAGAGCAGCGGTTTGGTGTTGTGGTAGCAGCGACGGCGTATTGCAGGACATTCTACGCGAGGATGGATTTGTGAGAGCGAGGTTTGGCAGTTATTGGCTCTACAGCTGCTACCTCGCGCCTAGCTTAACCCTGGAGCAGTTTGGCCGGACGGTAGACAAAATCGCCGATGACATTAGAGGACGACAAGGAGTGATTATAGGTGGCGACTTTAATGCTTGGTCAGTCGAATGGGGAAGCACACGCTCTGACGCTCGAGGTAGATTGCTGCTGGAAGCTTTCGCCAATCTTAACATCTCCTTGCTAAATGCTGGCTCCGAGAATACCTTCAGAAGGTCCGGCACAGGATCTATTGTGGATCTTTCTTTTGCCAGCGACAGTATCGCCGCCTCAGCCACATGGCACGTGGGATCAACATACTCGGCGAGTGACCATGAAGTCATCACCTTCACCATTGGCGACAGCAGGCAACCGCTCCCTAGGACGCAGCATTTTCGAAGGGTTTTTAAGGCGGAAACCCTTAACTCGCAGGTCTTTGGCCACAACCTGGAGGGCCTAAGCGTTAGGGACAACATGAGCGCGGAAGACGCCGCAAATTCCGTAATGGCACGGATAGTAGAGGCATGCGAGGCTAGCATGTCTCTGAGTGGCACATACACACGCCACCACACCCCAGTCTTTTGGTGGAATGACGCTGTCGCTGAAGCTAGGAGATCCTGCCTTCGCGCAAGGCGTCTCTATCAGCGCGCACGTGGTTCGACAAACTTCGAGGCCCTGGGCCTGGAGTATAAGCGACGTCGGAATATGCTCAAGATTGCGATCCGTTCCAGCAAACGTGAATGTTTCCTCGCTCTGTGCGACTCTGCTGAGCACGACCCCTGGGGCAAGGCCTACCAGCTAGTGGTCAAGCGTTTAAACTCCAGTAGAAACCCACCCCCACGGACTTGTCGACGGACTTTTCCCTGTGGTCGACGAAGAAATGCATGTGCCCCGCCTGACTCCAGTCCTACACTCGGCGGAGTGTACGCTAACCGAGGTCCTTGAGACAGTGAGGCGTCTGAAGCCCAAAAAGGCACCAGGTCCGGATTCGATCCCCAATAACGCATTCAAGCTCGCAGTGCTGCTCTACCCACACGTGTTCGTAGAGCTTTACTCCAAGTGTCTTAGCGAAGGTGTTTTTCCCGATAGATGGAAACTACAAAACCTGGTGTTGCTGCCGAAGCCGGGGAAGCCGCAAGGAGAGGCGTCTTCTCATAGACCCATCTGCCTCATCGACACAGCTGGCAAAGTCCTCGAGGCAATAATCTGCTCGCGTCTGGAAACAGCAATCATGGCAGGGGGCGGCCTATCTGAGTACCAGTTCGGATTCAGGAAGGCGAGATCTACGATCGACGCAATAAACCGGGTGGTAGGATTAGCTGCAAGGGCAATCGAAGGTACAAGATGGAAAGGTGGTGCCAAAGAATACTGCCTAGTGGTAACTCTGGACATCAAAAACGCCTTTAATTCAGCGAGATGGAACAGGATCTTGGAAGCGCTTGGGGCCTTCGGGATTCCGAGCTATCTCATCAAGTGCGTAGCCAGCTACTTCTGCAACAGGAGGATACGTTTCTGGACGGACGCAGGCTTGGAGGAAAGGGTCGTATCTGCTGGCGTCCCACAAGGGTCTGTTTTGGGTCCCCTGCTGTGGAATCTCATGTACGACGGAGTCTTACGCTTGGATTTCGACCCTGGCACCCATATAGTTGGCTTCGCAGACGACGTAGCACTTGTAGTGATAGCCAAGGATCTCACGGCAGCTGAAGAAATAACCAACAGGGCGATTAATAAGGTTGGCCAATGGCTCTCTGCAGCCGGACTGCAATTAGCCGCGCAAAGACGGAGGCGGTACTCATAAGTAGCCGCAAGCGAGTGGAGACTGCCAGCATCAGGGTCGGCGACACCACAGTTGTCTCCAAGCGGGCTCTAAAGTACCTCGGAGTCATGATCGACACAAGGCTGACTTTTAGAGAGCACTTAGAGTACAGCAGCAGGAAAGCTGCATCGGTAGCGCAATCGCTCTCTAGAATATTACTAAACACGCGTGGACCGAAACAAGGACGGCGTCTCTTGCTATCCAGCGTCATCCGTTCGACTGCACTCTATGCGGCGCCTTCGTGGATAACGGGGATGGAAACTAGATCCTACAGGCGGAGCCTTGAGTCGACGCATCGCTTAAGCGCAATCAGGGTGTGCAGCGCTTTTCGCACCATCTCTGATGACGCCGCACTGGTGATCGCTGGGTTGCTGCCCATCGATGAGTACGCTGCAATTGCATCGGCCTCCTTCACAGCGTCGAGGCAAACTAACAGTTCTACCACTAATCAGCAGAGAGGCCTCGAGCATCGGAGGGCATGGCAGTCAAGTCTGCGCAGATGGCAGGAAAGGTGGGACTCCTCCTCCAAGGGGAGGTGGACTCACACTCTGATCCCTGACATCACTTCATGGGTTTCGAGAAAACATGGGGCAGTGAACTTTTACCTCACACAGCTCCTGAGCGGCCACGGTTGTTTCAGAAGCTACTTGAAAAGATTCAACCACGACGTGTCAGACGAATGCACATGGTGCGGAGCGGGCATTGTTGAGGATGCAAGCCACGTGCTCCAGCACTGCCCTCGCTTCGAAGTAGAACGGTGCCGACTGCAGAATGTAATGGGCGAAATGGTGACGGCGAGAAATCTGACGAGGATGATGATTGCAGATCCAGACGTATGGGAGGCGGCCAGCGCCTTCGCCGTGCGCGTAATGGTGGCACTTAGGAAGCTGGAGAGGGAAAGGTCTGCCCAATAAATTAAAGCCCACGGTCTGCGATGCAATACCGGCAGGTCGTCCCGCAGTAGCCGTTATCTTTTATTTTTTGTTCTCACCTTATGTTCCCTGTCATTGTTGCAACTTTTTTGTATTAAACGTTTGTAAGTTCTAAGAAATAAAAAAAAAAAAAAAAAAAAAACACACACAAAGGCACATGCACATAGGCAGAGAAAGAGAGGCCTAGGCTATTATTATTAGTAGTTAATGGTCAAGTGTTGTTGGTCCAGTTTACATGGCCAAGTTGCAGCTTTTAAAATGATTGCCATCTTTATGAAGACATAACGATGCCAATGAACAGAAGCAGTAGAACAAGACCAAGTTGGCTTATATATTGCATATGTATGTATATATATGCAATGTATGTATGTATGCAAGACTCCTTGGGCAAGTAAGGATGCACGATTGCGTGTGTACCAGTTGCAGTTGCATTATAATTAGAACTATACATCAAATGTTTGGCCATAAAATATACATACATATATACATATAGATATATGTACATACAGACATATTTGACTTAAAGTGTATTATGCGATTTTAATGTTAATTTCATTTTAACGCTTTTCCGTAATTCGCATGAGTCACGCAGGGACCTGAACCTGACTCCTTAACTTCCCGCCTCCAATTTGTTCCGATCGGTCTGGCCCCTGTGCAATTGTCCCACATTTAGTCAAGGGGTATGTTTTCAACTCCAAGGAAATAACATTTACAATTTGTGCAAAATAATTTATCCAGCCATTATTTATATGTAGATTTTCACGATATTTGCCAAATTGTAAGATACAACAAAATATGGGTAGTAAAAGTGGCAATTAAACCAATTCATCAATGATTCCTATGTATTAATGATTGAGTTTTCATTTTTTATGCACTACGCTTATTACCTTCAATTGACCACCTTTAGAGTTATCTTACTGTACAGTTTCTCTTTCTAATTCATCATTACCACCTCATCGATTTCTCTTTATTATTTTGGCTTGTATTCTTGGCTTAAACACCAATATGTTATCTACATATGTAACTGGAAACAAAACTGCGGTGGAAAAATTGGCGTGTGATTCAACCATTGGAATACTTTTCATAATTTTTAAAAATCATAAGTATAATAAATACTTTTTTCTTTCCAAAAATATTTGAAGTTTAAAATTATCACACAGTTCGCAGAGATTGCCGATTTTTAGCAATGATGTCTAAAGACAAGCCCAGGCCCGGACTGGCCCACCGGGCACTCAAGGTAGGGGGCCCCTTTTGATGAAAAGTCATGTAGTAGAGTAGCAGTTTTTAGTCACTAGGACCCTTTGTACAAGGTTCCCAGTAAGAATTATTTTTGTACCATAATAAATCGATGGGCGCTGGGGCCCCTGTCGTTCACAGGCTCTGTACGACTGGAAAAGACTGAGGCTCTTTAAAACGTATAAAGTATAAAAAAATTTTCTTGAAAAACCTAAGTTGAATGTAGCAATATACCAGTTAGCCGGCTATACCTCTTCAATATCATATAATTGTATAATTTTTCTGTAGAGTTTTCTACCAAAGCTATACTTTGGTAAGTATATGGCATTTTTCCATAATTAATGGTTTTCACATTTTTATACCCTTGCAGAGGGTATTATAAAATTGGTCAGAAGTTTGTAACGCACAGAAAGAGACGTTTCCGACCCCATGAAGTATATATATTCTTGATCAGCATGAGAAACTGAATCGATATAGTCATATCCGTCTGTCCGTTCGTATGAACGCGTAGATCTCGAGACTATAAGAGATAGAGCCACCAAATTTTGAATGTAGGCTCGTGTAGTATGTAGAGTGATCAAGTTTATTTCAAATTTTTGCCCCTTTCGCCCTCGCAATTCAAAAAAAAACTTTAGCTCGAAAACTATTGTAGCTAGAGACACCATATTTGGTATGTATATTTGCTTGGTAAATGCGCGCATTTTTTATGTATAAAGATTTTGCCACGGCCCATTCCGCCCCCGAAATTTTATAAACTATCTCCCGTAATTTTTTACCTGTGGAATCAAATTTGGCGCACTTAAATTTGATACTAATACGCAATTTGATCAAAATAGCCCAGTTATGCCAACTGAGTTGCCCGTTTGCTGGTGGGGACGCTAGGGTGCTCGTATGCTTGAGTGAGCGAGATACTAAAATATGCTTGTAATAAAAAGCATGTGAAAATGCATTTATTTAATAAATTTAATAAATTTCAAAATCTTTTGACTTTTTGATGATTTAAAATCTACTAAAATTACGCCTTACGTAGAAGTGCATTGTTGAAAAAAGAAAGGCAAATAAAATTGTTTGTTTGCTTGTAAGAAGTCGTTTTTGTTTTATTCACATAAACGATCATACTTGATGTATAACCTAAAAATGTGTACCTTTCATTTTCCTCGACATAATTTTTCAAGCATATAGTATAGGGAGCCCTTCAACTTGAATGCCCGGTGGGCCCTTAGGGTCGCAGTCCGGGCCTGGATAAGCCTTTATCAAGTCGCGAGAATGACTACTCTCTTGTAGCTTTTTCCGGAAAACAAGAAAGCCAGATTGAGAGCGTGCTCCAAATACAAAAAAAAAATTATTGGTGGTAATTTGTGACAAATTTAATTTTGTTTAAATTATTTGGCAAACAAAATTTGTAGTTTCTTTTCAAAAATGGTAGAAGGGACTGCGGCAACGACCATATATTATTATTATACTTATTTTAACTTTTGATAATTTAATTTCTAGCCAGGTATGAGCAGGGGCGAACCTACCCTCTCTAGAATAGTTTCCCCCTAAAGTGTTTAATGAAAATTTCTTTAAATATTTTTTTTTTAATAATTTGTTTACTTCAATTATTTTAAAAAATTAGATCTATTTTACTTTTTCTTTAGGAACACAAATCAAAATGAATTAAGCAAATCCAGTTAAAATATGGCTATTTTGATTTAATTTGAATTCTAGCTATGATCTTGCATAAACCGTGAAGTAAATTCAAACGAAATTTTTCTCTCTGGAAAATGAAAGATTTGGGTCATAATAAAAACAAAAAACAACAATAATTTGGTCATATCTCGAAGATACTTGAAGTAAGATAGCTCTTAAGATTTGTTTTCCTTCGTCGCTTTTTTTCTGAATTTAGTTAATTTAAAGCAGCTGTCAAAACAGAACCATTTATCTTAGTTTGCTGGCAGTTCAACTTAGTTGGAGTACGTAAATTTATCGTTGGTATTTGGTTATATACACATACATACATATATTTGTGATCGTTAAGAATAGTTATTGATTAAGCACACATAGCTGATATGTATGTACTTAAAGTATTTAAGTTTTCTTGCTCTTTCATTTTTATACCCTTGCAGAGGGTATTATAAAATTGGTCAGATGTTTGTAACGCACAGAAGGAGGCGTTTCCGACCCCATAAAGTATATATATTCTTGATCAGCATGAGAAGCTGAGTCGATATAGCCATGTCCGTCTGTCCGTCGGTGCGTACGCGTTTTACTCAGCCATCTTAAAAGCTATCGGGATGAAATTTTTTTGGGAGCTTATTTTTACCCGGGTGAGATAAAGTATGAAAATTGTTAGGATCGGACTACTATATCATATAGCTCTTGAACAACAATTTTTGCAAAAATTGGAGTATCCCAATAAAATTTACCAATATAATAGAATTTGATATAAAATGTCGGCTATCAGAATGTCAGAGACCTTAATACTAAACTTACTCAACTCGTTGTAGATAGTCTGTCATTTGATTTTGACCTAATTGTCTTTACTGAGACTTGGTTAAAACCTGACGTTTTTGACGCCACAGTTTTACCCTCTAATTTCAATATTTTTAGACGTGATCGTACTGATCGTAGGGGTGGTGGAGTCTTATTGCCGTAGATTCCGTCCTATCATCGGGTCTGATAACAATACCTGTCTCAAGTAGTATCGAATTTATATGCGTTAAGCTATCTTTTACTCGTTTTTCAATTTTTGTTACCTGTTCTTACATTCCACCCCATTCGGAATGGCCAACCTACTTACTACACTCAGAATCTATTAAATTTATACTTGAACTACTTTCTGACAGAGACTCATTAATTGTCCTTGGGGACTTTAACCTGCCCACTATAACTTGGTCAACACTTAATGGTAGCAAAACGTTGAACCCTCTGGGTGTCACGATTTTATTGATGGTCTGCTTGAGCTTTCGTTGGCCCAGCTGAATTCGATTCCTAATACGTCTGGCAAATTTCTGGTCCCAGTTTTTATGAAGTATCTAGAACTAGTCCAATGGTGTTACCAGAGGATAGTTTTCATCCAACTTTAGAGTTATCTATTGAGTTTCCCAGCCGCGAGCCCATGTCTGAGTGTGATCCTACGGTACGCACCCGATGTTTTCGGAAGACTGACTTTGTCGCACTAAACAATGCCTTTCTTAATACCGATTGGACTAATTTATACACTTGTACGGATAAATAACTCCGCCATTTCTTTATTTTATACCACTGTTGACTCAATCTTTAATGACTGTGTACCCCAAGTGTCTCCTGTGGTGACGCAAAAATCATCATGGTTTACGCGGGGGCTGTCAAAACTGAAGAATCTTAAGTCTAGGTATTACAAAAAGTATAAAGTCACGGGTCTATCATCGGATCTTTCTCGTTACTTGGTTGCTAAATCGAATTTTATTGTTTCTAATTCTAATTGCTATAATAATTACTTACAACGTTGCAAGTTGCAATTCTCTGAAAATCCTAAAGAGTTCTATAGTTTCGTTAACTCAAAGCGACATTCTATCTCCCTTCCATCATTTGCAGTTTTTATACCCTTGCAGAGGGTATTATAAAATTGGTCAGATGTTTGTAACGCACAGAAGGAGGCGTTTCCGACCCCATAAAGTATATATATTCTTGATCAGCATTAGAAGCTGAGTCGATATAGCCATGTCCGTCTGTCCGTCGGTGCGTACGCGTTTTACTCAGCCATCTTAAGAGCTATAGGGTTGAAATTTTTTTTGGGGGCTTTTTATTACCCGGGTGAGATAAAGTATGAAAATTGTTAGGATCGGACTACTATATCGTATAGCTCTGGAACAACAATTTTTGCAAAAATTGGAGTATCCCAATGAAATTTACCAATATAATAGAATTTGATATAAAATCTCAGATCCCAAAATTTGACCCTAATCGGATAAATAGAACACAAGTTACAGTCTATATAAATCGGCTCAAACGCTGGTTGCTGCCTACTACGTCATCATTAAATCAACAGATGCCATAGTACAAACACAGGCATGGCTACACTGTATGTGTGTGTGTGACGATCAAACTTGTAAGAATTTTATGAATACATACATTTGTAAGTTGGTATGTATGTATGTACATATATACAGCTGCATATGTACATATATATTTATATATATATATATATATATATATATATACATATGTGCATATATATATATATATATATATATATATATATGTGCATATATGTACATATTTATGTATGTCTGTATGTGCATACATATTTAATGAATATTATTTACATATGTAGGTATGGATGTACGTATGTACATATTTTTGTAGGTATCTACATACGTATGTTTATTTAATTTTAAATTTTAAAAATAATTTCCTACCCCAACGCGCCTAAGAGAGCTTCGCTCTAAAAATAAAATTATAGGCCTTAGAAGAATAAAAATTAATGCTTTGAGCAATTAGTTTTTCTTCATCTTCCCACGACTGCTTGTTCTTCAATAACATTTTGCAAACAGTGTTTGAATTTTTTGAATGACATATGTAAGTAATCTTTCTACATACATACATATGTATGTACTTAAAGTATTTAAGTTTTCTTGCTCTTTCATTTTTATACCCTTGCAGAGGGTATTATAAAATTGGTCAGATGTTTGTAACGCACAGAAGGAGGCGTTTCCGACCCCATAAAGTATATATATTCTTGATCAACATGAGAAGCTGAGTCGATATAGCCATGTCCGTCTGTCCGTCGGTGCGTACGCGTTTTACTCAGCCATCTTAAAAGCTATCGGGATGAAATTTTTTTGGGAGCTTATTTTTACCCGGGTGAGATAAAGTATGAAAATTGTTAGGATCGGACTACTATATCATACAGCTCTTGAACAACAATTTTTGCAAAAATTGGAGTATCCCAATGAAATTTACCAATATAATAGAATTTGATATAAAATCTCAGATCCCAAAATTTGACCCTAATCGGATAAATAGAACACAAGTTACAGTCTATATAAATCGGCTCAAACGCTGGTTGCTGCCTACTACGTCATCATTAAATCAACAGATGCCATAGTACAAACACAGGCATGGCTACACTGTATGTGTGTGTGTGACGATCAAACTTGTAAGAATTTTATGAATACATACATTTGTAAGTTGGTATGTATGTATGTACATATATACAGCTGCATATGTACATATATATTTATATATATATATATATATATATATATACATATGTGCATATATATATATATATATATATATATATATATGTGCATATATGTACATATTTATGTATGTCTGTATGTGCATACATATTTAATGAATATTATTTACATATGTAGGTATGGATGTACGTATGTACATATTTTTGTAGGTATCTACATACGTATGTTTATTTAATTTTAAATTTTAAAAATAATTTCCTACCCCAACGCGCCTAAGAGAGCTTCGCTCTAAAAATAAAATTATAGGCCTTAGAAGAATAAAAATTAATGCTTTGAGCAATTAGTTTTTCTTCATCTTCCCACGACTGCTTGTTCTTCAATAACATTTTGCAAACAGTGTTTGAATTTTTTGAATGACATATGTAAGTAATCTTTCTACATACATACATATGTATGTACTTAAAGTATTTAAGTTTTCTTGCTCTTTCATTTTTATACCCTTGCAGAGGGTATTATAAAATTGGTCAGATGTTTGTAACGCACAGAAGGAGGCGTTTCCGACCCCATAAAGTATATATATTCTTGATCAACATGAGAAGCTGAGTCGATATAGCCATGTCCGTCTGTCCGTCGGTGCGTACGCGTTTTACTCAGCCATCTTAAAAGCTATCGGGATGAAATTTTTTTGGGAGCTTATTTTTACCCGGGTGAGATAAAGTATGAAAATTGTTAGGATCGGACTACTATATCATACAGCTCTTGAACAACAATTTTTGCAAAAATTGGAGTATCCCAATGAAATTTACCAATATAATAGAATTTGATATAAAATCTCAGATCCCAAAATTTGACCCTAATCGGATAAATAGAACACAAGTTACAGTCAATACAAATCGGCTCAAACGCTGGTTGCTGCCTACTACGTCATCATTAAATCAACAGATGCCATAGTACAAACACAGGCATGGCTACACTGTATGTGTGTGTGTGACGATCAAACTTGTAAGTATGTACATATGTACAGCTGCATATGTACATATATATCTATATACATATATATATATATATATATACATATTTATGTATGTCTGTATGTGTATACATATTTAATGAATATTATTTACATATGTAGGTATGGATGGTATGTACATATTTTTGTACGTATCTACATACATACATACATACATATGTGTATAGTATACATATGTACACTGTATACATAATTATGTATGTAATAAAATATTACAGCGTAGCATTTTAAAATATTACATTTCTACTTTTAGTGTAATCAATATCCTTAAATACAGGTGCATTTTTAGATAACAGTATCAGCTGTTACATTACGAATGTTGTAATTTTTTAAGCATATGCTATTGAATTTTAGTTTTTAATACATAAGTAGATTGTTCTACCTATCGGTTTTTTCGATAACAACACAAAAGGTATCGATTTAGTGTAAGATGGCGATAAACAAGATATTCCCTTGGCAATTATGGTGTCAAATTTTAAAAATTTTAACTTCGGTAATTTTCCATATATTGTATGTATTGTATCAAGTGTTGAGTAAAGTGTTAATTGCAAAAAAATACTATCTGGTTTGGTAATATTTAGTATTTTTGCGGTATTTCAAACAAGTGTATAACAAGTGTATTTTTAGGCTTGGTCACATTAAAAAACGAATAAGAAAGAGTAATTGCGCGTTTTCCAATTGATTTTTAATAAGAAACAAAAACATTTAAATTTCATAGTAATTTGTGCTTTTGACAAGTGTGTGCGCTTCCTATAAATTTCGCGTTCGCGAGTGAAGTCAGTGCTACTTTTTGACGAACAAGTTTTGGAAAACATCGCCAGTTAATTTTATGCGTTTGTACTAGTCTTTTTTAAGACTTCTCTCTTTCTAACTATTAATCATATTATCTAACTTTCAGCTTTATTTTACATATCTAAATTATATTATCTTACTTTCAGCTTTTTTTTCACATCTAAATTATATTATCTTACTTTCAGAATATACCATATTACTTTTTTAGACAACTTATTTATAATATAGCATAATTTTAAGGTTCTAACATGCCTCGCTTGTCGAGAAAATCTGCTGAGCAACGACGACGAGAAGCTGCAAATCGGGCTCTTACTTACCGCCAAGAAAATGGCAGCGAGGTTCGCGAGAGAAATACGCAACGCATGGCAAATAATCGGCAAAATGATTTGGAAAGAAGGGAAAGGGATCGTAGACAGGAAGCACTAGCACGTGCTAGACGACGAGCCGATAGAGCCTACAGGCTGCAGGAGCAGGAGGCTAGCACTGCTCAGCACATCGTTCGGAGACAGGATGACACGTTCAGGAAGCAGGAGCGCGAACGGGACGCACAAGCCCACTTCGTTGCTCGCCAAGATCCTGATTATCGTTCGATGGAGCAGGAGGCCAACACTGCTTAGCACATCGTTCGGAGACAGGATGACGCGTTCAGGCAGCAGGAGCGCGAACGGGACGCACAAGCCCACTTCGTTGCTCGCCAAGATCCTGATTTTCGTTCGATAGAGCAGGAGACCAACACTGCTGAACATGCTGTTCGCAGAGAGAATCACGATTACAGAGAAGGCGAGCGGAACCGTGATGCAAATAACCGTCGAATTGCAAGAAGTAATCCAGGCACAAGAAGGCGGGAACAGAATTTAAATTCATCCCAAAGAAGAGTGACTCGAAGGCAAGCCCGAATTCTGGAGCAACAGATACAGGATATAAATGAGGCACGAGTTATTAATTTTCGGCGAGACCCTCAGAATCGAGAAGCGGAGTCTCAGCGACAATCGCAACGAAATAGGGACGCCAGAGCTGCACTGTCTTCTGAGGAGTTGCAGGAACACAGAGACTTGCAGACACAGCAGCGCAGGAGTGCCGTACGTCAAGCGTACCTCCGAAATATCAAAATGGGCCCCACGGAAATATGCATAAGCTGTGGTGGCACATTTTTAAAACAAAATGTAAAGAGTTTGAACAAAAATCAAATTTCTCTTAAGTTTCCCCGATTAGACATCTCGAAAGCCTTCTATTTGTCAATAAAATTTCATTCTGAAAATGGCACTTATAGAACACTACTTGCCACAGAGCAATAAATACTGGAAAAATTCCAAACTTATGCCTTTCAGAAGGGTTTGCATTCGCTGAAACTCCCGAATGCATGCAGGATATATCATGCCTAGAAGAAAGACTTATTTCACCCGTAATCCCATTTATGCGAATTATTTCCCTAGGCTTTGAAAGACAGTGCGCAGTAAGAGGAGCAGTTGTTAATGTACCTATTTCCGTAAATGATACAGTAACAGCTCTGCCACGCACCTTTGATAACACCCATGTGGTGCAAATACTTCTAAAACGGAAGCTAGAGTACAGACATAGTTTCATGACTGAGACTATTCGACCAGCAAAAGTTATGGATGCGTTAACATTTTTGAAAGCACGGAGCTATACCAAAAGCATGGTATTTCTGTCGTAAATAACTGGCTTGGCGAACTTGCAAACAATGAGGAAGTACCATTTATAGCTGATGACCGAGATCGGTGGTTAAATCCCGGTGGTCAAGAAACTTTACTGGAAAATGAGCCCGTTGAAAATGCAATTATTGCACGAATAGCAATGGCTCCCGGTGAAGGCCGTCGACCTGTGGACATGACGATACAGGAAGATGCTGAAGAGTTATCATTTCCATCCATTTCATGCGGACAAATTTTCAAGGCAAAAACAACATATGGTCGCAAAGCAAAGTCTCAACTTCGATACTACGACCGACGCTGCGCAAAGGTACCAAAAATTTTGTACATGTACAAACGATACGAAATGACTCGCATAAAAAATGCCATTTCCATTTGCCTTAGGAAAAAATCAGGCACGGCTCATGTTACCGCGGCTAACATGATGGATGAATCCTTCGTCAATAGCCTGGTCCAGCATGACGATGGATATCATCTTCTTAAAGGCTTGCGTTCCTCTCCAGCACATTGGGAAGCAGAGAAGAAAAAAGTTTTAGCTATGATTCGCCAGTTTGGACTGCCAACTTTCTTCATTAGTCTCTCAGCGGCCGAGACCAAATGGAATAAACTTCTGGTAATTCTATCCCTTCTCATAGACAAAAGAATCATCAGTGAAGAGGATGCATCGAATCTGTCAGCATCAGAGAAAGCACGGTTGATCCGCTCAGACCCTGCGACATGCTCCAGGTATTTTGATCACCGGCTTCATCAGTTAATTAAACTTTTCAAAAGCAAAGATATTTTTGGCGATTTTGAACTGTCTCATTATTATTGGAGAATAGAATTTCAACAACGTGGCTCACCACACTCTCATGGGATGTATTGGTTAAACGGAGCTCCAAAAATGGAGAACACTAATGGATCGTTAAACACAGAAGATGTTATTAGATTCATTGATATGTTCATTTCTACTAACGAAGATAATGAGGAGCTTCAAGATGTTCTTAGGTATCAATACCATAAACATAGTGCCACATGCAAAAGAGAAATACGTAGAGAAAGCAAATGTCGGTTTAACATTCCCTATCCGCCAATGCCAGAAACTAGAATTCTAAATCCCTATGGAGAGGAGGAAACTGTCCAAGAACAGTATAAACAATACTGGAATCGCATTCAAGAGCTCTTGGAAGAAAAAAGAAACCTCCCAAATAATAAACAAATAGAATTAAATAATTTTGAAAATTTTCTTAGTCGTTTGGATCTTCAATATGCGGATTAGATTCAAGCCGAACAAGCTTAAAGAAGCCTCAAATATTCCTTCGAAGAAAGTTCACTGATATTATGCTGAACGGATATAATGAAGATATTTTAAAACTACACAGAGCAAATATGGATATCCAATTCATATTGGATGCATATGGTTGCTGTAGTTATATCATAAATTATATAAATAAATCGAATAGAGGAGTATCAAAACTGCTACGCGAAGCCATGGATGAAATTACTGCATGTGGTCATCGAGATCGATCGATTAAGGAAAAACTGCAGCATCTTGGTAGAAAGTTCATAAACGGATCAGAGATTTCAGCTCAAGAAGCCGTTTATAATATTCTAGGGCTTCACATGTCAGAAACGAGCCACGGAAATATATTCATCAATACCTCTCATCCTGAACAAAGAGTTCGGATGATAAAGTCAAAGAAGGAGTTGGAAAGACTGCCTCCTGATTCGACGGATATTTATGTTGCAGGACTTCATGAGTATTACGTAATTAGGCCAGAATCTATGGAAGACGAATGTCTAGCCGACTTCGCTGCCCTTTATGAACGTAAGTTGTCTCGTAGACACCGTGTGTCGGATGAGACTGCCATGGAGGATGATGGCATCGAAGAAGGAAATCCTGCAGAAGAAAATAATGGGACTATAGAAGAAGATAGTAACATTGATGAGGTGCCTGAATATCAACTACAAAATGGATCAGGATACATGAGGAAACGAAAGCATCCATATATTCTGAGATGGAGGTTCAGCAAAATTGAATCCAGACCAGATTATTTCAGAGAACTCGTGACTCTCTTTTTTCCCTGGCGCAACGAAGATATTGAAATTGTAAATAAGGACAACGAAGTTACATATAATAATAACAAAATCATAATTGAGGCCAACAGGAAAAAATATGATACAATGCAGGAAGATTTATTTGAACAAGTTTTACAGGATGTTCTAAGGGAAAATAATGAAGATAACCAGGAATCTTCTGCTTCGCAACTTTTGGATGAAGAATTCAGAGGATTTGCAATTCCAGAAGTAGCAAGAGACCAAAATGTTTTTCAAGAAAGCGAATCCAATCATAGCTCTGATGAAAATGGACCCAGAGTTATAAAACTGCCACCGCTGATACCTGAAAACGATTTGTTTGAGCTGGTGCGCTCACTAAACAGGAAGCAGCGTCAATATTATGCCCACGTAATGCATAGAGTCAACGCTAATAACCCCTTTTACGAATATGTGGGCGGCGGTGCAGGAGTGGGAAAAAGTAGACTTATTTCTACAGTTTATCTGTCGCTTATGTTGAGGTTTACCACCGTGGCGGGTAGCAACCCAGAAGTGACTAAAATATTGCTTTGTGCCCCAACAGGAAAAGCCGCCTTTGGAATCGGAGGTCTCACATTGCATTCGCTTTTTTCATTACTTTAAATAACGATGTTCTCAACACCATTTATTCGAAGCTTATGGACCTAAAGCTAATAATAATTGATGAGATATCAATAGTGGGTGCCAAAATGTTGTCTAATTTGGATAGTCGGCTAAAACAAATATTTAGAACAACGGAATATTTTGGCGGAATTTCAATAATTGCCTTTGGAGATTTAAAACAACTTTCTCCAGTTGGTGATAGATGGTTATTGCAGGGACTGCACTTTGGGATCTGTTTAAGTTTTATGAACTTACAGAAATCATGCGACAACGCGAAGATTGTGCTTTTGCAGTAGCGTTGAATAATATGTCAGAAGGTAAAATGACCGATATCGATATTGCTTTAATAAAAGGAAGGGAAGTCAATACTGGAGTGTTGAACACAATCCCTGATGAAGCGATTCGACTATTTTATTCAAATGCAAAGGCAAACAGTTATAACATAATGAAACTGGCACAAATCAATACTGAAGAATTTATTTCTACAGCAAAGGATACAATAAAAGCTGCATCGGTGACTCCTGCAAATAAAATAAGGATCTTGGAAAACGTTAAAGGATTCAAAACCTCGGACACCCAAGGCCTTCCATATACCCTCATCCTTAAAACTACCGCGAAGTACATGATAACAGTGAATATCAATACTAGTGACGGATTAGTGAATGGCGCAAGTGGACAACTTATGGGAGTTGACGTGGAAAAGTATCGACACTTTGGGTTAAGTTTTTGGAGGAGTCAGTTGGAGCTGAAGCCAGGTCCAAAAAAAGAAATCCAGCCCATTCTGATTGGACCCCTATTGAAGCTGTTCTAAGAACTTTCCAATATCGAAAGAATGAACAGGTATCAATAGAACGCAGCCAGTTTCCAGTTGTGCCTGCTGAAGCGATAACAATACATAAAAGCCAAGGTGCCACTTATAACAAAGTAGCGGTGACCTTGCAAGATGGCATGAGTTGATCTGCCATTTATGTAGCTTGCAGTAGAGCAACCAATGCATCGGGATTATACATTATTGAAAAATTTTCTCCACCGAGGCAAATGCAAGAATCTGACCCAGTCTGCATGGAGCTAAACAGTCTCAGAACTGAGAAACTTCTCACTCCTTGCCACAATTGGATTCTCGACAAACCACTAGACAATTTTCTAGTATATTATCACAATATACAAGGTTTGCATCTGCGAAGTGCCGATATATTGAAAGATATATTTTTAAACTCTGCAGATGTCCTATGCTTTGTGGAAAGCTGGACGAGAGATGAAGATGAATGTTGCATAAATGGTTTTGATATAATTGCAAGGATAAATGGATACGCCCGAGTAGACAACAGAAGATCCCATAATGGAATTATTGTTTACGCGAAGACGGAAAGTGTAGAGAACATAGTTGTTTTAGAGCAAAGAAGCCTGGAAACGGAAAATCCGAGTCAGTTATGTCAACTTGTAACATTTAAACGCATGGAAACTATATTTGTCGTCACGTACAGAAATCAATCGTTTCCTGTAACGCAGTTTAGAACTACAATTTCGACAATTGTGGAAGAATTGCAAGTTCACTACAGCAAAATAGTTGTTTTGAGCGATTTCAACATATGTCGCTCAACAGGCCAAGATCAATTAGAGTCTACTCTGAATGGTCTGGGGTTATCAACTCTTCTCGATAAAATCCCAACAACAAAACAACTGACCGAAATTGACTGGGCATTTTCAAGTATCCGCGAACCCCATATCAAAGCCCAAGTTTACGAAACACCATATAGTCACCATGATGGCATATTTGTTGGTGTGGAATAGACATTTCCGTAAAATTCCGGTTTCTCCCTGTCTCTTCTTTTCGTTTATTTTTTTCTCTACGGGAATCTTTAACAAAGTTGCTGACTGTACGCACTTTGGTTACTTTAGTTGTAAGTCGGGTAATAGCTGGACTTTAGACTTTGCTTTAATACAACTTATACTATGATTTCGTATTGATTTTGATTTGAAAACATGGGAGCGAGATCGTAGGCAACACGCATTGGCATGTGCTGGACGTCGAGCCGATAGAGCCTACAGGCTGCAGGAGCAGCAGGCCAACTCTGCCCAACATATTGTTCGGAGACAGGATGACGCGTTCAGGCAGCGAGAGCGCGAACGGGACGCAGAAGCCCACTTCGTTGCTCGCCAAGATCCTGATTATCGTTCGATGGAGCAGGAGGCCAACACTGCTCAGCACATCGTTCGGAGACAGGATGACGCGTTCAGGCAGCGAGAGCGCGAACGGGACGCAGAAGCCCACTTCGTTGCTCGCCAAGATCCTGATTATCGTTCGATGGAGCAGGAGTCCAACACTGCTCAGCACATCGCTCGGAGACAGGATGACGCGTTCAGGCAACGAGAGCGCGATCGGGACGCAGAAGCCCACTTCGTTGCTCGCCAAGATCCTGATTATCGTTCGATGGAGCAGGAGTCCAACACTGCTCAGCACATTGTTCGGAGACGGGATGGAGCAGGAGGCCATTTTCAGAAAGTAGCGAAGCATCCTGAACTTATTAAAACGAAATATTTCACTGTTTGTTTTATAAATCTCTTAAACAATAATTTTCTTTTCTCTAACTCTCTCAAATAGTATTTTCAAAAGGAAGCAAAGCACCCCGATTGTTTTAAAAAGGAATATTTGTCTGGTCTAAGGAAAGTATACATATAATCTCTTAAACTATTATCCCTCTTTTTAACTCCTATGATATTATTTTCAGAATAGATCGAGGCACCCCGATCTCATTAAAAAGGAATATTGGTCTGGGTTAAGGAAAGTACACTTATAATCTTTAAACTATTGTTTTCCCCTCTCTTTAACTTTTTCAAATTGTATTTTCAGAACCAAGCGCAGCACCCGATGTTAGGAGTTAATTTTGTCTGGGCTAAGGAAAGTATAAATTTATTCTTTTCAACTTCTAGTTTCTTCTTTTCTCAATTCCTTAAACCTTTTCTTACAGAACAAGAGAAGTGTGCCAATCTTTTGAATGGAGAACATTTATATCGCCCTAAGGAAAGTCTAAACCTAATCTAGTATTATAAACTTATCGGATTAAATATAATAAAGAACTGCAAGGGTATATAAACTTCGGCAAAGCCGAATTTAGCTTCTTTGATATTTTTTTTTTATACCCTTGCAGAGGGTATTATAGAATTGGTCAGATGTTTGTAACGCACAGAAGGAGACGTTTCCGACCCCATAAAGTATTTGATATAAAATCTCAGATCCCAAAATTTGAATTTGATCGGATAAATAGAACACAAGTTACAGTCAATACAAATCGGTTCTACGTCATCAGCAAATCAAACAGAGCACATACATACACATACATACATACGTGTAGCGCTACACAATTTTTTCCGACCCCATAAAAGTATATATATTCTTGATCAGCGTGAGAAGCTGAGTCGATATAGCCATGTCCGTCTGTTCCGGTGGTGCGTACGCGTTTTACTATATATATCGGGTTGACATTTTTTTTGGGCGCTTTTAATTACCCGGGTGAGATAAAGTATGAAAATTGTCAGGATCGGACTACTATATCATATAGCTCTGGAACAAAATTTTTTTCAAAAATTGGAGTATCCCCATACCAATATAATAGAATTTTTTATAAAATCTCAGATGCCAAAGTTTGAATCTGATCGGATAAATAGAACACAAGTTACAGTCAATACAAATCGGTTCAAGCGCTGCCGGCAGCGCTGCTTGCTGCCTACTACGTCATCATCAAATCAATCATCAACGCTCTCGAGGAAGACGGACGTGTTTTTTTTCAAGCTCCCGCGTTTTTAACTGATTTACATTTATTTTATTTTGTTTTATCGGCATCGCGATCGAAATATTAATTAATTAGTAAATCTAACTTGCACCGTATCACTCGTTGCGTTTTTGTGTGTTTGTGTTAATAATTTTTAACAACTTTAATTTCTGCTTATAACCTTTGTTGGTTTTTTTCTTTTTTTTTTCTCTTTCTTTTCTTCCTCTCTCTCCCACCTTAATCTCATTTTTTCTGCCTTGCAAATCACAAGCAACGTTCTGTTGTTGTTGTCTTGCAATTTCATAGTGTTCTTGTTGCAGTGTTTTGTTATTGTGATTTCTAACTCCCGCGCTCGCGCTCTTTGACTTTTTATACCCTTGCAAAAAGGGTATATTAATTTTGGTCAGAAGTGTGCAACGCATAGAAGGAAGCATCTCCGACCATATAAAGTATATATATTCTTGATCAGAACGACGAGACGAGTCCCAATAGCCATGTCCGTCCGTCCGTCCGTCCGTCCGTCCGTCTGTCCGTCCGTCTGGATCGATGCGAACTCCTTCTAGACCGTTAGAGCAACAGAGCTGAAATTTTTCTTGTATATACTGCAGGGTTTGTATATCTCAGATTCAGTCGGATCGGACCACTATATCATATAACTCCCATACAAACGTCAAAGTCACGAACAGTGACTTTTCTCAATAACTTCGTTACTTTTTAAGCTATTGTCGTGAAATTTAATATAAGTAAGTTTATTGTAGCTATAAACGACTATGCCAAATTTGGTCAAGTTCTGATGACTATATCATATACCTCCCATAGGAACGATCGGTCGAAAACAGTGACTTTTGTCAATAGCTTCGTTACTTTTAATGCGATTGCTTTCAAATTAAACAATTGATAGTTAAATATACCTATTAATGACTGTGCCGAATTTGGTAAAGATCGGGTAACTATATCATATAGCTCATATAGAAACGATCGGTGGAAAACAGTGACTTTCATCAAAAAGTTCGTTATATCCTATGCTAAGATTGAAGGCCATTCTTTCGCAAACATTCGACTTTTTGGATAAAACGTTTTTACACTTTTATGGCTATGGGTAAGGAAAGAATTACCAAAACAGTTGCAAGGGTATACAAACTTCGACGCGTTCGAAGTTAACCCCGGCACTTCTCTCGTTTTCGTTTCACTCGTCGCCGTTATTTGCGCTCATATTGCAGTCTGTTGTGTGTCTGTAATTTAGAGTCTATGTTCTCTTAGTCAGTGCTCTTTTCTTTTAGCCCTTGTGCACCCTCAAAATCTCTATTTCTTATTATTTCTGGACCTCAGAGTGAGTTATATATTTTAATACCAAACATTTCTCATTTTTCAGTTTTATTTGTTTGATTACCAATTTTTTCTTATTACCTCATAATGACTGTTTGTTCGATTAAAAATTGTTTGCATCCCGCCCCACCCTTGAATAGTTTTATTTACTGTTGGTTGTGTAAAACTACAGTACATGTTAAGTGTGCCGGCTTTACATGCAGGGTGAAGGATCTTTTAGATCAAAAAAAGGGTTTCAAATGGGGATGTGAGTCATGCCGGATCGTGGAAGATGAAATGGAACTTTTCATGCGGCAAACAAAGGATAACCTGATGAGTCTGTCTGCCAGTTTTCTTAAACTCTCGCAAGAGTTAGTAGTTTAACGCTACTGACTGAGTCTCGAAAGCGTAAGAAGGCGGGAGAACGGACTCCTGATTTGTCCTTGCGTTTGCCGGTCTCCACATCTATATCGGTTCCGACCCCTTCTCAACCAATGCAAACTCCAACTCCACAGACGATGTCTGTAGTGTCCGTTTTGTCTGGGCAAGAATCTACACCCATGGATATTGCCGACAGGGATCCTAATGTTAGTAATGCCGGAGTGCCACTTGTTGCAACTGATGCTACAATTAATGCGGTAGCTGATGCAATACCTGGAATGCCGAAACCATTGGTGGGAGTGCCTCCTAAAAAACACATTTTTGTTTCGAGACTTCTCCCTGATGCTACATCGGATGATGTCATGGCCCACATTCGGGCTAAACTGAATGTCTCTAATATATCCATAGAAAAGTTTAAATTTTCATATTCTAGAGAAATTTCATCTTTTAAAATCAGTGTTCCAATTGAATTCTTTGACTGTATCTGCAGTTCTAGCTTCTGGCCGAAAAGCTTAATTGTGAAGGAGTTTACATCCAGAAAAATGAAGACACGGGAACAAACAAGAATTCCTTCACCATCTATTCCTCTTTCTTCTTCATCTATTCCCACTCCTTCCTTATCTATTCCTTCTTCTACTCTATCAAAAAACGAACAACTTCCTTCTCTGTCCGCTATCAGAATGTCAGAGGCCTTAATACTAAACTTACTAAACTCGTTGTAGATAGTCTGTCATTTGATTTTGACCTAATTGTCTTTACTGAGACTTGGTTAAAACCTGACGTTTTTGACAGTTTTACCCTCTAATTTCAATATTCTTAGACGTGATCGTACTGATCGTAGGGGTGGTGGAGTCTTATTGCCGTAGATTCCGTCCTATCATCGGGTCTGATAACAATACCTGTCTCAAGTAGTATCGAATTTATATGCGTTAAGGTATCTTTTACTCGTTTTTCAATTTTTGTTACCTGTTCTTACATTCCGCCCCAATCGGAGTGGCCAACCTACTTACTACACTTAGAATCTATTAAATTTATACTTGAACTACTTTCTGACAGAGACTCATTCATTGTCCTTGGGGACTTTAACCTGTCCACTATAACTTGGTCAACACTTAATGGTAGCAAAACGTTGCTGCCCTCTGGGTGTCACGATTTTATTGATGGTCTGCTTGAGCTTTCGTTGGCCCAGCTGAATTCGATTCCTAATACGTCTGGCAGATTTCTGGATCTGATTTTTACTTCTGATCCCAGTTTTTATGAAGTATCTAGAACTAGTCCAATGGTGTTACCAGAGGATAGTTTTCATCCAACTTTAGAGTTATCTATTGAGTTTCCCAGCCGTGAGCCCATGTCTGAGTGTGATCCTACGGTACGCACCCGATGTTTTCGGAAGACTGACTTTGTCGCACTAAACAATGCCTTTCTTAATACCGATTGGACTAATTTATACACTTGTATGGATATGAACTCCGCCATTTCTTTATTTTATACCACTGTTGACTTAATCTTTAATGACTGTGTACCCATAGTGTCTCCTGTGGTGACGCAAAAATCACCATGGTTTACGCGGGGGCTGTCAAAACTGAAGAATCTTAAGTCTATTAGAAAAAGTATAAAGTCACGGGTCTATCATCGGATCTTTCTCGTTACTTGGTTGCTAAATCGAATTTTATTGTTTCTAATTCTAATTGCTATAATAATTACATACAACGTTGCAAGTTGCAATTCTCTGAAAATCCTAAAGAGTTCTATAGTTTCGTTAACTCAAAGCGACATTCTATCTCCCTTCCATCATTTGCAGTTTTTAATAATGTTTCGGTCTCTTCTGATCAATCTATTTCTAATTTATTCGCTAACTTCTTCTCGACTACGTACACATCCACTAAGTACAACTCTAGTCAGATATATCCATATCCTATAACGAAATCCAACTGCATTCTTAATCCTATTATAACGGAAAGTTTGGTAGCTAAGGAACTAATGACGATTAAGCCGGTATACTCACCGGGTCCAGACGGTATTCCCGCTTGTGTCCTGAGGTTCTGTGCGCCGATGATGTAAAAGTCGCTAATCGCATCGTAGACTCTCTCTCATGTCATACCTTGCAAGCTGACCTGAATGCTTTTCAGGGGTGGTGTAGGGCTAACTTGTTATCGTTAAACTTTTCTAAGTGCAAAATTATGTCTTTTTATAGAGGTTCTCCCCAATTAACGAGTTACTTTTTATACCATACACCCATAGGGTGAAATGGTATATTAAAGTCGCCAAAATGTATGTAACAGGCAGAAGGAAGCTTTTCCGACCCCATAAAGTATATATATTCTTGATCAGTATCAACAGCCGAGTCGATATAGACATGTCCGTCCGTCCGTCCGTCCGTCCGTCCGTCCGTCCGTCCGTCCGTCCGTCCGTCCGTCTGTCCGTATGAACACGTAGATCTCAGAGACTATAAGAGCTAGAGTCACCAAATTTGGTACGTAGACTCGTGTATTACCTACGGTGGTCAAGTTTATTTCAAATTTTTGCCACGCCCCCCTCCGCCCACGAAATTTAAACAAATTTGATTTTCTTAAAGATTATAATAGCTAAAGACATCAAATTTAGTATGATTAATCCTTGAGTAAGCGCGCACAAATTTGTTGCAAAAAAATTTGCCACGCCCCCTCCGCCCACGAAATTTAAACAAATTTGATTTTTTTAAAGACTATAATAGCTAGAGGCACCAAATTTGGTTTGTGTATTGGTTTAATAAATGCGCATATACTGTATATGCAACGATTTTGCCACGCCCCTTTCCGCCCCCGTAATTTGGAAAAACTCGATTATCTCACGTAATTTTCTACCTTTTGTAATCAAATTTGGCACACTTGAATTTGATACTAATACCCAGCAAAACACCAAATTTTATCAAAATCGGACAAAAAACAACCAAGTTATGCATATAAACGTTTTTCCATAAGGCCGTAGTTGGTCGTTGGCTGGTGGGGGCGCTAGGGTGCTCGTATACTTGAGTGAGGGAGATTCTAAGATTTGCTTGTAATAAAAAGCATGTGAAAATGCATTTGTTTAATAAATTTAAAATATTTGCTTTACTGGTGTATGGTATACCTAAGTCGGCGAGACGACTTACTTACTTCATTAAATAATTTCCGGTTAGAAAGAATTAATAATACTTCTTTGGTTGTAAAAGATTTGGGGATCTTAATAGACCACAAACTTAGTTTTAATCAGCATATATCGACTACTGTTAGTAGGGCTAAAAGTGTTCTTGGCTTTATAAAGCGCTGGTCGAAGGAATTCAAGGATCCATATACTACCAAAATACTTTATACTTCTTTAGTCCGTCCCATATTGGAGTATGGATCTTGTGTTTGGTCTCCTCAAATGAGTTTTATCAAAACAAATTAGAATCTGTACAAAAACAGTTTTTACTCTTTGCCTTTCGTGATTTGCGCTGGGATCGAACTGTACAACTTCCATCTTATTCTAGTCGAATTCAGTTAATTAAACTTCCTTCTTTAGCTAATCGTAGAACTATGCTTGGTGTAACTTTTCTTTACAAACTTTTGAATGGTGAGATTGACTCTTCCGAGCTGTTGAGCCAAATTAACATTTCTGTTCCATCTAGAAGGACCCGCAATTTCACACCGCTTTTACTTCCCACTTGCATAACTAACTTTTCTCTGCTTGAACCTTTTCGTATACTATGTAGTGACTACAACAGACTATGGCACACACAGACTGTATGTATGTCTATGCGTGTTGTGCTTTGCTTGCGGAATGATGGAAGAAAAATTAGTAGTAAAAAGATAAATAATTTGAATGTTTTGTTTGTGTATTGATGAATTGAGTTGCAGGGAAAGAAATTTCAAAATGTAAAAAAATTATTATTTTTAATAAAAAAATAATTAAAAAAAGGAAAATAAACATATATTTATTGTTTTAATAAAAAATTATTAAAAAAAGAAAAATAAACAAAGAATTAGGAAAAAAATGAATGAGCAAGAAAACTTAAATACTTTAAGTACATACATACGTATGTATGTAGAAAGATTACTTCACAAAATATGTACGTGTCGGGACGTCAGGATTCTTGCTCGCCTCGCTCATATTTTCAACTGGAATTGTTCACTTAGTACTTTTTATTTCACTTTGACTTTTACTTTTCACTTTAGACTTTTTACTTTTCAATTTTCCTTTCACTTATACCTTTTTCTGTACGGCTAGTTCCCAGGAGGGTTTCTTCACTGAGCTCTCTAGCCGAGGCTCCCCTTTATATAGGACCTGACCTGATGACAGATTGACCAATTTGTTTCTATTCCTCGTGTAATATTTTAATTTTTAACTTCAAACTTACCAAACGGAACTCGATCATCGTCTCTTAGACGGATAACCAAACATCGTCTCTCCTAGACGGATAACCAAACATCGTCTCTCCTAGACGAATAACAAAACATCGTCTTTCCTAGACGGATAACAAAACATCGTCTTTCCTAGACGGATAACCATCATCTCTCCTAGACGGATAACCAAACATCGTCTCTCCTAGACGGATAACAAAACATCGTCTCTCCTAGACGGATAACCATTCTGCCATTCACACATCCTCGTGTAATGACCAAATATTAAGTTCAGAGACACATTTTGAGTTTCATAACATAAACTGAACTTAAGTTTTATTCTTAACCATACCATACAGAGTATCTTCTTCTTCTTCTTTTTTTTTTTTTTTTTTTTTTTAACAAAACTTAAAAATTTACTTAAATTTTAACAAAACAATTAATCATTGTGCTTGCACTATGCGATTTCAACAAAATAACAAATTATTTGCTTAACTTTCAAATGAACGTGTGCCAGAAAATGAATGTCCAATATATAAAAAATACAAATAACAAAATAATAAATTTAATTCATCGTCTCACTTGGACGGGACACTCTCAGTCTCAATTATATTCTCTGATAATCTCTGATTTTCATTATCAATATCCAATTCATCAGCAATTTTACCATCTGGAATTCTTCTAGTGTCTTCATGACAGTATTTGTAAAGCCGTTTATTTGTTAGCGATTTTATCATATATCTGTCCCCTTCCAGGACTTCAGTAACCAAAAATGGGCCCTTGAATTTCGGGTCTTATTTCGTTTGGTATCTCTCCTCGTTTCTTAGCAGAACATAGTCACCAACATCATGCCTTACAACCGTGGCCTTAGTTTTGTCAAAGCGTTGTTTATCATACTCAGCCAAACTCTTCATCTTATCACTGGCACGAGTCCGAACACTGTTCAAATCAATCTCATTTTCTGCGTCCACTGGTGGAATTAACCCTATCGGTCGAGCCTCTTTTCCTATCAACATTTCCAACGGGCTCGCTTTAGTTGCACGATTAACTGTGCAATTTAATGCAAGCTGAACCTCGCCAAGTTCATCCTGCCAGGATCTTTGGCTCGACTCGACAGCAGTTAGCAAATTTTTGAGTGTACTCATAACACGCTCAACCTGACCGTTTGCACGACTTGCCCCAGTTGCGATTAGATGAAGTTTTATATTTTGTGAGGAACAAAATTCAGAGAATCGAGAACTTGAAAAGCACCTTCTCTGGTCAGCTATGATACGATTTGGAATCCCGAATAGGGCAATCGAGGCTTTAAAGGCCTTAACGCAGCTTTCTGTGTCTATTTTAAGGGTGTGATAAAGGTGTACAAATTTCGTGAAGCCATCAATCTGAACGATGACATATTCTTTTAGGTCGCTTTTACCGCTCAATTTTCCGGAAATATCTATGTGAACAGTGTGCCAAGGGATGTTCACCTTCGCGATTGGATGGAGCTCAGCTTGTATTTTCCCAGAAGGCGACTTGGAAGTCCTACAAGTAATGCAATTAATTACAAACTTGCGAACATATTTATTCATGTTATGAAACCAATAATATTGGTAGACCTTGTCAAGAGTTTTCTGCCAACCAAGGTGCATAATTGACTCGTGTACTTGATTTACCACGGACCATCTAAACGTTCGTGGCACCACCGGTAGACAACGTGTTCTACTGTTTCTTTGAATCTTGCGATGTAAGATACCTTTCCTTAAATCATAGGATTTAATTAAATCGTCTTGTTGCTCGTTAGAATTGAGCTTGCGAATTATTTCTACAATCTCTGGATCTAATTTCTGCTCCGTAAGAAGCCACTCGCTTGAAATCTCAGCTAAGTTTATTCGCTTCTCGGTGATTTTTTCTAACACAAGTTGTGGCTTTGAAGGAACTAGATTCCTGGAAAAGAAGTCTGCATGAGCCATGTGTTTTCCCTCTCTATATTGGATATCAAAATCGAATGATTGCAGATAGGCCCACCAGCGATGAACTCTTGGTGTTAAGTCTATCTTTGTCCGTGAAGCCTTAAGCGAATTACAATCAGTATATACCACAAACTTTCGCCCAAGCAGAGAATGACGAAAGTGTTTTACAGAAGCAACCACAGCCAATGTTTCCAAGTCGTATGAGTGATATCTAGCCTCAGAGGGCGAAGTTACTTTGCTAAAATATTCCACCACATGAGGATTACCATTAATACGGTGTAGGAGTATTGCACCATATCCGCATGAACTGGCGTCAGTGTGTAACATAATGGGGTATTGTGGGTCAAAAATTACCAAAACAGGTTCGTTTGTAAGGACAGTTACTATTTTTTTTCGAACATTCTCGAGTTCAACATCCCAGACAATACTTCCTTTTCCCGATGTAAGAGAATAGAGTGGCTTCATTATTTTGGCAAAATAGGGTCACCTCGATGTAACATGACTCCTGTTCGCTCAGACACAAAGCACTGGTTTACATGCTTTTGTTTCGTTGGAACGTCACTTACAGAGCATCGGTTCGCAAAATGCAAAATGCTATCAAGAATTCTCATTTTTTGATAGCAAGCAAGTACTATGCCGCAAGGAGCTTTCGCCCAGGAAACCACGTCGACGTCGTCACACGTGCATATAACAGTGGAGTAAACAATTTTATTTCGCTCAGTAGAAAAAAAAAAAAAAAAACCCACACAGAGAGATAACTGCTACAAACGAGACGCAAGATGCTGCAGCAAGGACAACAACGGACCACCGCTACGGCAACGGCAACGAGGACGACGACGGCGGCACTTGAGTTGTGTTTTTTCGGGCAGCAACCCCAACAGGGGCAAGAACAAAAAAAAGAAGCAAGCATAAGAAGTTGCGTAAATATATTGTCGTGTCGCTTATTTAGAAGAAGTGGGCTGCTGCTGTTGCTGTTGGGGTGCAAGGGACAAGAACTGCGGTCTACTGGGCTGCGCCGGGGCCGGCCGGGACATTCAGTTTCTTTGGTCCTTTCTCTTTGGTCCTTTTGGTGATTCTCCGCTCGATGCTGTGTCCCGCCGTGGGCGTTGGACGCAGTTAGTCGAGCGTGCCTGGTGGATTTTAATGCGTGCCTCTATAAATTTTGCACGCCTTTTGTAAATGTGGGAAAAGCGGTGGAGTAGATGGAGGCATCGGGTGAGGGGAGCCATGGGGGCGTATGTATGTTATCTGCTTTTCCATGGCGGGTTTCCTTTTTATTATTTCTGGTTCTCGTATTTTATTTTTCTCATTTCTCATATTAATGTTTATCCATAACAGATTTAAAATTGGTACTGCTTGATGTATGTTAGCAAGTACATGACCCTAAATTTTCACTGGAACTTCTCGTTTTCTTATTCGATTTTCGTCCTCTTCGGATTCGGTATCTATGCCTGTATTTGAATCTGTACCCGTAGCCGATCCGGTGTCAGATTCTGTCTCCGAGTCGGTACCAGATCCAGAATCTGATCCTGAATCTGATTCAGAATCTGATTCTGAATCTGATTTAAAATTTAATCCTGGATCTGATCCAGAATCTGATCCTGAATCTGATTCTTTCTTTTGATTCATTTTCTTAGTCTCCGTCTTCCTGTCTGTGTCAGGGTCATCGTTCCCTTCAATGCAAGCTTTCGTCTTGATCAAGTCCAAGAAATCAAATTATCCAACATTTCCTCTTCCAGTGGATCTTCCTTCTCCTCTTTTTTTACAGTCCGTCCAACTGTATTAGTGCAAAATGCCAGCAAAAGATTCCGTCGTGACATTCGGACTGAATAGATAGGAGCATCATTACTTCGATATGAGCCAACCAAGTAGTCAGCCTCAGTCGAATCAACATTTGTCTTATCTGCTTCCACTTGCGCTTCTAGCTTTTTGCGTGTGTTATTCCTTATAAGAAATTCTAAGTCCCAGATAGACATTCGGCAATCTTGTCCCCCAGCGGCAAATAGATTACCATCAATTGAAACTGTAATGCTATTAATCCTATCCGTGTGATGAGTGAGAACTCTTAGTAATTGTTCTGTAACCGTATCCCAGAGAATAATTAACTTGTCATCGCCTCCTGAAATCAGGTAATGTCCACATGGAGTATACGCTAAAGTATTAACCCTGCTATTATGGCCAATAAACAGACGCACTTGAACATCCTTTACAATATCCCAAATGCGTATTGTGGTATCATGGGATCCGGTTGCTAAATAACGCTGATTCTGATGAAATATACAGACACTGACTGCGGCTAGATGACCGGTGAAAATGCGAGTGGGCAAAAGACTGTCTTGGGCTCATATGCGAGCCGTGGAATCCGCAGAACCCGAGATAAAATAAAAACCCTTTGGCGCAAATGTAACACTGTAAACGGGTTTCAGATGACCACGATAGATCACCAAGCAGCTCCAGGTTATTAAGCACCATAGACGCAGTGTATGATCCTGCGAACAGCTGACTAGAAATCGGTCATCTGGCGCAAAACTGCAATCAAATATTGCATCTTTGTGGCCGTATAATGAACGTTTTGTTAATTTTCTATACATTTGAAATATTCGCTTGGGCTCTTCGCCCGTTTCTGGATCGCTTTCCTCCACATGTGGACCTGCCCGTAAATGCGGCAACTTGGGTCCTCTAAGAGAAAAGACATGTATAACAGAGGTTTCAGTGCCAAGTGCCATCATGGCTATGCCCTCTGAAAAAGTGCCACAGGTGACGACCTCATCGCAGTCCGGAGCCGTATACAAATAGCTAGATGGAAGATTATCACGGCTTAATTCAACGCGTTTATTCTCATTTGTTTTCCGACGTGACAACTCCGAGCGACTTGGTATCGGTGCAAATAACTGTTCCTCCGATGGCATTTTAGTATTTTCTGGCGGTGGTGAAGGTTCGGTATTTTGTTTAGCCTTCTCCTCCGTTTTTTCGTCTTTTTTAAATTCCATTTTATGCACCGGCTCCGGTGCAGTCCACAAAATGGTCGGAAGCGGGACACCAGCATAGCGTGGACGATCTTGCGGGATATCGTTTTCCTCATAGCATTTGAATAAGAAAAGTGACAGAACCATTCGTTGCTGCTCAATGGGCCAGTCTTCAATGTACATAAGACTCTGTCTATATGCCGGCAAGGATATACGAATTTCTATTTTCTCCCATCCACTTAATATACTTTTTGCCTTCTTCGGCACACTGTGAGCTTTCTTGATCTTTAGCAATTTTTCAATGCGACCCATTTCCGATTTGTTAAAGTATACTTGATAACGCTTCATAAACTTCAATGCCTCTGCCGATTTATTACTTGCGATCATCAATAAATAACATAAAGCAAATATGGGAAATAACATTGTTGAAAATTGATATCGGAAACGACTTGTGGCTTTTAATGTAAGTCTATAAATGGCACGAACGGTGGCCTGATAAACCTTGTACACCCTGTTATCGGTGATTGGCTCAAAATCTACGAGGATACCAATATAGATAATTACTATGATCCTATGGATTTTAAGCCAATCACCGATAACAGGGTGTACAAGGTTTATCTTGTACCAATATAGATAATTACTATGATCCTATGGAAGTCCAGTCCATTTTCACGCATTAATTTGAACTCATCCTCCTCTTCATAATCTTCAGAGTCATCGGAAGTCTTACTGTGATTGTCCACGGATTCTATTTCGTTCTCAGCTTCATCTATTTGTTGTTTCTGTTGAAGATCAGCCAAAATGTCTTCATTATTGCAATTGTCACCTTTATCAATGGGTAATCCAGACATTTCCTGCCAATAGGTCTGTGGTATTGGTTTGCCCTTTTTAGCATTATGTGTAACCACATTTTTATCTTTACGATTTGTTTCATTTGCATTATCATTAATATCATTATCATTCTCAGAATTGCTGCTGGGACTGTTGCAACTGCTGCTAGAGCTACTTTTGATGTTATTTTCTTCAAGTTCGTTCAGACAATCGGAAACACTTTTTTGTATGACTTGTAGTGGCTCAGTCATGTAAATCTTTTGGTCCAATGCATTCGTTTCATGACTCTTTTTCAGCTTATTTATTTGGGCATCCTTTTCGAGTGTGTATTTTTTCTTAACCTTTTCCAGTTCATTCGCTTCGATACCCGGGTTTTTTTTATCGACATCCTTTAACCCATCCCTAAGACACCCTTTTCTGGTGTTTTGATTTTGATATACTTTTCTAGTGGGCTAATTTCGTCATCCATGTCCATATTCGTTTTGATAACCTTTCCCAGCGTGGTCATTTCGATAATTTTTTCGTGTTGATTAGTTTCAATATCCATCTCAAAGGTATTCAGTTCGATATCCGTTTTCAGCGTATTCGTCCCGACACCATTTTCCAGCGTATTCAGTTCGACATCCGTCTCCAGTTCCGTTTCAATTTCAATGTTATTCGTGTCAACACTCTTTTCTAGTTCATCCATTTCTACATCCTGTACTAATACATTTGTAGCAAGATCCTTTTTTGACGTCTCTATTTTGACACCATTTTCCAATTTTTTCAATTCACCATCCTTTACTAATCCATTCCTTGCACGATTCCTTTCTGGCGTATGTATTTTGATATCCTCCTCCAAGGTGTTCAGTTCCACATTCGTGTTTATCGCGTCATCCTTCTTTAGCCTATTCGTTTCTTCGACATCCAAGCTTAAAGTAAACCAATTTTCAACTTAATAAAAGTTCATCAACAAACAAAACAAAAAAATACAAAATTATATTTATGGATACCTTGGTTTAACTTCATACGATGCCGGCTTATTCGTCATTGACGCATATTTTTTACATTTTACGTCTTCCAATTGAATATTTTTTGTTTCCATATGCAAACATCGAGGCGGGAAGGTAAAGTTTTCCTTGGCAGTTATTGGAGGCGACTTAATTGGGCTTATAGGAACTGGCAATTGCCATTGTAAACGATTAAATATGGATTGATATTTCAATGGACTCTTGGGTGTACCGTCTTTGCTAAATTAGATATAAATGCATTGGCATTAGTTTCATGGCCACACTAATACAAATTTTTGCGATGTTAACCTTTTAGATTTAATAGTCTGTGTGTCCATAAACATTTCAAATGTAAACTTTCGTTTAGTATCCCCATTTTCTACAATAAAAAACAAAAAGGTGAATAATGAGTAAATTTAATTTTTGGTTTTTCTTATACCGTCTTCTGATGTGATACTTAAATTATTATCGGTCGTCGAATCGCTTAAGTTCAAATCGTCTAATAAAAAATCTGCAACTGGTTTATTATCATGTGTAGTTACATTGTTTGACTTATCAATTGAGTCGATAATATCTTTAACAATTGTTGAGAAAAAATCATTTAGGTCCCAATCGTTTACTTTCTCATCATTGATTTTAATATTGCGCAATTGAGACCATCTAAATTCAGATTGAGAATCACTGGAACTGCTACTGGATATGCTTAAATCATCATTGATCATGCTCACGCCGTTAGTTTTGGTCATGGAAGTTTTGCTATTTTTCTTACACGAATTAAATCCAAAGGGATCATCATCTTCATTATCATTAAGCTCTGCTGATTTCCTTTTCCTTCCATTGCTAACCGGTTTCTCGGCTTTTGGTTTAGTCATATAAAAACCAAATGGGTCATCATCCTTCTCTTCTAGCTTTTTTGATACATTTTTTTTGTTGAGATTCTGCTGTCTTTGTTGTTGTTGCTGTTGTCTTCTTGGGTGCTTTCGCCCTGGGATTTGGCTTTGTCTTATCACATAAATCCTTTTCCGCTCCTTGCACGGTTTTTAGTTGTGTTACCCTTTGTTTTGTGACCGTGGTCTTAGCTCTAGCCTTCGCCTTAGAAACTTTTCCCCCAACTGCATCATTTTCATCTGCTTTTCCCACTTGGATTTCATTTATTCTCTTCTTACTCATAACCGGATAGCTGGTGACCTTAGATCTTATTTTCAAATTGTTTGAGAATCTTTCCGGCAAAACTTTCGCACTCATTTTATCCAATTAATGTGGAATTTTATTTATTTACACCGATTTTTGACATCTTAATAGTGATGACAATTTAGCTTTGAATGCTAAATCTATTAACAGCTTTCAATATATAGCTATCAAAAACAATTTAGCCAATTTAGCGCTATTGAATTTTAGCTTTTTCGTTTATTAACGTTGGTGAAAGTGGAAAAAAATTACTTAATTTTGTAGTAGGCTACATATAAATCCCCTGGTCTACGTACATATATAATACTTACATATTTCCTTAACTTTATAATAACGATAGTCCAGTGCATATGTAAAATAACCCTATTATATAAGCGATAAACTGTATTATGTAGCGGTTAAGTTATATCGATATCAACGCTGTGATATCGATGACTTTTAAATGAAACAACGGTGATACCGGTCTTCCTATTCTAAAGCTTGCAGCGACAAGACGTGTTGGTGGCAAATCGTAAAATAATTAAGCCATCCGTTCTTACTCGCCATGAACGAAGTTAACTTTAATTTGTGTTCCGTAGTGCTTTTAAAGCAGTGGCTACAGAGTCTCGGTCAGCCAACAACGGGCACTAAAGCCGAAATTATTGCCCGTTTGCTTGAAATTCCTCTAGAGCAGCGTGGAAGTCCACCGGAGTATCAGCAAGCTGAGAACGTTGAGCAGGAGGGAAACCGTCATCAGCCCCTAGTTCAACATGTGGATGCGGAGCTACAGCATGAAGAGGAGACTGAAGCTGTCGAACAAGAAATCAGCGCTCAACCAGAACAAATGGAAGCATCAAACGATGAGTCTGCAACAGTGGTACAGTTACGTGAAGAACTCAATGCAACCAAAATCATGCTGCAGAAGTTGTGTCTCGAGGTTTCAGATCGAGCACAGGGCGATCTCATCGATCGATTGCCTTGACAGCATTAATGACGTCAACATCTACAGTGGCAACGCTGGAAAAGACAACTACAGTGGCAACGCTGGAAAAGACAACAACTGCAGTGGCAACGCTGGAAATATTAACGACCACACTGGCACCGCCAAAAATAGTAGTGTTGAACAGCGACCCAACCAAATGATAAACAAGTTATTGGATTCACCAGCAGCAGCTCTGTCGCTAGCAAAGGAAGTCGCTATGGATTATAATGGTGACACTTGTGTTCGTGCTTGGATTTCTCAGATGCAAAATATTTCGCAAATATATAACTTGGACGTTGTATGCTTGCGGATGCTGTTTATCGCTAAGCTAAAGGGTAAAGCACAACAGTGGCTGCACAACAGTGCGACACGTATTCTCGAGCCGGTCGATCAGCTGTTTGACCAACTTTACTTGGCATTTGGAAATAAAATGTCGAAAGCTGAGGCTAGAAGCAAATTTCAGGATCGCAAGTGGCTAGCCAGCGAGAATTTTGGTTCTTATTTCGATGAAAAGATGAGGCTGGCTGATGACATCAACATCGATATGGAGGAATTGTTGGAGTGCATCATTGACGGGATATCATCCAAAAGTTTGCGCGATCAAGCACGTATCCAGTGTTTTTTCTCATCCAAGGCAAATCCTTCAGGCGTTTTCATCGGTGCGTCTACCGGAGCTAAAGAAACATCCTATTCCAACACAATCGGGCAGAGAGTCTTATAACAGCGTCAATAAGGATGTGCGTTGCGTAAATTGCAATTCCAAGGGTCATCTAGCGATTGATTGCCATAAACCAAAAAGGAGAGAGGATCTTGCTACGCTTGTGGTGTTTTTGGCCATTTTGTTGCCCAATGTCCGGAGAGGAAGAGTGCGAAGAGTAACCAATATGTAAGAATATTCAATATATATTTTTGTCAAAGGTCTATATCTCCATTAATTGCAGCGTGCCTCCTAGACTCTGGAAGTTCCATTTCTTTTGTTAAAAAACGTTATATATCAAGTCACCTAACACTTGAGCCAGTATTGAAAGAATATTTCGGTTTGAATCAAAGCCGATTAAACATATTTGGAAAAACTTTATGTTATGTATTGAAAGGATCAATAAAATGTTATTTATATTTAAATGTAGTACAAAATGAGTCTATGAGTCACGATGTAGTTCTTGGAAGAGATTTTTTGACAGCATGTAATTTAAAATTTGATCTAAGCGCACTGAAATTGGTTACAGTTAAAAAAAGTGGAGACTGAAAACAGAGAAACTACAAATAATTCTAATTTAAACTATAATAAACTGGTAGATGAAACAGCTAGTAAACAATTGGAAGTAACAGTAAATAATCGGTTAGACGAAACAGTTAGTACAAAATTAGATGAAATAGTTAGTAGACAGTTGGATGAAACAGTTAGTAAGCAATTAGATGAAATAGTTAGTAGACAGTTGGATGAAACAGTTAGTAAGCAATTAGATGAAATAGTTAGTACAGAGTTGGATGAAACAATTAGGTACAGTCAGATATGATATTAAAAAACCAGACACAATTAAACAAAAATTCGAGTAAGGAAGAATTAAAAAAAGTCGTCAATGAAATATCAAATATTAATTACACTGAAGACACAATTGATGATTATAATTGGGACGAAAAACTGAATTATGAAACCAAATGTAAATTAAGACAAATAATTAAAATTTATTCCTTAAATGCGACAATCCCAGAAGAACCAATGACTAGATGTGAAATCAAATTAAATTTAGAAAAATCGAAACCCTTTAGTTGTTCTCCCAGACGCCTTTCATATACAGAAAAAGATAAATTGCAAATATTATTAGATGATTATGTAAAAAAAAGGAATTATACAGCCGAGTGAGTCGGAGTACGCGTCACCAATCGTTTTAGTAAAAAAGAAAACAGGAGATATTCGTTTGTGTATTGATTTTAGAAAGCTAAATAAAGTTTTAATTAAAGACAATTATCCATTACCACTTATAGATGACCTACTTGACAAATTAGTAAATAAAACGATGTTCACAAAATTAGATCTTAAAAATGGATACTTTCATGTGTATGTAAACAAGGAATCTATTAAGTACACCTCGTTTGTCACTCCGTTAGGGCAATACGAGTTTTTAAGAATGCCCATGGGATTAAAGAATTCGCCAGCTGTGTTTCAACGCTTTATAAATAAAATATTTTGTGATATGATTAAAGACAACAAATTAGTTGTGTATATGGACGATATCATGGTCGCCAGCAAGGATATAAATGAACACTTAGAAACTCTAAAGGAAGTTTTTATAAGACTAGCTGAGAATAAATTAGAGCTACGTTTGGACAAATGTGAATTTATGAAGTCTTGTATCAAATATTTAGGTTATCAAATATCAAGTGAAGGTATAAGAACAGATGATAAAGGTATAGAAGCGATCAAAAATTTTCCAACACCTGAAAAAGCACAAGCGGTTCAAAGTTTTCTTGGATTATGTTCGTACTTTCGTAGATTTATTAAAGATTTTTCTATTTCTACCATTATATGATCTTTTGAAAAAGGAAAACGAGTTTTTGTTTCAAGAAAAAGAATTAAATTTGTTGGTGTTTAGATTATATAAAATAAGAGAACATTAAGCCAATTATAATAGAAATGTATGTCAATGTTAAGTATGTAACCCGATTATAGATATCGATGGCTCATCAGTCATAAGTAGATCTGATATGGTCAGCAGTAAACAATAAAGACCTAGTTAATCAATAAAAACGTACTTTGCTGACCTAACACGATGTCGAACTATGCACTGGTGAGCTCGCTATTTTGTACTATAAAAGAAATGCATTATTCTTTGTAAGATCAGATACCAATTGTAGCTACATCGGGTGAGCATCGCTGTGTCTTTGGCCCCCATCTCTACCTTTGTAATCTCACTCCGAGGTCCACCCAATTTATGTGTTGGTTGCGACAACCTTTAGTCACTGGTTTATGTGCTAGTGCCTATATATATATATAAATAAATAAACATTTAATAACTTCAAGAAACACTAACGTCTTTCATTGAACATTTTGGTGACCCCGACATTGGCGGCTCCAAGTTAAAAGAATAACAGACTTGGTGAAACCGTCATCAAGCGAGAACATTTGGTCAACTCAGGCGACCAATCTCTCAACAAAAAGGAAACTGGTCAACTAGGCGACTACTTTCTTTGCACGCTTTGGACACGACAATCCTAAGCGAGGGCACAAATTGATGAACATCTCACATCAATCTGGGGTCCCGACTAAAAACATCGCAATTGATTAACTTGGCAATCATTGCGTAGCCACCTTGGCGAATAAAAAAGATTTATTGGAAAACTAGGAGTTGGTTTTCCCGCAACGGGGTAGCAGTGCATACCCATTGAATAAAAATTGATCAACTAGACGATCACTTTATAAAAACATTTAACAACGATTTGTGTCAACGAGGCGACCAAATCATAAAAAGTTATTTTATATAAAATAAAGTTTGGCTTAAAAAGTTATTTTATATAAAATAAAGTTTGATCAACTCAACTCTGTTGCATTCCCTGGCGTCAGCAATATCCGACCTAGTTAACTCGGTCAGTAACCCAGACACACGAGTATAGATTTTGGCATTGATCAGCAATTTTGAAACAAAGAAAGGAAACTCAAAAAAATTGGTTTCACTGTCGTGGCAGTTATCAGTGTAAAAGAATAGGTATATTGGAAACAAAAATAAACCATTGTTAAAACACTAATCAAAAGGCGACTTCGAATTTTTTTCTTATTCTTATTTGTGCTACACTTGACCAATTTTAGGAACGAGTCGGAGCGTTCCCTGTCTTTGACAAAATAAATAAACTCCCATCGGGTCAAGTACTAGTACAGATAAGCAATTACATAAGAATATAAAAGAACATGGAGGAGTTTTATAAACAACAGACAGAACGAGGAGAGGCAATCCAGGCCTTCATTCGGAATACCAAAAAAGATTCTTTCGCCAGGAAAACGAAGCCATCTTATTTCGAGGAAAAACTTGAGCTCCTTGATGGACAAATTAAATAACGTACCAACTGAAGATGATTACTTTGTAACGGACTATTTCAGCAAAATGAAGACGGTTGTATCTAATATAGTGGAAGAGTGGAAGGACCATTTGGAAAAAATAAAGCTAGAGAGACAAGCTCGCCAACGAGAGGAAGAGCGAGTCATGATCAAACCACTGGTTCGCAAGCAAAGTGCTCTGCTGGAGTCATTATCCAGGACATTAAGACAAATTGTGCCTGAAGATAAAATGACTTATAAATCGGTAGTCGACAAATTATGGATGCAAATTGAAGAAATCCATTATGAGATTCACCGGGTAGCTGAAAATCCAGCCGAAGCCGGATATAATATAGCTACGTTTGTGGCCGCAGAAAATACAATGCTGAAATTCTGTGTGGCACCAGCAGAAAATGTAGTGATACAATCACCACCTGTATTGCAATCGATACAATCATTGCAACTACCCAAAATTCCCATTCCAAAATTTGATGGGGATTATCTGAAATGGCAACAATTTCATGACATCTACAAAAAAGTGGTTCATGAGTCAAATGTATCCACGATAGAGAAAATGTGGTACTTAAAATCAAACCTTTCTGAAGAAGCAGAGAGATTGATACGGCACCTGGAATTAACAGAAGCCAATTACAACACTGCTTGGTCAGTGTTACAGGAACGTTTTAATAACAAACGAGTTCTAGTAACAGCCATACTGACAAAGCTGTTTGATCACCCAAATGTGGGAAATGACGCAGCTTCTATAAAGAATTTGCATGATAACATTTTTGAATCATTGCAAGCCTTAAAAAATGTAGGCGTCAATATGGAATCGTCAGATGCTGTCATAATGTTTCATATGACAAGAAAATTGGATAGATTCAACCACGCACTATATGAGCAATCTCTTTCCAACACAAGGGATCTGCAGGAAGTAAAGGACTTCCTATCCTTCTTGGAACAGCGCTTCTTAACATTAGAGGCGATTGGGAAACCAAGAAACGAAAATCGCAGCATTGAAAAACCAAGTCCAAAAAAGACATGCGCAACAGCATCTGGGACAAACAGTACCCTGTGTGCTTTCTGCGAAAAAGCAAAGCACAAACTCTTCCAATGTGAAAAGTTTAAAACCAAATCCGCAGCAGAGCGGCTTAATTGGGTGCAGAGACACAAATTGTGTGTCAATTGCTTCAAGCCGGACCATATGGCAAAAAATTGCTCTTGGAGGGGATGCTTTAAATGCGATAAAAAACATAACACAATGTTGCATTTAGAAACAGGCAACCAAATTGCTACATCTGCTTCTGCAGCTTCTGCGTATGGAATTGGCAGAAAATACACTCTGTTGGCAACGGCCAAGGTAGTGGTAAAAGGGATCAATGAAAGGAAAGGAGAATTTCGAGCACTCCTGGATAGCGGCTCTCAAGTAAATCTCGTCTCTGAGAGACTGGTAAAGAAGTTATCGTTAAAAATTAGCGAGACTCATGTGCATATAAATGGAGTGGGTGGTCAACCACAGATAAGCAAGGCGCGAGTAAGCTTGGTTGTAAGGTCAAGATACAACAAGTTCGCAATGCTAGTTGAGGCATTTGTATTGCCACACATAATAGGTGACCAACCCACAGAACAAATAACGCAGAAAGTCACATTACCAGACAACATTCAATTAGCGGACCCAACATTTGATAAACCCGGAAAAATTGATATGCTGTTGGGAGCTGATGATCACTATGCTATACTGCTACCAGAAAGGAGACGGGGCAATCGAAACCGTCCAACATTACAAAACTCAGAGTTCGGATGGATTGTTGCTGGCAGAATTAATATGTCAACGTCAGCTTCAATCACATGTATGGTAGGCATGACGAATCCAGAGGAATCACTGGAAAGATTCTGGCAGCTAGACACACTAGAGCCAATAAAAAAGTACAGGAGTCCGGAGGAAGAGTATTGTGAAAAATTCTTCCTCGATAACCTACACACGGCGGCGGACAATCGACTAATTGTAAAGCTTCCATTTGCTGAAGAGGCGTCATCTCTTGGAGAATCTCGGGAAGTAGCCATAAGAAGATTCATGTCGTTAGAGAGGCGAAAAATTTATGTCAGAATATGAACAGCTTGGACATATGAAGCAAGTAATGGTAGAACAAATTCCCAAGAACCATTACTTTATACCGCATCATTGTGTACTAAAACCAGAAAGTACCACCACCAAGCTAAGAGTGGTATTTGATGCATCATGCAAAACGTCATCAGGAAAATCACTGAACGACATTTTATATCCTGGACCAGTTGTACAGAGCCAACTCTTCTCAATTCTTCTGCGGTTCAGGACACACAAATATGTGTTCACGGCAGACATTGAAAAATGTATCGTCAAGTTTGGATAAACCCTGCCGATCAATTCAATCAGATGATTGTGTGGAGAGAGGATCCAAGTCAAGAACTAAAGTTTTATCGTTTAAAAACGGTAACTTATGGAACCACGTCAGCCCCATATTTAGCGACGAAGTGTCTGGAATATTTGGCACTGAAAAACATTGAAAAATTGTCATCTGGAGCATCAGCATTAAAAAATGACTTTTATGTTGATGATTGTCTCACAGGAGCAGACAGTTTACCAGAAGCCCTGCAAATAAGACAAGAGCTTCTAGAAATCTTGAGACCTAAGGGTTTCAACTTACGAAAATGGTGTTCAAATAGCAGTCAACTTCTAAAGGAAATTCCAAGGGAAGATACGATTGCTGACATCAATCTCGGTGACACACTGGAACAAACAAGTGTCAAAACATTGGGAATCATATGGGCACCCAAAGAAGACCAATTATGTGGAAAGGCTCAAAAACATACAAAAGGAATAACCAGACGAGTGGTGCTATCTGAAGTCGGTCAAATCTTTGATCCTCTAGGACTGTTCGCACCGGTAGTGGTAAGAGCGAAAATGTTTCTTCAACATGTTGCTACCGAACGAATTGAGATGGATGGTGACCTACCGCCGTATTTGGAGAAGCAATGGGAAGCTTACCGAGAGGATGTACAGGCACTAAACCACATGAAAATTCCAAGGCATATTTTTGATGGCAAGGTCCCCACTACAAAGGAATTGCATACATTTGTTGATGCATCAGAAAAGGCGTATGGTGCGGCAGTTTTTTGTCCGATCAACCTATAAAAATGGCCAAATTTCGGTCAGACTGTTGTGCGCCAAGTCAAGAGTAGCTCCCCTGGAAAAACAGACACTGCCCCGGCTGGAACTATGTGCAGCTGTACTTGGAGCTGAACTCACGGATAGAGTTCGACAGGATCTCCAATTCGGATCAGAAAGTGTGGAATCATTTCTCTGGTCAGACTCAACAGTGGTACTCTCTTGGATTAATTCACGGGCATCACATTTCCACACGTTTGTGGCTAATCGGTTGACAAAAATACACGCAGTATCACATCCAAGGCAATGGCGGCATGTGTCATCAGCGCTCAATGCAGCTGATGTTCTGTCTAGAGGCATATCAGCAGTTCAGCTTAGCACACATACATTATGGTTGTATGGACCACTATTTCTGCATGGACCACAACGTGGCTGGCCAGCACCATTTAAGCCTACAGAGCACACGATGGATACCGCTGAGAAGAAAACCAAGGTATTCAGCATGGTGACTGACACGGCAAACAACAAGAGTGAATGGATATATACGGTAAATCACAGAAATTCGTTTTACCGGCTACAGCGAATAGTGGCGTATGTGCTACGGTTTTGTCACAAGCAGAACAGGAAACCAACGGCTCAGTTAGAGTTGGGAGAGTTGGACCAAGCACGGAGAGTGATCATTAAGCAAATTCAAGAAGCAGAATTTGCATATGAATTACGGCACTTAAAGAAACGACCTGATCAACCGCTAGATCGCAAAAGCACAGTGGCAACATTGCCACTAATACTGGATGAAGATTCAATCATACGAGTAGCAACTAGGCTACAACAAGCACCAGTATCAACGGAAACAAGGAATCCATATCTCTTGCCGTATAATGATCCGGTGGTAAAAATGATGCTACGAAAACTTCATGAAGAGAATCTTCATTGTGGACATGAGGCACTACGCGGAATAGCTCGGCAACAGTACCACATCATTAAGGTGAAACCGATGGTCCGGAATGTGATCCAGGGCTGCGTAGTATGCACCAAGTACCGGCCTCAGTTCTTTAAACAGGTCATGGGCGACTTACCTGAGCATCGGGTATCTCAGAATAGACCCTTTCTCAATGCCGGAGTAGACTATTGTGGACCATTCTGGATCCACCATAAGGTTCGAGGAAAACGTCCCGACAAAGCCTACATTGCAGTATTTGTATGCTTTGCAACCAAGGCAGTACACTTGGAGTTGGTCGGAGACCTGTCTACCTCCTCATTTGTGGGCGCGCTTCAGCGCTTTATTGGGCGCAGAGGAAGATGCCAGACATTATACTGCGATAATGCAACAAACTTTGTTGGAGCAAACAACCAACTTAAGGAACTGACCGATACAATACACTCAGAAACGGCAGCAGGTAGTATCAAGGAATTTTGCAATCAAAAAGGAGTGCAATTTAAGTTCATACCACCACGGTCTCCACATTTCGGAGGATTATGGGAAGCTGCGGTAAAGTCCGCTAAGCATTTACTGTTAAAAAACGTATCGACAGCAAACTTAACGTTCGAACAACTGTCTACTATCATTGTCAATGTTGAAGCAGTGCTGAATTCTCGTCCGTTAACGCCAAACTCAGACGATCCCAACGACTTAACAGCTCTAACCCCAGGCCACCTATTGATTGGAGAACCATTAGTAGCCCAACCAGATGCAGAGCCAATAACACAGCGATCGATTCCAGAGCAATGGGAATTAGTGCAACGGCTTAAGCATACATTCTGGACACAATGGTCTCAAGAGTACCTACAAGAATTGCAGGGTACATCCAAGTGGAAAAAACCATATAATAATGTCAAAGAAGGCATGATGGTAATTCTAAAGGAGGATAATGTGCCAATTTTGCAGTGGCCAATTGGACGAATTGTTAAATTATATCCAGGCCTGGATGGATACGTCCGCGTGGTAGACGTTAAAACAGCCAGAGGCACCTACAAGCGGGCTATCCATAAATTGGCCCCCTTGCTTAGAGAGTCAGCGACAAAACGGAAAATCGAGGAAGATGACACAGAATCGAATCCCCAAAAGGACTCTGGTATCGAGGACAACGCAGAACCAAAACCAAAAAGACGCTTATCGATTGGTCTGCCACCGTTGGCAATGACGATCTGCCTAATGCTGTTGTTACTGCCTATAGCATTTGCTCAAAGAACTAATATAACTCGATTCAACCCCAAACCAATACTATGAAAGTATTGGCACAGGAAGGATGGCAACGTCTGACTGGACTATTGCGGCATTCTACGATCTCGAACCATATTGGGCCGACCTGAAGACATTTTCAGATGGAGTAGTAAAGGTTGGAGAAATATGCGTGTTAATGAAGGTTCCAGAGGCATGCACCGCAATGCAGAGGCACTTCGAGCATGTCAACTCAGAGCTACGGACAGGAAATGATCTCCTTCACATAGAACGCCAACGACGATCGCCTTTAGATATAATTGGGAACATTGCGAACGGCTTATTTGGTGTGCTGGACTCAAAATATGCAACAGAGATGTCAGGCACCATACGAAAAGTTAAATCAAATGAAGAGTACTTATTGAATTTGCTGCAAAATCAGACATCTGTAATTGATTCAACGATAAATATCATTAAGCGAGATGAAGCCACAATTGAAAATCAGATGAAACTAATGGAACAACAAATGAACGACATGACCAAGGTCCAGGACAATGCGGTAAAGGCATTGCAATGGTATATCACGTTAACTACTCAGATGACAGTTATTGCAGGGAATTTGCAACGAATTCAAACCGAAATTTCCCGAGTATTTACAGATGCCCATCATAGCAAAATAAGCCCGTTACTACTATCACCAGGCCAGCTCGGGAACATCTGAGCCAACTGAAGAGACATCTTCCGTTTGGTTTGGATTTGCCAGTTCCAGATAACGACGTCTTGCAATTATATGGCTTAATGAAGGCACAAGGCACAATCGCAAACAATCATGTGATATTTAAGGTCACATTTCCATTAGTGGCAACGCAGGCAGTGCAACTGTATAACCTGGTGCCCATTCCAGCAATTGGAACTCATGGGATTGTAATCATGACCATTAAAATTCCCATCATTGCTGTCAACAAGGAACAAAATCAATACATTGGGCTCTCAAGAGCCGATTTGGAACAATGCCATCAGCTCAACAACGAGCAATATATTTGTTTTGATAAACAAACGACGTTTTCGGCTAATAGCAACTGTGAGTTCCAGCTATTCAAAAACACAAAATCATCAACTTGCCAAATACAACACACAAACAGATCATTCGTGTGGTACGACATGTATCAAAAAAATCAGTGGATTTTTGCCACCATTAGACCAATTGAACTCGCAGTGACCTGTGACGATAATATACAAGGTGTCACTATTAAGAAGACTGGATTGTTGACTCTAGACCCGACGTGTACAGCTAGGAGTGCTGCTATACAAATAACAGGTCACCGTATAACGACGACAGACACAATGAAATTGTCATATGTCCGATTTGGCAACTTCAGCATTGGCCCAACAATAGTAGCGCCAACAACAACACAAGTTACAAAGATGCAGCTAAGCTACGACGAACTAAGCAACATTCAAGGAAAACTGGAAACTAAGCAAAACTGGAAATTGCCAGAAGACCCCAGCCAGCCGGCTCACCATGTTATAGTCTCCTACGTAGCGTTAACAATACCATTGGTTCTTGTGATGGTATATGGAATAAAAAGATGCTCACAACCCCCAAGACACAATGGTCCAGAGCAGACAACCGTGAGGATCGTCAATCCCATACCGACTCCTGCTGCAGTAAGCCCAGCCCCCAGCAATTTTGCGGTCAACGTTGGATAACGTTGAACAGGTGTTCAACGGCCGGGAGTATGTTGGTGTTTAGATTATATAAAATAAGAGAACATTAAGCCAATTATAATAGAAATGTATGTCAATGTTAAGTATGTAACCCGATTATAGATATCGATGGCTCATCAGTCATAAGTAGATCTGATATGGTCAGCAGTAAACAATAAAGACCTAGTTAATCAATAAAAACGTACTTTGCTGACCTAACACGATGTCGAACTATGCACTGGTGAGCTCGCTATTTTGTACTATAAAAGAAATGCATTATTCTTTGTAAGATCAGATACCAATTGTAGCTACATCGGGTGAGCATCGCTGTGTCTTTGGCCCCCATCTCTACCTTTGTAATCTCACTCCGAGGTCCACCCAATTTATGTGTTGGTTGCGACAACCTTTAGTCACTGGTTTATGTGCTAGTGCCTATATATATATATAAATAAATAAACATTTAATAACTTCAAGAAACACTAACGTCTTTCATTGAACAAAATTGTTTTTTAATGCTCAAAGAAAAACTTATAAATGCACCGGTGTTAGCAATTTACGATCCCAAGGATGAGGTTGAATTACATTGCGATGCCAGTGCTTTAGGATTCGGAGCAGTGTTACTTCAGAAAAAAGTAGACAAATTGTTGCATCCTATATCCTATTTTTCAAAGCGAACAACCGGAGCAGAAGAAAAGTATCATAGCTTTGAGTTAGAAACTCTTGCAATCATTTATGCTTTACGCAGATTTCGTATTTACCTTCAAGGTAAACGCTTTAAAATTATGACAGATTGTAATTCTTTAACACTAACATTAAACAAAGTTGAACTTAACCCTAGAATTGCTAGATGGGCGTTAGAGCTTCAAAACTATGATTATGAATTATTTATAGGCCCGGAGTCAAAATGCAACATGTAGATGCTTTGAGCAGATGTACAAATGTTATGGTAGTTGAAACAACAAGTTTTGAAGATAACCTAATAATTTGCCAATCAAAGGATCCCAAAATTCAAAACCTTAAGAAATTATTAGAAAAGGCTGAACACAAATTGTATGAAATGAGAAATGGAGTGATTCATAGAAAGGCAATTGATGGTAGATTGCTCTTTTATGTTCCAGAAAAAATGGAAGATCAGGTGTTGTATAGGTATCACAATGAAATAGGACATATAGGAAGAGACAAAATGATTGATTTAATTAATAAAAGTTATTGGTTCGCAAACCTCAAAGACAAATGTATTAGTCATATTGAAAACTGTCTTAAATGTATTGCCTATTCTCCACGATCTGGAAAAGAACAAGGTTTCTTGCATTGTATACCTAAAGGCAATAGACCATTCGAATTGATTCACATTGATCATTATGGGCCAGTGAGTGCTGGTAGAGCAAAAAAGCATATATTCGTGGTTGTAGATGGGTTTACGAAGTTCATACGATTATATACGACGAAAACAACCAGTACTAAAGAAGTTTTGTCAAGTCTTAGAGATTATTTTAGAACATATAGTAAACCAAAGTGTATTATTTCGGATAGAGGTAGTTTTTTTACGTCAAGTGAGTTCGAGGAATTTATAGAAAACTATACCATTAAACATATTAAAATCGCGACCGGATCTCCACAAGCAAACGGACAGGTAGAAAGAATTAACAGAAGTCTAGGCCCGATGATTGCAAAATTAGTTGAACCTGAGAAAGGATTGCATTGGGATTTAGTGGTCGAACAAGTGGAGTTTGCAATGAACAATACACAGCATCGAAGTGTAAAACAATTACCAAGTGTTATGTTGTTTGGAACGTCACAAAGGCGGCGAATAGTAGATGAATTAAAAGAGAAACTTGAATCGATAAATCAAGACACCAAGCAGAAGAGTTTAACAGAAATCAGGAATGAGGCAATTGAGGCTCAAAATAAGGCTCAGTCCTATAACAAAACTTATTATGATAAAAGCAAACGAGAGCCAAAAGGGTTTAAGCAAGGAGACTATGTTATGGTAAAAAATTTTGATAGCACAGTTGGTACGTCAAGGAAACTAATTCCAAAGAATAAAGGACCTTACCGAATAGAAAAAGTTTTAAAAAATGATAGATTTTTACTTAAAGATGTGGAAGGTTTTCAAGTGTCTCGTAACCCATATCAGGGCGTTTGGAGCGTTCAAAATATAAGACACTGGATCAAAAATTTAAATTCAAATTTAAAGTGTGAAGAAAAATATAGAAATATTAAATTTATTACTATGTTACTTAATAAGAAGAAAATATACATATGTATCAATGAGTAGAAATAAGTTAAAATCACGTGATCAGGAGATCCAAATGTCAGAATGACCGAGTTGTAGTAGGCTACATATAAATCCCCTGGTCTACGTACATATATAATACTTACATATTTCCTTAACTTTATAATAACGATAGTCCAGTGCATATGTAAAATAACCCTATTATATAAGCGATAAACTGTATTATGTAGCGGTTAAGTTATATCGATATCAACGCTGTGATATCGATGACTTTTAAATGAAACAACGCTGATACCGGTCTTCCTATTCTAAAGCTTGCAGCGACAAGACGTGTTGGTGGCAAATCGTAAAATAATTAAGCCATCCGTTACAATAGGAGAATAAAATAAATAATACAGTAAACGATTATACCTCTTACAATTTATTTCAAACTAGCCGCAAAGGCATTATTAACTTAATGTAATTTTTTGAGTTTTTCTACAATGATAAGCCGCTATGAGTAATAATTTAGTTACATGACTTAATATTATTCTTCAAACAATGAAAGTTTTTTAATCAAATAACAATAGCTTAATTTGTTTTGTCTTTACTTTTAAGAACCTAGAGTCAACTTAACTTATTAAAACCTGAATACCCCCTCTATAGATGATTTAACTGTTATCGATTTCATAACCTGAATTATTGTTGGTCGCAATCTTTGACGTTATATTCATTTCAAACTGACGGCAGCAACTTCATGGAATTGCCAGACCAGTTTCTTTTTTCTTATTTTATGCGCTTTTCATGTTGTTTTTTCCTGTTTTTTTTTTTTAGTTGTATCCCTTACTGGAGGGAAAAAAAGGGTCGGTGACTGGCAGGGTGGTGTTGTACGTAGGTAAGAAGAGAAAAAATTAATTTGCATACCCAATATTCAACGGATTTGCTGCTGCGTTGGCTTTCGCTTGGTTTTCCATGCTCGTTCGCCATGTACATACATCCATACATACATAGGTGTGTGCGTTTGTGTGTATTTTTTTTGTTTCTCCACTTTTCCTGGGATTGAACTATGCTGGCGCTGGTAGTGTAACCGTCGCGTCGCGACCCGCGTTTCAATTTCTGCAGATAGCCGAGTAGTTCGAGCAATATGTTCTACACTGCAACTCACTTTGCATTGTGTAAAAGAAAACGTCAAAAAAAAGACAAAAATCTGAAAAAATTGTACAAAACAAAAAAACACAGAGAACCAAAAAGGACAACAGACAGCCCGCAGAAAATTCGGATTGTTGCATAGTATTTATCGTGCATATTGTTTTATAATTTTCCAATGATTTATTACTTTGTAAAAATACAAAATAATCGAGAGAGATAGCGTGTTGTGTCTGTCGTTACATTTTCGACCATAATCAATTTAAAGAGTAAATTGTTTCTAAAAAGAAAACCATTTCAATTATATATTTATAGAAATTTAAGTTTTTCCGAGCTAAGATTGTTGTAACATAAAACTATTTAATTAAATGGTATGATTTGCATTTGAAATTCTTAATTTTAAAAATTTTCATGATTTTTTTGAAAAGAAACTAAATACATAGTAAAAGCCTAAAGGCGTAGAAGTAATTATAATTGATACGCCTAAGAAGATCTTACTTGGATCGTTTGGAAAATACAAAGCCTAGAAAGTAATCATAAGTATTCATAGACACCTAGGCCACAGTCATGAACAAATGTATTGGCAATTCAAATTTTGCTCGTTTAAATACGTGTACTGCTGGCAAAATAAATATCTTTCATACAAAATAAATATTTTGGTAAATATTTACTTAAGTTACTCGGGCCCAAAACGCGCTTAAACTGCATAAATTTGGTATCAAACGAAAGAGAAACCAGAGGGCCGGGGCTAACTTCGACCTCGTCAAAGTTTGTATACCCCTGCAACTTTTTTGGTAACTCTTTCCTTACCATCAAAGGAAAAAACGTTTTACCTAACAAGGCCAATATTTGGGAAAGAACTGCCTACAATCTTAGCATAGGAAATAACGAAGATATTGATCAAAGTCACTGTTTTTCACCGATCGTTCCTATGGGACATATATGATATAGTCACCTGATCTTCATCAAATTCGGCATAGTCATTAACAGATATGTATATTGAACTAACAAATGTTAAATTTGAAAGCACTCGCATCAAAAGTACCGAAGTTATTGAGAAGTCACTGTTTGTGATCGATCGTTCCTAAGAGAGCTAGATGATATAGTCACCCGATCTTGATCAAATTTAGCACAGTGGATTATTGATGTAATAGACTGACCAATATTAACGACAATAGCTCAGAAAATATTATTACGTAGGTTTTGTGTAATTTAAAACAATTGAATGTTTTTAGCGTGATTATAGCTAACAGTAGCTGTTTCCGGCTAAAAAAATAGTCAAATTTTGAGATAGTGTTGCCAGATGCCAAATTTCGAATACTCCAATAAGCTTTTTTAAAACTTTTGTTCGCACTATTCTCAACAAACGAAAAAATTGTTGAGTTTACAATATTTCTTGATTTTATAGAACAAATATAGCTCAGAATACAATATTCGGCTGCCAGAGCGGTCAAACAACGCGCCAAATAAAACAACAGACTGGCAACACCATAAAAAATAGAGTTTGCCAACACTGAAATCTAGCTTTGTCCGGTTTTTCCATTTTTCAACAATGAAATCTCGAGTAGCTTAGGTATGTAAATATTTGCCAAAGTGTCACTAAATAAACAATATTTTTATTAATGTTTTAACACATAATATGGTATCATAGCATCATACATTTTGATTTCGATTTTCGCACCATTAAATATCATATGTTAAGTACATACATATGTAATATTAAACAAATAATTGCATCAAACCCTTCATTATTTTAATGTAAAACCATCAGTAACTAAACAACTTGTCTTACGGCATTCTTTTTATACCCTTGCAAAAAGGGTATAATAATTTTGGTCAGATGTGTTCACCGCATAGAAGGAAGCATCTTCGACCATATAAAGTACATATATATGTATATTCTGGATCAGCATGACGAGATGAGTTCAAATAGTCATATCCGTCAAACTCCTCCTTGAACTACTGTTGAAATTTTGGATGCAGGGGTTGTATATCTCGGATTCAGCTGGATCGGACCACTATAACATATAGCTCCCATACAAACGGCAAAGTCACGAACAGTGACTTTTCTCATTAGCTTTTCCGAGCTATATTGGTGAGTTTATTACACATTTGACCAAGATCGAGTGACTATATCATATAGCTCCCATAGGAACGGAAGGTGGAAAGCAGTGACTTTGATCAATAACTTCGTAATTTCCTATGCTAAGATTGTAGGCCGTTCCACTTTGAGGGCTATAGATAACAAAAAACTTGCAAGGGTATACAAACTTTAACGCGTTCGAAGTTAGCCTCGGCTCTCTGATTTTTTAATAAAAACTTGTAATTTCCCTGTAATAATAAATTCAGCTGGCACGTTGGTGAGCGGATTGAAAATCGCTCAAAGTGTCAGTCTATGCCACCTAGATTTCAGCTTTCACTGAAATTGCCGCTGAAGTGATTTCTGTAGCACACCTGTATTTTTCTGTTTCCTTCTACTGAAAAATGAAATAAGATTTGAAAAATGCAGTCCATTAGCAACTGAATTATAGCAACAATAGCAATAACCACAAGTCGAGGGCTATCATTAGATTTCGAACAATTACAAACAAAGCCTCATTATTTGGCAGCAACAATTGATACCCGGCTACAAAATCAAAATCACTTTGAAATGTGTAATGCAGCCCAATAAATAAATCAACACTGCAGAATAATCCATTGTAAAGTGTCGTAAAGTGTAAAGTGAAATGCAAATCGATACTTGAATCATCATCGCCAACCAACAACACCAGCAACAGGAGCAGCGGCAACAACAATATGGGCATGAATGAATGAATGATTCATGCAACGCACGCGAGCAACATTCAAATTTTTGCAACCAAAGCAATTTTGGTGGCGCGTCAGTTAGAGAGAGAGAGAGAGAAAGAGAAACAGATTGAAGATGAGTGTGCGTTATGAGGATGAGAAACTGTTGGCTACCCGCTGATCCTAACAATCAAATCAAAATAAATGCACACCGCATGAGTAAAAACCAAAAATTTTTTTAGGAAAAACAGAAACACACAAAAAGATTGGAAAGCCGTTTGCAGATTTTCGCATTTCCGGTTAACTGTTGCTAATTTGATTAGAGAGTTGCCACAGGGAAAGAGAGGGTGTGGGTTGCACTGCCGCAATGTTATGAGAAGGGGAGACTGGGTGGGGTGAGCCGGGGCAACGTACAACTGCCGACGCAAGCGAAAAGGCCATAAAAATTTGCTGGCGCTGATTTCGTTTTGGCCTGCCAACTTATGCAAATTTTCTCTTGTGATTTATGCCAGAGCTGCCCATTTGGACAATTTCAGTGTTTCCCATACCCTACAACATAAGCACTTGGTAACAAAGGGTATTTTAAAGTTAACCTAGCCTAGCATATAGATTCTTGATCACTTTTTAATGTGAACGTTATCTTAAAAAGTGAAGAAAGACAAGAGAAGTTTCCTCAGATAGTTTTTTACTATTTCCACTTTGCCTGTCTTGTTACAAAGTCCAATTTGAAGGGTATCTTAAAGTCAGAATATATATATAATATATATTTCACTTTTTCTCTAGCAAAACTTTACTCCTTGGGGAATGTGTGAGAGTTTCTGTAAAATTGAATTTTAAGCACAGTTTTGTATAAATCGTTTCACACGTTTCATACTCCTGGGTCTTAATTTCTTTTGCGTATGGAAATTTAATTATATCCTGTCATATGGCTCAAGCCTTTCTTTCACAGAACGGGACTGTCTGTTAGAGGTCTCCTGTGTGTGTGTGTGCTTCCTGAACTTGTCTGGACTCATTGTCATGCTAATTGGCAAGCAATGAGAAGGTTTTTCAGGATTTGTCGAGTGTCGGCCGCAATATCCTTGTGAGAAATGTGCCAGGTAGAAAAAGAAGCTACTGCTGTTGCTGATAAAATTGACCATGAGAATAATAATCATGATGAAGATGACGGCCGATGATGGGAGCTTAGTTTCCCTCTAGACATCAGACCGCGAAGTGCTATAAATGTGAAAACAAGAAATATCCATTGACGAAAAATACTAAACTTTCTTATACATAAACAATAAAAATAAAAAAAAAAAAACAAAATGTCTTCCTCCCAGATCATTTTTACAATTCTCACCCCCGCACTCCCACTCACACATCCATCGAGCAGGACAATCTGACGCAATTTAACACCAATTACAATATCCGTTAAATCTAATTATTGTAAGCACGCCCACAAGGAAGAGCCACTGGCCCAAGACCAAAAGGCACAAGCCAGGAGCCGGAGACGAAGCTGAACGAAGAAGTCGACTAAATTAAAGAAAAACAGAAGGAAACCACAGGAAAGGCGGCAGCGGCTATGGAGACAAACCAAAAGTGGAGCGGAGACATGGGGCGCCATTTGTGGTTGCCAGGACATTAACAATGGCAACTAAAACAGCAGCAATGGCAACAACAAGGACAGCAAATGGCGACCATAAAACAACAGAGAGCAGAGCCAGGAATAGCCATGAAATATGACGACGAAGGCAAGACCTGCTCTTGTCCTCCATCTCATCTAAATGAGAGAGTGTGAGCATGGTTTGGGTGAGTGTGTGTGCGGGTGGTGTGGGAGGTAAACATTTCTTAATTTCCAACAATTTACGCTGAAAGCTTTCAGCACTGAAATGACGCACAAGCAAGCAGGAGTTGAGTTGGATGGGCGGACCTGCAGTGTCCCGTTTCTGTGTCTGTGTCTGTTCGTGGCAGTCCTGGCCAGTAGTCCAAGTCAAGCAAGGCGAGGATGATGATCTAACGCCATTATTTCGATGGCAAACGACAGGCAGTTGTTAATGGGGCTTACCACTTAAGCGCGAAGGCATAAAATAAACACGCGCCCCTGCTCCTCCCCGCCTCATCATTGCTGCCACTGCGTCCTGCTTCACGGATGTCCTGGCAAATTAATTAACATGACGCGCGTTCGCCTTAAAGCAAACTGTTTCTTTTTTCCTTTTTCGGGTTTTCTTGTCTTTTGACGGTTTGTTTTTTTTTTTTTTTTGTTTTGCTGAATTGTGCACCATCTCCGTCGTCCTGTTGTGCTCTGCTCGAGGCCCCTTGGTTTGGGTGGAGGGCTGGTTGAAAGAGAAGGAGAGGAAGCTTGGGGGCTTTAGGGAAGTTTTCCTTGCTTGCCATCGGCAGTTTAACAATTAAGAAACGTTTAAAGTTGCCAAGGTTCGGCAAATGAAAATGGGGTGCTAGCGGTTGTCTTGTTAATAAGAAACACACACACAGACATACTGACACAGGAGCAGCAAGGGAAAGAGGCGGACCACCTATCAAGCAGCAGGCAACAGGACATTGAGCATACGCGGCACGTTGCTACATCCGTTTGACACCTTTTGTTCATCCCATTCTCTCCCATCACACTTGAACAGGAAATGAGCTGGCCTGTACGTGACTTGTTTTTCGGGCCAAAGACCCAAAAAAAAACTTCTTCAAATTTTGACAATATTTGGTTTTCTTTTTGCTCCACCCACCAATTTCAGTTCTGTCCAAATTAAAAACTTTGGCCGTTCAAGGCAAAAATTGTCAATTGCTGCATTTAACTTAAATTTAAATCCTATTTAAAATTCCAAATTTGTGCATTCGCTCAATTTCTTTTTCATTCCACACAGAGTAATTACCCAAACAACAGAAAGATTTGACATAAATTCACAGAGCGTCCTCATCATCATCATCCTCATCATCTTCGCCGTTTTTGTTGTCTTGTTCGTTGTCGACGTCCAAGATCTTCTTCGGGTCCAGAGCTCCTCCGGCCGGAATAATTAGTGTTCATTCAGCATTTTGCTACGTGCCAAAAACAACGACTTGCGGCAAGTACACGGAACGGACGCACTTGGGGGACACACTTTCCTACCTCAAGTCTATCTCCCTTTCCATTTCTTTCTCTCTCGCGTCTTCGGACTTGTATAATTGCAATTAAAATGTGCGCACAGAAGTATTTTTATTTTTTCTTTTCTTTTGCCGTGAAGTGCAAACACTTTGACGCAATTGCCAAGAAAAAGAGGACGAAGAATAACAATAACATGATGAATAATAATAATAATAATCATAATAAGTGAGAGAATGCCCAGTAGTCTGTAGTTAGCATTGTGCAAATTAAAATATAATTAGAGATAAACAAGACGTCATGATGATGGGGCAAAAGGATGGTGCGTAGATGATGGCGCCCCCCCCCATTCGCTTACGCACTTACTACATTTCCAGTGGAAAGGAACGAGCAAGCGAACGAACGTTGTTTGGCTGGAGATTAACGTGTGCTGGGACAACCTCCCATCCTCACAACCACCGCAATAGAGGCTCAATGCGTGTAAAAGAGAGAGAGAGAGCGAGGGAGACAAAGCGAGCGAGAGAAAGGCAGAGAAAGCATAGGAGAGAAAGAGCAATATGTGATGCGATGTCGCTGCCAGGCAGCAAGCACTCGCAGTATTTTGCTGCTGTCGGCGTCTCAGTTGCTGCTGCCAGGTAGCAACCTGGCAACTAACGAGCAAGTAATTTTGTGGAGCAGCTAATGCTGTTCTCCTGACTGGGAGCTGGGAGCACCTTTCCTTTCTCACTCTCCCGCTCTCTATCTTTTTGCCATCTTATTCTTCTGTATCTTCGTTTCCTTCGTCATCATCATCATCATGATTGTGTTCTTGGTCTTCTTATTGAATGGTGTTGCCGTGGCTACTTTAAGCCATCGTTGTCGTGGTGTCTTCCATATTAAGTATACGCGCATTCGCTCTGCCTTTGGGCTCATGTGAGTGCAAAAATTGGAGTATCCCCATGAAATTTACCAATATAATTGAATTTGATATAAAATCTCAGATCGCAAAATTTGAATTTGATCGGATAAATAGAACACAAGTTACAGTCAATACAAATCGGTTCTACGGCATCAGCAAATCAAACAGAGCACATGCATACACATACATACATACGTGTAGCGCTACACAATTTTTGTTCTAGAGCTATATGATATAGTAGTCCGATCCTGACAATTTTTATACTTTATCATCTCCCGGCTAAAAGTAGCTCAAATATGAAATTTCATTCCGATAGTTGTATGTGTGCGCTTGCTTGTGTGCGTAAGTTGCTTGACACTGCGCAAATTGCATGTGACGAAAGCACGAAAAATGTAAAATGCGATGGAAAACCAATAATTTTGAATTCATATTTTTTTTTAAACTCAACTATTTCATTAACTTCTATATTATTTGGATAACTTTTTATCCGAAGGAGATCTTCTAAATGGCTATCAGTTAGACTGTTTCGAATACAATTTTTATTAATTTCATTGTGGAAAATGTTGTTTCACAAATATATGTTGTGGTAAACATAGAACATAGAACATAGAACATTAACATTTCCTTTTTGCAAATCGGAAATTTATCTATCGGAAGTTCTCGCCAAAATTATATTCTACTACTTATTGTTAGTGGCATCATCAAGTCAGTTTTCATGACCCGTAATTCCTCCCTAATTTCTTCTGGAATTGATTCAGATTCTGCTTCTATGGGGTTATTAAAAACTGCAATGAGCCAATTGATTTGTTTAAAATCAGAAAATTTTTCCGCTATTTCAGAGGAAAGGGTATTAACTGCCTCTGCGTACTCCTGAATTCGGGAAGGGTCGGGGTACAATGCAACAATTTTTGCAGTTCGCTGAAGGCTGGACAGGTCATTGTCAGATCTCCAGCACGTATGATTTCTTTCTTGTAGCGCAATAAAACGATAATTTATCCATTAACTTCCACATGCCAATGTAGTTCTGGAGGTGTGTTTTGGCCTCTCCTGCATCTGGCCCGTGGTTCAAGTGAGGTAGACGTCGTCGAATATTTTTGTTTTTTTTTTTTTTTATTTTAATTTAATGTTTTTATAATAAATATGTACAAACATATGCATATATACATTGTACATAAATATATCATCTGTACTTATATATGTATATTTTGTATAATAATTATGTTAACAAATTTTTTACAATATGTATGTATGTATATATATGTATGTATGTATGTATGTATGTATGTATGTATGTATGTATATATATGAACGTGAAACCACTAACCATAAAATACATACATAGATGCGTCAAACTCAAGATTTTGTGATTACAAACGCTAGCCTGAGCGTGGAACCCCAGAGAACTTCGGCAATAACCCGAACGTTCTTAAGAAAATAATTCAGTCTGGCACATGGCAAAGCGAGTGCTTTTGCAAGCACTTATTTTGCCATTGTCTGGCACAGGATACCGAACGACGCAGACAGCACAAAAGGGGGGGTGGGGGGTAGGAGACGTTTTCCGACCCCATAAAAGTATATATATTCTTGATCAGCATGAGAAGCTGAGTCGATATAGCCATGTCCGTCTGTCCGTCGGTGCGTACGCGTTATACTCAGCCATCTTAAGTGCTATCGGGATGAAATTTTTTTTGGGATCTTATTTTTACCCTGGTGAGATAAAGTATGAAAATTATCGGGACCGGACTACTATATCATATAGCTCTGGAACAAAAATTTTTGCAAAAATTGGAGTATCCCCATGAATGTGTGTGTATGCATGTGATCTGTTTGATTTGCTGATGACGTAGAACCGATTTGTATTAACTGTAACTTGTGTTCTATTTATCCGATCAAATTCAAATTTTGGGATCTGAGATTTTATACCAAATTCTATTATATTGGTAAATTTCATGGGGATACTCCAATTTTTGCAAACATTTTTTTCCAGAGCTATATGATATAGTAGTCCGATCCCGATGATTTTCATACTTTATCTCACCAGGGTAAAAATAAGCTCATCCCGATAGCTCTTAAGATGGCTGAGTAAGACGCGTACGCTCCGACGGACAGACGGACATGGCTATATCGACTCAGCTTCTCATGCTGATCAAGAATATATATACTTTTATGAGGTCGGAAAACGTCTCCTACCCCCCACCCCCCCTTTTGTGCTGTCTGCGTCGTTCGGTAGCCTGTGCCAGACAATGGCAAAATAAGTGCTTGCAAAAGCACTCGCTTTGCCATGTGCCAGACTGAATTATTTTCTTAAGAACGTTCGGGTTATTGCCGAAGTTCTCTGGGGTTCCACGCTCAGGCTAGCGTTTGTAATCACAAAATCTTGAGTTTGACGCATCTATGTATGTATTTTATGGTTAGTGGTTTCACGTTCATATATATAAATTAAACACAATCTTGGTTAGTCGCATAAAAAAATAAAGTTTTATTTTGAGTTTATTTAATATTGAGTACACATTTGACAATCTATCTTTGTTACTGGAAGACTTTGTGACTACTAGACTGAACCAAGATCGCGGAGCTCTAACGAAGTGACAAGTTTGTACTAGGATTAAAGACTGAATTGTGTAGATCGATTATGTTTGAATGAAGCCTCTGATTTTGGGCGTCGATGGTGACAGCGACGCTTGTTGAGTCCAATGGTCCAACGCGAGCGTGGGATCTGTTTATCATGAAATTGATTTGGGCGACGTGATGGCTGGTGCACCGAACATGATGCTTATTGCCGAATTGATTTATGGGATTGGGCGGCTTGCCGTCTGATGTACCGAATTTGACACTATCACCCTAGGAATGTTTAGTCTGGCGATTGTGTGAAGACGATTGTGTGTTGCAGTGTTATCGGGTGACATTCTTGGCGTTGCCTTCTATGATTATGCTGATGCTCATTATGTCGATGCTCATTACGTCGGTGCTCATTATGATAACTCTTGAATGGTCTCTATGGGCGTGGTGTGAGTGTGATTATGATAGTGAAGCATATCTGGTCTTAACTCCTCCCCTCTTAAGTGCGGACGTCCTCGGTCGCTACCACATATTGTACGGGTGTAACCGGCATAACTATTGATGGACTGCTTTCCTCTGGCCTGTGATTGTATTTCTTCTTGATCACCCAGTATATGATTGCTGAGATCGCTAAAATTGCTATGGCGATCCAATAGGATGATGACATTATGACATTGTCGGTCTGGATTTTTTCCAGGCTGTTAGTGTTATTCAAATGCAGTTCTTTGATCATTTCCAGAGATAGAGTTTCCCCTTGGTGCTGTTTGTCCGATAATAGTTGAAGTAACGGGGGTTGGACTTCTACTTCACGCTTTGTCTTCATGACGTACCACGAGTCATCAATGTTGATTGTGGCATTCTGCGATTGGATTATAAAGGTTCCGTCCAAAGTAAGATTTTCTCCATCGACGTTGATGATACCCTCGAATTGGTTGAGCAAGATCGTGCCAGGAGCTACCTCCGAGTGTGATTTCACATGCTGATTATTAGTTGCTGGGCAAGTTGGTTTTTTCCTGTGGAAATACGCCCCTATGCATTTGCTATTCTTCAAGTCAATCAAATCTTCCAGTTTACATAATATTTTGTTATTTTGATTCTTACATTTATTCTTATTAGTTAAACCAAAGTATTGTTTGTTGCATTTTAATATATGATTGTAATCTATTTTTTCGATTGTTTTTCCAAATTTTATGGGTAATGCCATTATTTTTTTACATTGTTCTTTAATCACCCTAGGTATGCTGACAATATAAAGAAGAGCTCTACCATCTGAAGCAACACTTACTTCAGCAAACTCTATAAGCTCTTCGATATTTACAAATGTTAAGCTTTCCTCAGCATAAGTTTCGATAATATTTATTTCTGCCGGTGATAATATTAAAGAGTTTATTGTATTGGCCTTGGCCCAATCTATTGCATAAATGATATTTGTGATTTCCTCTCTTAAGAGACTCAGTTGGAATTTTGTTACTTCTATTTCTTTTAATTTTTCGTCTGACTCTGGTTTGCTTTTTACGTAATAGAGTGTTAGTTATCTTAATTAAGTCGTTTATTTTGTTTTCTACTAGTTTATTGATTACTACTTGTTTGTTATTATTTTTGAGCTGTTCATTGATTTTGTCGATTACAATTTTGTGATCCTGATGATCTGGGGTACCCGCGAGCCACTTCCACGCTGTTCCAAGTATGTCAAGCGAGCGTTTAGCTCTGAACTTTATCGGCTTTAATCTTTTAATCTCATTTTCGATACGAGTTATTTCGTACATAAGGAAAGGGTAATACAGGTTTGTTTTCGTTGAATTTCGTACGACCTCTTTTAATACCGACAATGCCTGTTCATACTTTTCTACCTCTACAACGTGTATAATTTTGAACGTTCCATTTTGCCTCGCTGCCATCCCAGTTTCCAGCATTACCACTCTCGATTTCGAGTAATCCAAGATAGTTGTGTGTCCCCAACAGAGGGGTATCAACATTAACCTGTCGAAGATGGATATAGGTCAGTATTTCAACTGGTTCTTATGCACTATCCTGCCTGACAATGTTTTAACTTTTGTGTTCAAATCTTCAGCTACTATTTCTTTTTTGTATCTCGGTGTTAGTTTAGAACCCAATCTTTTGTTGATTTTGACGTAAATTATTTCACCTGGGTCATAGATTTTAATGGGCTCCCTGTTTTGGTTATGGTATTGTAAGTCTGCGAGTTGTTTGTCTGAAATTCTTTTTGAAGTTCTTTCTCTTTCCAATGCTAGCTTTTCTGGAGAGTGTGTCAATTCTAAAGCAAAAAAGGTTTCTATCGGTTTCTTGTTAGTTGTACTGTGGATAGTCCTATTGTATTCATCTACTGCTCTGAATATTAGGTCTTCGAATTCTAATTCCGGATGCTCAATTTTTAGGCATCTCATTACTTCTGTAAATGTGGAGTGGAATCTTTCTACCTGACCATTGCTAGACGAAGTATACGGTGCTGTTGTGTGTACGTTTATCCCCAGTTGATCGTTCAAAAGAAATTTTATCGAAGCGGAATTTAACGATTTTTCATTGTCCATCACTACTGTTTTTGTTGCTCCAAAGGCTACTAATAACTCACGTAGTGGTACCTTTAAATGTTCCGCTGCTTTTGAATTCACTAACTTTATTTGTGCGTACTTTGAAAATTTGTCTATTGCTGTTAAGATGGTTTTGTTTTGGGTCGAATAGAGGTCTATGTGTATTATTTCTCCTGGATAACATGGTATTGGTGTTGATTGAATTTCTTGATTTGGGGGGTGTCTTTGGTATTTTGAAAGTTTACAAGTTTGGCATGCTTTTACTATTGCTTCTATTTTTTTCCTCATTCCAGGAAAAAAAAACTTTGGATAAAATCTGTTTTTTATTTTCTATTGCATTTCTGTGGGCTCTAGTGTGTTCTTTGGTTATGATTTCCTTCTGCTCACTATCCTCGTGGACATCCGTAGTTTGAACCTGCGTAAATCTGGCTTTATAATTCCTAAAGTGTTCTGGAAATATCAACTGAATTTTTCCCATGATACCTTCTGAAGTGAAAATACCGTTCACTATCCTAGGATCTAATTTTGCCCTTAGGATTTCTACAAGATCACTTTCCGAATAGTCTCTTCGAACTACCGTGTGCCTGTGATAGGTGGGAAATGGTAACTCGAATGTCGTGCTCTCATTTTCACCTGTGAGAAGAATTAACTGATTTTTAAATACATTGATAGGAATGTCCATAGTCGGTACTAGTTCGTGCCCTGAGCTTTCATCACTATGCATAGTAGCTGCTGACGTACTACTGGCATTTATGCTAGTAGGATTTCTCGAAAGTGCGTCTGCTACTACATTTGAGCTACCCGGTTTATACTTCAACTCGTAGTTGTATTCTTCTAGGTAACTCTTCCATTTTTTTAGCTTTGTGTTGTTGTTTTTTGGACTAAGTGCATAGGTAAGCGGTTGATGGTCTGTATAAATGGTCACTTTTGATTTCCCATAAAGGTACATTCTCAATTTTTCTAAGGCCCATACTATGGCTAGCATTTCTCTTTCATTTGTAGCGTAATTTTCCTCTGTTTTAGACAATGCTCTGGATATGAATGTGTGAAACGGCAGACCGTTTTGTTCTAGTGAGGCACCTATCGCTATATTTGAGGCATCTGTGGTCAGATGAAATTCTTTACTGAAATCGGGGTAAGCTAGTAATACGTCCTGTGAAACTAATGCATTCTTAACCTTTCCAAAAGAGTCTAATTCTTCCTTACCAAAACGAATTTCGATTTTGTTGGAAACATTCTTTTTGGTTCTCCCGTGTTCGCCACGCAGTAGATTTGTGAGTGGTCTTGCTAGCTTCGCGAAATCCTTAATAAACCGCCTATAATAACTAGCTAAGCCCAAAAAGGATCTTAGTTGCTTCAAGTTCTTTGGTACAGGAAAATTTTTTATAGCTTGTACCTTTTCTGGGTTAGTTTTAACGCCTTCGCTCGATATTACCACTCCTAGGAAATCAACGCTATGTTTTAAAAATTTACATTTGTCGACTTGCACTTTCATGTTTGCTTCTGCTAAGGTAGAGAATACCTGGGCCAGATGGCTAAAATGTTCCTCCTCTGTTTTGCTGAATATTATGATGTCGTCGATGTACACATAGCATATTTTCCCTATATGTTCTCTTAAGATATCATCGAGGGCTCTCTGGAATATGGCAGGGGAGTTTTTCAACCCAAAGGGGAGTCTGGTAAATTCATATTTTCCTCCATTTATAAAAAATGCTGTTTTTTCAATATCGGATTCCTTTAGAGGGATCTGATGAAATCCACTCTTTAGGTCAAGAACGGAGAAGTATTTATTGTTGCCCAATTGAGCAATCATTTCTCCAATTTCTGGGATAGGGTATCTATCCGAAATAGTGACCGAATTTAATTTTCTGTAGTCAATGACCATCCTATATTTCTTTTTTCCCGAACTGTCACTTTTTTTTGGGACGATCCATACAGGAGAGCCATAGGGCGACCGTGAGGGTCGTATTATACCATCTTTTAATAGTTCTTGAATTTGCTCTTCGACTACTTCCTTCAAGGAGGCTGGGTACGGGTAGTGTTTTGAGTAGACTGGAGAGTCTGACGATGTTCGAATTTCACCTTGGACGTTGGTAGCATAAGTCAACCTCATGTCCGGAGTTGCAAATAACGATTTGTATTCCTCCTGGAGTGCTTCTAGTTTTAACTTTTGGTGACTCGATAATTGATCTGAGTTGATCGTGTGAACCTGTTGAGCTCGCATCTGTCTTACTTTAACAACATGAGAGTTGTTGACTTGTAACAAATCTTTTCCTACGTCTATAATGGCATTTAATTCTTTTAGTGTGTCGTTGCCTAGAATTCCATGAAACGATTTTAAATTTGGGAGTAGAAAAAAAATTATGGGTTTGTTAGGTTCATTAAAGAGACCTAGGTGGACGTGCTCCGTAATCAGGCTGCGTCCACTTACAGTATTCGCGTAGAAATTACGCTCATTTGGCTTTATATTCTTGGCTATCTCGGGTTGGATATAGTTTTTATTTGAACCGGTATCTATTAAGAAATTGTATACTGTTCCGTCTTTGTCCCGGACTACAAAGTACGGCAAAGAGGAACACTTCATCCTAAAAAAATTAACCGTATCCTCGATTTGTGGATAAGGATCCTGTACTGTAGGTTGTGTTGTTACTCTATCTTGCGGACTTAATTCGGACATACCACCTTGAGTGGTGGGGTACTCTTGTTGTTGTTCATACTCCGAAAATTGTGAGTATGGAACTGTTTGAAAATAGTCTTCCTGTTCTTGGTATTCGGACAACTGAGCTTCAGTTACATTGACTTGAAGGTCTTCTGGTGGTGGGGCACTGTATTGCCCGTCTTGAACCTCGGCTCCGATGTGGAACTGTCTTTGAACTTTGTTTGGGAGATTCGAATTAAACGGATTTACTCTTTTTAATAAAACTGGTTGTGAAGGATTTATGTTTGGTCTGTTCATGTAGTTCACGTTTTTAGTCATTATAGAACCGTCCACTTCCATAGGTGTGGGCTTGGGTTGCGGCTTTGGGGCGAGAGGTCTAGGTGGTGCGTTAAAGAAGGTTTGGTTACTGTTACGGAAAGGGATATTTTGGTGAATACCATGATTCTGTGGGAAATTGTTTTGAGGTGCGAAAGTATTTTGAGTCTGCCTGGGGTTGTACCAGTTCATATTGTTGTATGGTTTAGGGGGAAGTACCGGAGGGTATGACCACTGTGGGGGAGCGTTACTTCTGGTGTATTGTCCTGTCTTGTGTGTTAGGTTTGGACGAGGGTGCTGATAACCTGAGCCAATCGAGTTTTTAGTGTGCTTATTGGTTAAGTCCTCTATCATCTGCAACGCATGTTTCAAGTTAAGCGGTTGCGCTAGACTTATTCTATCCGATAGATCACCGTTCAGGCCCCTAATGAAGGTATCTAAGGCTCTGTCCCTTATCTGTTTTGACAAGACTGCCATGACCTCAGGACCATGTCCCATGTTTTTCATTTGGCTGATAATTAAGGACATTTGATGGTTCACTGCCAGATAAAACTCGTGAATTGTGCTATTCCTCTGACTCATAGAGAACAACTGATATTCTAATGTTCCCAAGTCTCGTCTGTCTGAATACTCCTCTAGAAGGCATTTCGAGATTGCCTCCCAATGTAACGCGGTGTCGTTCACTTTCAGTACTGTGTTCGCGTGTCCTGTAATTTTATCTCTGACCGTTAGTAAAATCGCGAAGTATTTTGCCGTTCCTTGCAAAGGAGCAAAGGCATCCATTACTCGCGAGGTTGAAGCAAACCAAGTTGTAAATTCTGCCGGATTACCAGAGAATTCCTTTAGACCTTTCACTAAGTCTGGAACTTTATCTACCTCATTCCAATTATCTTGTAAATTTAGAGTTACGTCTCTGTATTCTGAGATTACTGGCTGGGCTAGTTTCATCTGTTCGATATAAGTCCCCATTCTAGCTGCTAAAAGACTATCAATGGCTGCATCTAAACCTTGTATGGATAAAGCCTCTATACTTCTGTTCGCGGCAGCTGAGGTTGACGCACTCGGCGACTCTGTCGCAGGACCTCCTGGCTGAAGAACTGCGGCTTTTACCCAACTGTCGTTTTTAGACATTTTTGATTTTAAAGGAGGTTACTTCACTTCAAGAAAAACAAACGCTTGCACTACGCGTCGAATAATTATTCGAAAGACAAGAAAATTTGTTCGCGACGCGATACCGTTTAGAGAAAAAATTTTGGATGGAAATGGCTTTTGGTTTAAAAAATTTTGTTAGTAGAGGTAATTATTATAAATGTTAGTTAGTTTCTCGTTTCTTATGATGCTAGTTCGTTTCTGTTTTTTGATTTTTCTCTTAAATATTATTTCTTTCTTTGATTTTTCTCTTAGATATTATTTCTTTCTTTTCTTCTTTGTGGTTTTTCTTAACTTTTAGCTTAACTTACATTAGAATAATTTTCATTTCGGTGCTTGTATTGGTTGGTTGGTAGGGGTACTCGCTTTTCCCACGTTGAGGTACTAACGCTCCGAATCCAGACACTTGTTGTACCAATTTTCCTCCGAACGGATACTAGAGGAATGCAGCGATCAGTTTTTATTATAACCCCGTCTGACCTCAGCGAAGTTTTGTTGGCACTGCGTATATTTCGGTTATCGTTCTAAAGGCGTATTTATTTGCGTTTACTTTGATTAACACTTATCACAATTGCCGTTTACTTCACTTGATCAACTTTTAAACGCGGGGTCCCTGCTCGGGCGCCAATTAAACACAATCTTGGTTAGTCGCATAAAAAAATAAAGTTTTATTTTGAGTTTATTTAATATTGAGTACACATTTGACAATCTATCTTTGTTACTGGAAGACTTTGTGACTACTAGACTGAACCAAGATCGCGGAGCTCTAACGAAGTGACAAGTTTGTACTAGGATTAAAGACTGAATTGTGTAGATCGATTATGTTTGAATGAAGCCTCTGATTTTGGGCGTCGATGGTGACAGCGACGCTTGTTGAGTCCAATGGTCCAACGCGAGCGTGGGATCTGTTTATCATGAAATTGATTTGGGCGACGTGATGGCTGGTGCACCGAACATGATGCTTATTGCCGAATTGATTTATGGGATTGGGCGGCTTGCCGTCTGATGTACCGAATTTGACACTATCACCCTAGGAATGTTTAGTCTGGCGATTGTGTGAAGACGATTGTGTGTTGCAGTGTTATCGGGTGACATTCTTGGCGTTGCCTTCTATGATTATGCTGATGCTCATTATGTCGATGCTCATTACGTCGGTGCTCATTATGATAACTCTTGAATGGTCTCTATGGGCGTGGTGTGAGTGTGATTATGATAGTGAAGCATATCTGGTCTTAACTTATACATACATACATACATACATACATACATACATACATACATATATATACATACATACATATTGTAAAAAATTTGTTAACATAATTATTATACAAAATATACATATATAAGTACAGATGATATATTTATGTACAATGTACATATTTATTATAAAAGCATTAAATTAAAAAAAAAAAAAAACAAAAATATTCGACGACGTCTACCTCACTTGAACCACGGGCCAGATGCAGGAGAGGCCAAAACACACCTCCAGAACTACATTGGCATGTGGAAGTTAATGGATAAATTATCGTTTTATTGCGCTACAAGAAAGAAATCATACGTGCTGGAGATCTGACAATGACCTGTCCAGCCTTCAGCGAACTGCAAAAATTGTTGCATTTTACCCCAACCCTTCCCGAATTCAGGAGTACGCAGAGGCAGTTATTATCCTTTCCTCTGAAATAGCGGAAAATTTTTCTGATTTTAAACAAATCAATTGGCTCATTGCAGCTTTTAATAACCCCATAGAAGCAGAATCTGAATCAATTCCAGAAGAAATTAGGGAGGAATTACAGGTCATGAAAACTGACTTGATGATGCCACTAACAATAAGTAGTGGAATATAATTTTGGCGAGAACTTCCGATAGATAAATTTCCGATTTGCAAAAAGGCAATGTTAATGTTCTATGTTCTATGTTTACCACAACATATATTTGTGAAACAACATTTTCCACAATGAAATTAATAAAAAATTGTATTCGAAACAGTCTAACTGATAGCCATTTAGAAGATCTCCTTCGGATAAAAAGTTATCCAAATAATATAGAAGTTAATGAAATAGTTGAGTTTAAAAAAAAAAATATGAATTCAAAATTATTGGTTTTCCATCGCATTTTACATTTTTCGTGCTTTCGTCACATGCAATTTGCGCAGTGTCAAGCAACTTACGCACACAAGCAAGCGCACACATACAACTATCGGAATGAAATTTCATATTTGAGCTACTTTTAGCCGGGAGATGATAAAGTATAAAAATTGTCAGGATCGGACTACTATATCATATAGCTCTAGAACAAAAATTGTGTAGCGCTACACGTATGTATGTATGTGTATGCATGTGCTCTGTTTGATTTGCTGATGACGTAGAACCGATTTGTATTGACTGTAACTTGTGTTCTATTTATCCGATCAAATTCAAATTTTGGGATCTGAGATTTTATATCAAATTCTATTATATTGGTAAGTTTCATGGGAATACTCCAATTTTTGCAAAAATTTTTGTTCTAGAGCTATATGATATAGTAGTCCGATTCTGACAATTTTCATACATTATCTCACCCGGGTAATAAAAAGCCCCCAAAAAACAATTTCAACCCTATAGCTCTTAAGATGGCTGAGTAAAACGTGTACGCACCGACGGACAGACGGACATGGCTATATCGACTCAGCTTCTCATGCTGATCAAGAATATATATACTTTATGGGGTCGGAAACGCCTCCTTCTGTGCGTTACAAACATCTGACCAATTTTATAATACCCTCTGCAAGGGTATAAAAAGTAATAATTTGAATGTTTTGTTTGTGTATTGATGAATTGAGTTGCAGGGAAAGAAATTTCAAAATGTAAAAATATTATTGCCAAGGACTGCAAGGGTATATAAACTTTGGCATAGCCGAAGTTAGCTTCTTTGATATTTTTTCTCTCGTTTTCGTTTCACTCGTCGCCGTTATTTGCGCTCATATTGCAGTCTGTTGTGTGTCTGTAATTTAGAGTCTATATTCTCTTAGTCAGTGCTCTTTTCTTTTAGCCCTTGTGCACCCTCAAAATCTCTATTTCTTATTATTTCTGGACATCAGAGTGAGTTATATATTTTAATACCAAACATTTATCTTTTTTCAGTTTTATTTGTTTGATTACCAATTTTTTCTTATTACCTCATAACGACTGTTTGTTCGATTAAAAATTGTTTGCATCCCGCCCCACCCTTGAATAGTTTTATTTACTGTTGGTTGTGTAAAACTACAGTACATGTTAAGTGTGCCGGCTTTACATGCAGGCTGAAGGATCTTTTAGATCAAAAAAAGGGTTTCAAATGGGGATGTGAGTCATGCCGGATCGTGGAAGATGAAATGGAACTTTTCATGCGGCAAACAAATGATAACCTGATGAGTCTGTCTGCCAGTTTTCTTAAACTCTCGCAAGAGTTAGTAGTTTAACGCTACTGACTGAGTCTCGAAAGCGTAAGAAGGCGGGAGAACGGACTCCTGATTTGTCCTTGCGTTTGCCGGTCTCCACATCTATATCGGTTCCGACCCCTTCTCAACCAATGCAAACTCCAACTCCACAGACGATGTCTGTAGTGTCCGTTTTGTCTGGGCAAGAATCTACACCCATGGATATTGCCGACAGGGATCCTAATGTTAGTAATGCCGGAGTGCCACTTGTTGCAACTGATGCTACAATTAATGCGGCAGCTGATGCAATACCTGGAATGCTGAAACCATTGGAGGGAGTGCCTCCTAAAAAACACATTTTTGTTTCGAGACTTCTCCCTGATGCTACATCGGATGATGTCATTCGGGCTAAACTGAATGTCTCTAATATATCCATAGAAAAGTTTAAATTTTCATATTCTAGAGAAATTTCATCTTTTAAAATCAGTGTTCCAATTGAATTCTTTGACTGTATCTGCAGTTCTAGCTTCTGGCCGAAAAGCTTAATTGCGAAGGAGTTTACATCCAGAAAAATGAAGACACGGGGGTCAAACAAGGATTCCTTCACCATCTATTCCTCTTTCTTCTTCATCTATTCCCACTCCTTCCTTATCTATTCCTTCTTCTACTCTATCAAAAAACTAACAACTTCCTTCTCTGTCGGCTATCAGAATGTCAGAGGCCTTAATACTAAACTTACTAAACTCGTTGTAGATAGTCTGTCATTTGATTTTGACCTAATTGTCTTTACTGAGACTTGGTTAAAACCTGACGTTTTTGACGCCACAGTTTTACCCTCTAATTTCAATATTTTTCGACGTGATCGTACTGATCGTAGGGGTGGTGGAGTCTTATTGCCGTAGATTCCGCCCTATCATCGGGTCTGATAACAATACCTGTCTCAAGTAGTATCGAATTTACATGCGTTAAGGTATCTTATACTCGTTTTTCAATTTTTGTTACCTGTTCTTACATTCCGCCCCAATCGGAATGGCCAACCTTCTTACTACACTTAGAATCTATTAAATTTATACCTGAACTACTTTCTGACAGAGACTCATTAATTGTCCTTGCGGACTTTAACCTGCCCACTATAACTTGGTCAACACTTAATGGTAGCAAAACGTTGCTGCCCTCTGGGTGTCACGATTTTATTGATGGTCTGCTTGAGCTTTCGTTGGCCCAGCTGAATTCGATTCCTAATACGTCTGGCAGATTTCTGGATCTGATTTTTACTTCTGATCCCAGTTTTTGTGAAGTATCTAGAACTAGTCCAATGGTGTTACCAGAGGATAGTTTTCATCCAACTTTAGAGTTATCTATTGAGTTTCCCAGCCGCGAGCCCATGTCTGAGTGTGATCCTACGGTACGCACCCGATGTTTTCGGAAGACTGACTTTGTCGCACTAAACAATGCCTTTCTTAATATCGACTGGACTAATTTATACACTTGTACGGATATGAACTCCGCCATTTCTTTATTTTATACCACTGTTGACTCAATCTTTAATGACTGTGTACCCCTAGTGTCTCCTTTGGTGACACAAAAATCACCATGGTTTACGCGGGGGCTGTCAAAACTGAAGAATCTTAAGTCTAGGTATTACAAAAAGTATAAAGTCACGTGTCTATCATCTGATCTTTTTCGTTACTTGGTTGCTAAATCGAATTTTATTGTTTCTAATTCTAATTGCTATAATAATTACTTACAACGTTGCAAGTTGCAATTCTCTGAAAATCCCAAAGAGTTCTATAGTTTCGTTAACTCAAAGCGACATTCTATCTCCCTTCCATCATTTGCAGTTTTTAACACTAGATCTACCACACCAGTCAAAATGACTGGTTTTACTTTTTATTTCATAAATATTGACTAAGTGTTTTTATTTTTTTTCGATATTATGTTATGACTTTTTAAATAACCACTAAATACATACAATTTGATAAGTTAATTTCATTTTGTGTTCATAGGAAAAGAAATTTTTTTTGTTTTTGGCACTTATACCGTAACCAGTCATTTTGACTGGGTTTATGATTATATATATATATTTATATATATATATATATTTATATATATTTATGATATCATATATCAATATCAGTATCAATATATCAATATCAGTATCAATATCAATATGAATATCAGTTATCAAGCCGAAGAAAGGCAAATGAAAATCACCGTCCAGTAACGCAGAATCCCCGGCCTGTACGTAAATGGTGCCAAATAGGGCATTGTAACAATAACAAGAGAACTACGATTTGTGGCGTCTGCAAGAAATATGTTTGCGGAAAATGTGTAGAAAAAAAGTTTCTAACACAATTGATGCATTTTTATTTTTTTTATTTATATTTTTTTATTTCTCATTAAATATTTTAAAGGATTACGAATTTTAATATAAAATAATAGGACTTTTCTTAACCAGTCAAATTGACTGGTTCTGGTATAAATAGGTATGCAAATTTCTTGGTATATCTAGTGTTAATAATGTTTCGGCCTCTTCTGATCAATCTATTTCTAATTTATTTGCTAACTTCTTCTCGACTACGTACACATCCACTAAGTACAACTCTAGTCAGATATATCCATATCCTATAACGAAATCCAACTGCATTCTTAATCCTATTATAACGGAAAGTTTGGTAGCTAAGGAACTAATGACGATTAAGCCGGTATACTCACCGGGTCCAGACGGTATTCCCGCTTGTGTCCTGAGGTTCTATGCGGAGTCATTGTGCTCGCCTTTACTTAAGCTTTTTGAGTTGTCCGTTACACTGTCCGAGTTTCCAACTATATGGAAGGATTCGTTTATTTTACCTCTTCACAAATGTGGCAATAAATCCGACGTCACTAATTACAGAGGAATTTCTAAATTGTCAGCGATACCTAAATTGTTTGAGAAAATTATGACGTCTCAAATACAGCATTTATGTAAATCTATTTTTTCGCCATACCAGCATGGGTTTGTCAAGAACAGGTCTACCACAACTAACCTTCTACAGTTTACATCTTTTGTAATCCAAGGTTTTAAGAAACAAAAGCAAACTGATGTTATATATACGGATTTCAGTAAGGCTTTCGATTCGGTAAACCATGCCTTACTATTACATAAGCTGAATTTAGTTGGCTTTCCGGATGCTCTGCTTGCTTGGATATCACAATATCTAAGCAATAGGAGGCAGAGGGTTCTTTTTAAGCCCTCTCTTTCTAAGATCATTTGTGTTGAATCGGGAGTCCCACAGGGCAGTCACCTGGGCCGATTACTATTCACCATTTTTATTAATGATCACCCCACCGTTCTTTTAAATTTTAGAGTTTTTATGTATGCCGATGATGTAAAAATCGCTAATCGCATCGTAGACTCTCTCTCATGTCATACCTTGCAAGCTGACCTCAATGCTTTTCAGGTGTGGTGTAGGGCTAACTTGTTATCGTTAAACTGTTCTAAGTGCAAAATTATGTCTTTTTATAGAGGTTCTCCCCAATTAACGAGTTACTTTTTAAATAATTTCCCGTTAGAAAGAACTAATAATACTTCTTTGGTTGTAAAAGATTTGGGGATCTTAATAGACCACAAACTTAGTTTAAATCAGCATATATCGACTACTCTTAGTAGGGCTAAAAGTGTTCTTGGCTTTATAAAGCGCTGGTCGAAGGAGTTCAAGGATCCATATACTACCAAAATACTTTATACTTCTTTAGTCCGTCCCATATTGGAGTATGGATCTTGTGTTTGGTCTCCTCAAATGAGTTTTATCAAAACAAATTAGAATCTGTACAAAAACAGTTTTTACTCTTTGCCTTTCGTGATTTGCGCTGGGATCGAACTGTACAACTTCCATCTTATTCTAGTCGAATTCAGTTAATTAAACTTCCTTCTTTAGCTAATCGTAGAACTATGCTTGGTGTAACTTTTCTTTACAAACTTTTGAATGGTGAGATTGACTCTTCCGAGCTGTTGAGCCAAATTAACATTTCTGTTCCATCTAGAAGGACCCGCAATTTCACACCGCTTTTACTTGCACAACTAACTTTTCTCTGCATGACCCTTTTCGTATACTATGTAGTGACTACAACAGACTTTGGCACGTTATCGGTTCGGAAACATCGCTTCCCGGTATAAAAACTGCGATCTTGTCCTTCCTCGCTCGTAACTAGTTGTAATCATCTTTATTTTAACCTATCCTGTTCTCTTTTTATATGTAACTTATTATCTTATTACATTTAATATTTTCTATTTCTTAGGTCGGAGTGGGTAGAGGTTGTAACATTAACTTTACTTAGGGTCATTCGTAACAGGCCCGGGACTGGTGTCAAATGGGCCACTTGTTCGTACTGAGCGATGTACGACTACGTCTACTAAAAAGAAAATGAAGTAAGTAAGTCGTCTCGCCGACTTAGGTATACCATACACCAGTAAAACAAATATTTCAAATTTGTAATAACAAATGCATTTTGCCTATTTCAAAAAAATTCTGTTCACATGCTTTTTACAAGCATATCTTAGTATCTCACTGACTCATGCATCTGAGCACCCTAGCGCCACCACCCGCCAACGGCCAACTCCGGCCTTATGGAAAAACGTTTATATGCATAACTTGGCTATTGTTTGTCCGATTTTGATCAAATTTGGTATTTTGCTGGGTATTAGTATCAAATTCAAGTGTGCCAAATTTGATTCCACAAGGTTAAAAATTACGGGAGATAATCGATTTTTTCAAATGTCGTGGGCGGAAAGGGGCATGGCAAAATCTTTATACATACAAAATGAGCGCATTTACTAGGCAAATATACATACCAAATATGGTGTCTCTAGCTGCAATAGTTTTTGAGATAAACGTTTTTTTTGAATTGCGGGGGCGGAAAGGGGAGTGGCAAAATCTTTATACATACAAAATGAGCGTATTTACTAAGCAAATATACATACCAAATATGGTGTCTCTAGCTGCAATAGTTTTTGAGATAAACGTTTTTTTTTTAATTGCGTGGGCGGAAAGGGGCGTGCCAAAAATTTGAAACAAACTTGATCACTCTACATACTACATGAGCCTACATACCAAATTTGGTGGCTCTATGTCTTATAGTCTCCGAGATCTAGGTGTTCATACGGACAGACGGACAGACGGACGGACGCACAGACGGACGGACAGACGGACATGGCTAGATCGACTCGGCTGTTGATACTGATCAAGAATATGTATACTTTATGGGGTCGGAAAAGCTTCCTTCTGCCTGTTACATACATTTTGGCGACTTTAATGTACCATTTCACCCTATGGGTGTATGGTATAAAAAGAAACAGAGCACATGCATACACACACACAGACGTAGCGCTACACGAACTGTATGTATGTGTATGCGTGTTGTGCTTTGCTTGAGGAATGATGGAAGAAAAATTTGTAGTAAAAAGAGAAATAATTTGAATGTTTTGTTTGTGTATTGATGAAATGAGTTGCAGGGAAAAAAATTTCAAAATGTAAAAAAATTATTCCCAAGGACTGCAAGGGTATATAAACTTCGCCATTGCCGAAGTTAGCTTCTTTGATATTTTTAATAAAAAAATGATTAAAAAAAGAAACATAAACATATATTTATTGTTTTATTAAAAAATGATTAAAAAAAGAAAAATAAAACAAAGAATTAGGAAAAAAAATGAAAGAGCAAGAAAACTTAAATACTTTAAGTACATACTGTGAGGAACATTATAATTAACTATAATATCCCACACAACAAGCAAACAGCGGCACAATCCAACGATACAAATAAAGCACCGAATACAAGATACAGCCGAGACACAAACCTAAGTTACGATATACGACCAAGCATGCTACTAGTCGATCAAACCGATGGCTTACGATCAAACCGGGTCGATCGAGCCACACATCACCGCTGGCGATTTCGTACAAGCGGGAAGATGCGTGGGAAGCATAACACGAAAAAACCAATATACACGCATATGCAAGGGACAACCAAGACCAACATGGCGCGATCGAACCTATGACGTACGATCAAACCAAATTGGACTCATGACGTACGATCAAACCAAGTTGGACTCATGACGTACGATCAAGCAAGGCTCGATCGAATCACAGGCGATCGCTGGCAATTTCGTACAAGCGGGAAGTTGCGTGGGAGGCAGAATGTAAGAAATCAACGATATAAGAGTAATGGAACCCGGCTTGACTGCATAATTGCACACAAACGGGGGCATTGGCCTACTTATGCAAATTAAGAGCACAGAGAGGCAAATATGAATGCATGCATTAGAATACGCTGAATAACGCATGTCACACGTACACTATGCGTGAGGGAGAGTATCGATGACCAATAGCGCACTATCTGCCTACGTCACGCTCATGAGAATGAAAGCAGTTAGACTGCGAGCAGCCAAAATCTGATGAGCGAGAGAAAATAAAAGTGAGGGCCAAGCAAGCCCAGGAGACGGGTGCGGGGCATGCATGCTTGGTATGAAGCAATGATGGTTTGTGGATTGGATAGGGGAATATGCGAACCGAAAGGGGGGATGAACAATGGGGAAGCCCGCTATCTAACAGATACGATATACGTATGAAAGGGGATTGTATGGGAAATTAAATGATTTCGTGTATTAATTTAATCAGGCTAATCATTATTAAGCAATAATTTAAGTTAATACAACTAATATATGTATGTATAAGCATAATGTGGAAGGAATATGGGCGAAATTGGGTATGACGAGTGGATCAAAGAGAGCGACGGGCGACGGCAGCGCCGACAGAGAAAAGAAAGCAGAGAAAGTCAACGGGATACGATGGGCGGCCAATAGAAAGGCGACGCCAACGGAGTGAAAGTGATAGAAGCCAATGCATACAAGGGAGCAAGTCATCAAGTCGTGATCAAGTAACAAGCAATTAAGGCCTTACGAGTAACCTTAAAAGCTTATCCAGGAAAAGCAAGGAGCAGCAGAAAACAAGGAACTATACAGGCCTTACGAGTAACCTGTACAGTTCATGTCGACAGCAACAAATCCTTAAATAAGGACAACAAGTACCATACGCAGCAAAGGGAAGACAAGCAAGGACGACGAGGGATTCGAAGCGACTCACCAACGCTGTCCAAGCCCAGACCTACCGCAGAGAAACTTGTCATAGCCAATCGAGCCCATAAACGATCGCAAATAAACATATTATAAAACCCAAATCAATAAACAAAGTTGTTCTGATTTCACCGGGGCACAAAATAAATTTTGTTGTGCTGAACCTAGCCCAAGAGATATTATAAATATCCCGAAGGACGAGAAAGGATCGTTACAATACTTATGTATGTATGTATGTAGAAAGATTACTTCACAAAATATGTATGTATGTACATATGTCATTAAAAAAATTCAAACACTGTTTGCAAAATGTTATTTAAGAACAAGCAGTCGTGGGAAGATGAAGAAAAAATAATTGCTCAAAGCATTAATTTTTATTCTTCTAAGGCCTATAATTTTTTTTTTTTTAATCAATTTTTTATTAAAAAAGTTCTCTGGGGTTCCAGAAGAACGTTCGGGTTTTTGCCGAAGTTCTCTGGGGTTCCACGGTCAGGCTAGCGTTTGTAATCACAAAATCTTGAGTTTGACGCATCTATGTACATATGTATTTTATGGTTAGTGGTGAAACTTAATGTATATGTATAACTTTACTATATGTACCTATGTATGTATGTAACGTACATTTTTCTCATTTCTCATGTTTCTCACTTTTTCCAAGTATTCCAATAGAATTGGCACTTGACACCATTAGAGAAAAGTGGATTAAAATAAAAGCGCACACTAACATTCCAAAATTAACATTTATGGAAATAGTACGTTTTTGTATACAAGAGAACAGATATTTCAGATACACACAACTAAAAGGAATGCCTATGGGCTCACCAGCGTCACCGATAATAGCTGACATAATTATGGAAGAACTCTTAGACAAAATGATGAAAACGCTACAGCGACCACCTAGAGTTATGACGAAATATGTAGATGACCTTTTTGCCATAATTAAAGAAGACGAGATCCAAAACATACTTGACAACCTAAATTCATTTGACAGGAACATAAAGTTTACAATAGAATTAGAAAATGACAACAAATTAACATATCTAGACTCATCAATACACAGAAAAGGAAATGAACTAAAATTAAAATGGTACAACAAACCAACAGCATCAGGACGAATAATTAACTTCAACTCCAAACATCCGAAGTCGATGATAATGAATACAGCAAGAGGTTGTATACAACGGATGCTTAATATATCGGACCCAATTTTTCATGAAGAAACGAAGGAAGAAATACGACGAATTTTAAAGGATAATGACTTTCCAAACCACACCATAAGGACTTTACTAAAATCTCGCAATAAGAAAACCAACAAAGATGTTCCTACTATCGGAAAGATTAGCAAACTCAGATTGCTATGACATCGAACAAATACAGATAGCACATAAACCCAATAACAGAACAACAAGTAGTATTGATGAATGAAGAAAACTGTAATAAAATATATATAGGGACAACAAAATCGAGGCTAAAAACAAGACTATCGCAACATAGATCTGACTATAAACTTCGTCAACACTCCATTGCATCAAAAACGGCACTTATGGCCCACTGTGCCGCCAGTGGACATTCCCCAAATTTTGACGAAGTAAACATAATAGACCAAGAACAACATTACAACAAACGTTACACTTTGGAGATGCTGCACATAATAAATACCCCGACAAATATAAGACTTAATTATAAGGTATTTATTAGGGACAAATCAGTGTGTAGCTCCACGTCACAGTGTGCGGACGTGTAAAACTAAGTAGGTGTTTTCTTGTTGTTAAATTAATATTATGTCAATCACAATTCAATGTTATTTATATTTGCCCTGAAGGCGACCACCGATAAGTGGTCGAAATATATCGGAACGAAAATAAGAACAAACTGTGATTTTTATTTTTGTTTTTATTCGCCCAACATTTGACCTCGAGCCGGCAAAATATCCAACTCTAAACAACAAAAAGGTCGCAAAAATCAACATATTATAAACTTTCTTTAATTCTTAATTCTTTTTTAGAACGAAGGCAAGCACACCGAATAACCAGGAATATTTCTTTTGCCGAGGAAACGTATAAATAATTTATAACTTCAAATAAAGATTTATATTGTTTAATAATCATTAAATGTGTTTTGAAATCAGTAGTTTGAAAAATATTTGAGCATATTCATAATACGACAACAAATGCTGTTGATGTATGAAATTTCACTTTTCTTATCGGGTTAAATATAATAAAGAACTGCAAGGGTATACAAACTTCGGCAAGGCCGAAGTTAACTTCTTTGATATTTTTTTTTTTGTGACAGTCATCGCACCAGATTTTCTTGTATTGGCTCTGTTTCGTTCAGCAGCCTCTTCTTTCCAAATATCTTGTTGCTCTGCTGACCAGTTAACGTTTTTTTCGATATTAGGGCTTCGAATATGCCACACACAAATACTCCCTCCGCCGAAAATACCTCCACTAGCCAAACTGCCTTTAAAATCGGACGCACGCACTTTTTATACCCTCGCAAAAAGAGGGTATTAATTTTGGTCAGAAGTGTGCAACGCATAGAAGGAAGCATCTCCAACCCTATAAAGTATATATAGTCATATATCCAACTTCAATACACAAAACCTTATAAACTTTTCGCCCCCTAAAATCAAACTTAAAAGTAAACATCCGTTTTTTATAATAAACAATTGGACACTTGCAATAACAATTGTCCCCCTCAAAATCAAAGCGTGTGAACGCTAACTCATAATTAAAGCACAAGCAATAAAATCCATTTTATTCATAAACAATTGAACACTTGCAATAATAATTGTCCCCCTAAAATCAAAAGCGTGAAAACGCTAATTCAGCATTAAAATTCGGGCCAATCAAATCACATCAATATCGATCACGCTACTGAAGGGCTCACATATATATTTAGCCTATAAATATAACTGTAAGACATTTTGTACTTTAGTTTTTTTTTAAGTATTCATCCAACGAATAAAGTCCCCGCTTTTAACTCAAATAAAACAATATCTTTTTTTTTCCTTTTGGAAAGACAAGATACATATATAATTGGCGCAGTCGGTAGGATCGGTAAAAGTGTACTTGTTATTCTATCCGTGTGACACATAGAATTATTATCCGTGCGTTACATAGAATTAATGAATAATCACTATAAAACTACGATCCGACATCAAGAACTTACGGGAACGCTCAAAAGTCTACAACAGTGAAAATATTTTCTGCCAACTGTGAGCGGAAATATCAACTGTGTGTTGCAACCAACAAAAAAAAAATAATATTCCAATTGTGGAACAAAAACGCCAACTGTGTGGGGAAATATCAACTGTGTGTGTTACAACCATTAACTCCAATTGTGGAACAAAACGCCAACTTGTGTGCGAAAAAAATAAAACACATACACAACATCACAAACAAAACTAAAAAACCAAAAATGGCCGAACTCACCGAAGCCCATCTCAATCAAGCACTGTCTTCATTAAGACAAGTGGCAAACTATGATGGAGCACCAGAGAATCTGACATCATTCATAAGGAGGATAGATTTCATCATGCACCTGTATCCAACCCATGACCTAAGGCAACATAACATATTGTTCAGCGCAATCGAGATGCAGCTCACTGGAGAGGTACAACGACTTTCGCAAATTGGACAAGCCAACAACTGGCCGGAACTAAGAACATTCCTCATCAATGAATTGAAGACGCAGACCCCACGTGAGGAACTTCTTCGACGCCTCTACAACACCCACTATACAGGAAACCTTCGTAAGTTTGTAACAGAATTAGAAGATAAACCCTATATTATTACAAACAAGCTTAGTCTTGAAAACGATGCAAATAACACTACTCTTTATACAAATGCTTTAAATAACACTATAAAAGATGTAATCAGCAAAAAATTACCCGATAGATTATTTAAGACGTTAGCCAGATATGATATAACCACAGTTAGCAAGCTAAAACAAAGAGAAGGGTTATACGAGGATAGTATAACAGAAATCAGAAAAATCAAATCAAAGCCAAAAAAGTGGAAAATCTTTTGTACCCAATAGTACAACTCCGTCTCAAACAAAACAATCAGACACCACACAAAACCAAAAACTTTTCCAAGAATTTCAACAAAAATTAAATATTGACAGGGCTCAGAATCCAATGAATAATCAACAACAAAATAATTATTCAAAAAATATGTAGCTAACCAGCCTACAAAAAGGCCAAGAGAAAGTAATAGTGGAATTAGCAAAATAGACACATCCGAAAATTGTCATCAGAATGCCTCGGATCAATCGGAAGAAGAGATAGAGGCAAGTCCTTCATCAGAATCACAATGAACAATAAACCTTTGAGATGTGTAGTAGACTGTAGAGGAATGTCCGAAAACTTTTTTAATTTCAAAACCTATTTAGGAGATTCCAAAATTCACATGATTGAAGGAGCAGTAGAATTAAAAGAAATAGTTTTCCTTGCACCTAGCAAACTTTGTCCGACAGAACAAAAGTTTTATATCCATAAATTTTCAAATAAATATGACATATTGATAGGCAGAACTTTCTTAAAAGCATGCAAAGCCCAAATAAACTATGAAGAAGAATATGCAAAGCTAGGAAACTATACATTTTATTTCAGAGATATGGAAGAAATAGAAGAAGAACATAACAAAATTTATAAACGTCCATACAAATATCCGCAAACGTTTGATATAGAAATCAACAAACAAATAAATGAAATGATCGAACAAGGTATCATTCGAAAATCGAATTCACCCTACTGTTCACCCATTTGGATCGTCCCAAAAAAAGGAGATGCTTCCAACAAACAAAAATTCAGGTTAGTCATTGACTACCGAAATTTAAATGAAGACACAATAGATGACAAATTCCCAATTCCAGTCATGGATGAAATTCTTGACAAACTGGGAAAATGCCAATACTTTACCACCATTGATTTAGCTAAGGGATTTCATCAAATTCAAATGGATCCTGAATCTATTGCAAAAACAGCTTTCTCAACTAAACATGGCCATTACGAATACACACGTATGCCATTTGGTCTTAAAAATGCCCCGGCAACATTCCAAAGATTCATGAATAATCTTTTGGAAGACCTTATTTACAAGGATTGTCTTGTTTATCTGGATGACATTATAGTGTACTCCACTTCATTGGAGGAACACATACTATCACTCAGAAAGGTATTTAAAAAACTAAGAGAAGCTAATCTTAAACTCCAACTCGACAAATGCGAATTCATGAAAAAAGAAACAGAATTCCTTGGTCATATAATTACAACAGAAGGTATAAAACCTAACCCAAATAAAATCAAAGCAATCCAAAATTGTCCAAACCCTAAAACCCCAAAAGATATTAAATCATTCTTAGGATTATGCGGATTCTTCCGAAAATTCATACCAAACTTTGCACATATTGCAAAACCATTAACTCTGGGATTAAAGAAAGGAGCTAAAATTAACATAAACGACCCAGATTTTATTTCATCCTTTGAAAAGTTAAAATATCTTCTTATGAACGACCCCATACTTGCATACCCCGATTTTAAAAAAACATTTTTTCTAACCGTGGATGCTAGCAATATAGCTTTAGGTGCGTTCATCTCACAGGACCATAGACCTATTTCTTACGCAAGCAGAACGTTAAACGAACATGAGATGAATTATTCAGCTATAGAAAAAGAATTACTAGCGATAGTTTGGGCAACAAAGTATTTCAGACCATACCTTTTCGGTAGAAAGTTCGAAATCTAAGCCACTATAAGCCTCTAGTATGGCTTAACAATATAAAAGAACTAAACATGAAACTTCAACGATGGAGAATAAAACTAAGTGAGTTTGATTATAAAAATATCAAAGAAGCTAACTTCGGCTATGCCAAAGTTTATATACCCTTGCAGTCCTTGGCAATAATATTTTTACATTTTGAAATTTCTTCCCCTGCAACTCAATTCATCAATACACAAACAAAACATTCAAATTATTACTCTTCTTACTACAATTTTTCTTCTTCTACCATCCAAAGCATCGCACGCATACACATACAGTTCGTGTAGCTTTGCGACTGTGTGTGTGTATGCATGTGATCTGTTTGACGTAGAACCGATTTGTATTGACTGTATCTTGTGTTCTATTTATCCGATCAAATTCAAACGGAAACGTCTCCTTCTGTGCGTTACAAACATCTGACCAATTTTATAATACCCTGTGCAAGGGTATAATTAAATATTTACCCGGCAAAGAAAATCACGTAGCAGATGCTCTTTCCAGAATTAAAATAGATGAAAACTTCTTAGGATTAACAGACAGCACCGTAGCTACAATACATAGTGCTCATGAGGATAATGGAAATTACATTCCAATAATAGAAAAACCCATTAATTATTCTAACAGGCAAATAGAATTCATTAGAGGTTCAGAAGACAAAACAGCAACTTCAACCTATTTTTATACCCTTGCAGAGGGTATTATAAAATTGGTCAGATGTTTGTAACGCACAGAAGGAGACGTTTCCGACCCCATAAAGTATATATATTCTTGATCAGCATGAGAAGCTGAGTCAATATAGCCATGTCCGTCTGTCCGTCGGTGCGTACGCGTTTTACTCAGCCATCTTAAGAGCTATCGGGATGAAATTTTGTTTGGGGGCTTATTTTTTACCCAGGTGAGATATAGTATAAAAATCATCGGGATCGGACTACTATATCATATAGCTCTGGAACAAAAATTTTTGCAAAAATTGGAGTATCCCCATGAAATTTACCAATAAATTAGAATTTGGTATAAAATCTCAGATCCCAAAATTTGAATTTGATCGGATAAATAGAACACAAGTTACAGTCAATACAAATCGGTTCTACGTCATCAGCAAATCAAACAGATCACATGCATACACACACACAGACGCAGAGCTACACTAACTGTATGTGTATGCGTGCGATGCTTTGGATGGTAGAAGAAGAAAAATTGTAATACAAAGAGTAATAATTTGAATGTTTTGTTTGTGTATTGATGAATTGAGTTGCAGGGAAAGAAATTTCAAAATGTAAAAATATTATTGCCAAGGACTGCAAGGGTATATAAACTTTGGCATAGCCGAAGTTAGCTTCTTTGATATTTATAAATCAAACATAAAAATAACATACAAAGAAATGACCAATGCTTACGCAAGAGATATAATTAAAAGATATCTTTGCGTTAAGAAAACAGTACCATATTTTCATAACGAACAAGATTATCCCATATTTCAACAAGCCTTTATTGAAATAATACGATCAAACGCAAACACAAAAACCTCGAAATCAAGCATTAAGTTAGAGGACATTCAAACATTTGCACAATTTAAAGAAATAATTCTAAAACAACATAAAGAATTATTACATGCAGGAATCGAAAAAACGATTAATTTGTTTAAAGAAAAATATTATTTCCCAGATTTTCAAAACCTGATTCAAAACATTATTAACGAATGCTCAGTAAGCAATATCGCAATACAGAAAATAGGAATACAAAACTAACTTTTGAAATAACACCAGAAACTTTTAATGTCAGAGAAAAATACGTCATGGACTTTTACATGATCGACAATTTACAATTCCTTTCATGCATTGACATTTACTCAAAATTTGCAACACTTGTAGAAGTAAAATCTAGAGATTGGTTAGAAGCCAAGAGAGCAATTATGAAAGTATTCACTGAAATGGGCAAACCAATAGAAATAAAATCAGACAAAGATTCAGCATTTTTGTGTATAGCACTAAAAAATTGGCTACAAGAAGAAAATGTAAAGTTAGAAATTACAAGTAAAAACGGCATTTCAGACGAAGAAAGATTCCATAAAACAGTAAATGAAAAACTCAGAATTATAAATAGTGAAAACGACATTGAAGATAAATTACTAAAATTTGAAAAAATTCTCTACATATACAAGAGACATAAAACAACTAACCGAAAACCAGCGGACATTTTTATCTATGCAGGATCACCCGACATCAAATAAACAATTTAAATAAAGATAGACACGATTTCGAAATCGATACTAGATTTAAACAAGCACCACTAGTAAAGTCAAAAACAACAAATCCATTCAAAAAGACAGGAGAGATAAATCAGTTAGATGAGAAACATTTTGAAGAAAGAAATAGAGGACAAAGAGTCACACACTACAAATCAAAATTCAAAAAGAAAAAGAAAGTTAATAAAAGCAAATAAGACAATTGATACATTACAGGTCAACATCTCAAGATGACTTTTTTGTGCATCATGCTATTCTTAACATTAAAATCAACATGCAGTCAATCCATTGACATAAACCCAGTAAAAGCACCGAACGGTTACTTAATATTTAAAACAGGAACCATGGACTTACCGACAAACTTTGAATATCATTATATAAAAGTAAATTTAACGTTAATAGACATTACATATAACAATCTAATGCAACAAGCACAGGAATTTAAAGATATAATCCATATACAATACTTAACAGAAAAACTAAGTAGGGAAATTAATGGAATACAAATTGTAAAACGTAACAAACGAGGACTAATTAACGGAATTGGTTCAATATACAAATATCTTTTGGTACTCTTGATCAAGACGATAAAGACGAATTAGAAGAAAAAATAAATAATCTTGAAAGCAATAGCGTACAAGCAAACGAACTAAATTACGTAATAGACACTATAAATAAAGGTTTAGAAGTAATAAACAACCTCAAGGAAGAAAAGGAAAAATCGGTAAAATAAGAAGTTCTAATCTTTAATTTTGAGCATTTCACAGAATACATTGAAGACATAGAAATGGGCATGCAGCTCACCAGACTAGGAATTTTCAATCCAAAACTTTTAAAGCATAATCGCTTAAGTCATGTTAATTCGGAAAAACTATTGAATACAAAAACATCCACCTGGCTTAAACCAAATTCAAACGAGATATTTATCATTTCAAACATTCCTCAAGAAATAATAAAAACCCCTATCTTTGAGATACTTCCTTATCCAGGTGAAAATGAAAATATTTTGAGAGAAAATTCATACGATAAATACTATTTTAACAATAATACTTTGTTTAATAAAAATACAAAACAAATAGAAACTAATGAATGTATAATAGGCATTTTAAATCAAATCCCAACCACTTGTAAATACACTAAAACATATAAGAATTTTCAAACTAATTATATTGACCTAAACATAATTGTAACATGGAATTGTCCAAAAACTAAACTTAATCAAAATTCCGTAAACAACAAATTAATAATAGAAGGCAATAACATAATAAAAATTTACGATTGTGCCTTACAACTAAACGAAATATCAATAATAAATTCATTGCTTGACTATAGCCAAAGCATTTATGTAACAAACAACATCACCTTTATCCAAACAAAAGAAATAATTAACGAACATACGAAATATTATACTGCATTTCAAACTATTACATTAACCACTTTTATACTTACCATAATAAGTTTGATTACATACTTAATCTATAAGTTTAAGGCAATGCCGCAAGAATTAATAATTAAGCATTTTCGATCAAATAACAATCGTGGTCCCACAGAATCCGAAAACCCAATTGTTGAAAAAATTGAGTCCCAAATTATAAACAAAATTGATACCCCAATATTTACAGCTGAGAAAATCCCCTCGCTATATCCCAATGTATCTGCCTGAGGACAGGCTAATTTTTTTAGGATGGGGAAGTCATATATCCAACTTCAATACACAAAACCTTATAAACTTTTCGCCCCTAAAATCAAACTTAAAAGTAAACATCCGTTTTTTATAATAAACAATTGGACACTTGCAATAACAACTGTCCCCCTCAAAATCAAAGCGTGTGAACGCTAACTCATAATTAAAGCACAAGCAATAAAATCCATTTTATTCATAAACAATTGAGCACTTGCAATAATAATTGTCCCCCTAAAATCAAAAGCGTGAGAACGCTAATTCAGCATTAAAATTCGGGTCAATCAAATCACATCAATATCGATCACGCCACTGAAGGGCTCACATATTTAGCCTATAAATATAACTGTAAGACATTTTGTATTTTAGTTTTAAGTATTCATCCAACGAATAAAGTCCCCGCTTTTAACTCAAATAAAACAATATCTTTTTTTTTCCTTTTGGAAAGACAAGATATATAATTATATATACTTTATGGGGTCGGAAAAGCTTCCTTCTGAATGTTACATACATTTTGGCGACTTTAATATACCATTTCACCCTATGGGTGTATGGTATAAAAATCAAATCATTCCGCTCAACTCCTATGTTACAACATGTTCACTCCGCTCACTCAGTTAAAACGAAAAAATCATTCAGGGTGTCGCAACCAATTGGTTTGAATCAATTGCTATAATATTAAGTAGTTTCTCGAACAAGTCACAACCTTGATTGTTGTCGCAAGAATGCTCACCCGAATTGATCGTTTGTAAAATTCGATTCAAGACAAATGAATAAATCCGAACTAACATCGGATTTCGTGCACATGATTTGAGTAAAATTTGACATTCAAAATCGATATGAATTGCGATATGACTGTGTACCGATTTTTATGAAAAACTTTACCACTTTTACAAAGCCAGCACCTCCAACTGAAGAAAACGGTCGGCAGTCTTCTGTGACCCACGTTGCACATCGTTCAACGGCTTCAGCCTTATCCAATGTGGATGCTATTTTTAGGCATTGTGGTTGCTTTGCTGCTTTGCAACAGCCATGCCTAGCCAAATTAGATGTCTGATGCGCCACGTATTTCAGAACAGCACAGCAAGTGCGGCAAAATTCGAAATTTGGCAATATCGCATTGTCAGACGTTATTATTTCGCACAATATCTCCCAAATTGCAGTCCGTCCTTTGCGTTTAGTGGACAGAGAATAGTTTCCATTTTCGATTTCCTCTTTTACGAACTTCGAATTAATTTCTTCTATTTTGTCCAAGAACTTATATTTTTTGTTTTGGCTATGTCAAAAATTCGATAAGTAATTCAAATTAATCACGCACAATCGAAAAGTGTGATTGTGAGCAAAGAGACGATAAATCATTCGAACAAAACAAAAATCTTCGGTCACTCTCATTCGACTAAAAAAAAAATTCGTTCCGCTCAATCAAGTTGTAGGAAAATATGTGTTCATACAGAATGAACTACTAGCAATACTTTTGTGAGCGTTCGTAAGCGTTCGATTCAAACTGATACAGCTCAATCACTCAATACATAGGACCGCATCGAACAAAATCAAACTCAATGATTGAGTGTACCGTAAAATTTATTACTCATTGCAGTTCCCTGGTTTGTACCGAACTTTTCAGAGATCCTAAAACCGTTGCATATCCTAACGTCAAAGAAAAACACGGATTTTGTTAGGAGACCAGAGCACAAGCAAATCCGATCAAAAATAATAACTGTTTTGACGGATGCTCCAGTCCTAACTATATTTGATCCAAAGCACGCAAAAGAGTTGCACACATAATATTACTGCATTGAATTGATAACAAACCCCATGTGGTGGAATATTACAGCAAATGCACGTCTCAATTAAACACTTCCGTCATTCCTAGTATATACGGACTGTAATTCTTTAAAGGCTAGTCGTACTAAGTCAGATTTAACCCCAAGAGTACACACGTGGTGGGCGTTTTTAGAATCATTTGATTTCGATACAGAGTATCGAAAAGGCGATCGAATGGCACATTTGGACTTTCTTTACCGAAATCCAGTGCCAAAGAATAGTAAGGTACTGAGTAAAATACTTGATGTGCGTGTTCACTTGACGGAGGTAACCGACAACTGGTTGATTTTGGAGCAACAACGTGATTCAGAGATACTAGACATATCTACTAAATTAAAAAATAATGAACTGCCAGAAAATTTTGCATAGGAAAATACAACCCAACGGAAAAACCAAATGCTTACCGGTAATACCAAGAACTTTCAGATGGGCAATAATAAATCATATTGACGAACTACTAATGCTTCTAGGTATGTATGTTTTTTTTTTTTTTTTTTTTTTTTTAATTCCATTTATTACTCATACATAACAACTTATTAACGTAACATATATAAAAAAGAATATAATAAACAATAAATTTTAAGCATCACAAATCAAGGAGAGAACAATACAATACACTCGTGAGGTTAGAGGGGGGGAGGTGGATACGAATACAGGGTCAAACGGGACTACTTTTGGGTACTGCTTCGCAGGGCCCTGGGCGATCATTCCTCGTGCCTCTGACGCTCGAGCCTCCTGAGCTCCTTCATCACAACCGACGCGAAAGTACTGACGGCCTCCCAGGCTCGGGGATTAGCGACCATCAGCCTGGTCAAATTTTCCAGTGTTGCGCGATGCCCCATTGCGCACTCCATGGAGATTCTCGCCGCTTCAAATCTGGGACAATGCAGCAAAACATGCTCGGCGTCTTCGGGTATTCCGCTGCCGCACCAGGTGCATTCGTCCGAAGTTTCGTGGCCGAATCTCTTCAGATACGTCCTGAAGCAGCCGTGACCACTCAGCAGTTGAGTCAGGTAATGGTTTACCTCGCCGTGTTTGCGCAGGACCCACGCGCTAATGTCAGGGATGAGCGTGTGCGTCCACCTTCCCTTGGTCGAGGTGTCCCAGCGCTCTTGCCACCTCCGTATACTATGTTGCCGCGCTAGACTGCGTGTTGCTCCCGGTCCTACTGAGCTACCTCGTCTGGCCTTAGCGACTGCCTCGATGATCGCTGCCTGATCTTCGATCGGCATCATTCCTGCGATAACGAGCGCCGCATCATCCGAGATCGTGCGGAATGCACTGCAGGCTCTTATCGCGCTTAGCCGGTGGGTTGCTTCGAGTCCTCGTCGGTAGCTTTTCACTTTCATGCCGTCGATCCACGCTGGTACTGCGTAAAGCGCCGTCGATGTGGTGACGCTCGAGAGCAGTAGCCGTCGTCCCTGCCTCGGGCCGCGCGTGTTTAAGAGGATGAGCGATAAAGCGTGTGCGGATTTGGCTGCTTTTTCTCCAGCATGTTGCAGATGCTCCCTAAAACTGAGCCTTGTGTCCAGTAGAACGCCGAGATATTTGATAGCCCTCTTGGATTCAACCACAGCGCTGCCCACCCGTACTTTTGCAGATTCCACAGTCTTTCTGCTGCTGATAAGCACTGCCTCCGTCTTGTGAGCTGCCAACTGGAGGCCGGCGGCCTGGAGCCACTGCTCGACGCTTCTAATGGCGGCATTCGAGCGTTCCTCAACTTCCTTGACGGTCTTAGCGACCACGGCAAGGACTATGTCGTCCGCGAACCCTGTGATGTGGGTGCCGGGCGGAAACTGCAGGCGTAAGACTCCGTCGTACATTGTATTCCAGAGTAAAGGTCCCAGCACCGAGCCTTGGGGCACTCCTCCAGACACTGTCCGCACTACTGGGCCATCATTTGTGGTGTAGCAGATGGTCCTTCCTTGGAAATATTGTCGCACACAACTGAGGAGGTAGTGTGGGACTCCAAAATCGGCTAATCCGACTAGGATACGGCTCCATCTGGCCTAGTTGAAGGCGTTTTTTATGTCTAGGGTGGTTACCAGACAGTACTCTTTCGACCCCCCTTTCCATCTAGCACCGGCGATCGCGTCCGCCACAATATTAACCACGCGTGCAATGGCATCAGTTGTGGACCTAGCCTTCCGGAAACCGAACTGCTGCTCCGCAAGTCCTCCGTTGGCTTGGATGGCTGAGCTAAGCCTTGCGCAAATTAGGGACTCTAGAACTTTACCTGCCGCGTCCAGGAGGCAGATCGGCCTGAATGAAGACGCATCGAGAGAAGTTTTCCCTGGCTTCGTAAGCAAAATTAGGTTCTGCTTTTTCCATCTGGATGGGAACGCACCTTCCCTCATGCAACTGTTGTACAAGTCCACAAAGGACTCAGCCTGTAACGACACCGCGATCTTTAGTATTTGGTTAGTGATTCGGTCAGGGCCCGGAGCCTTCGCAGGTTTAAGATTCCGGACTATGTCGAGTACCTCGTCCACTGTGCAGGACAGGCAATTCGTCCACGATTTGAGGGAAGAGGGTGTCTACTATGCCCCGAACAGTCGGGGCGTCCTTTGGTGCCGGAGTCTTGTCTATATGCAAGCGCTTCACGACAGTCTGGTATGCCTTACCCCATGGGTCCTGCTCTGCGGAGTCGCATAGGGCCAGGAAGCACTCGCGTTTGCTGTCTTTGATCGCCTTTTTGAGAGCCTTGCAGCACTGCTTGTATTCCAGATATAGGTCTGGGAAGGCTAGCGTCCCTCTAGCACGCTGGTACATGCGCCTCGCGCGGAAGCATCTGCGGCGAACGTCGGCGATACTGTCATTTCACCAACAGACTGGTTTGTGGTGCCTTCTGTATGCCTTGCGCTGGGACACACTCTCATCACAGGCCCTCTCCAGTGTCGACATGAAAGAGTTCGCTGCCGTGTCTGCATCTCCTAGGCGTGCATCACGTAAACTCTCCAACACTCTGCTAAACGTGTACAAGTTTAGGGACTCAAACTTGTAGCTTTTCCCGGTGGGAGGCGTTCGCTCATCTCGTGGCATGGTTGTCCCAACGGTGAAGACAATGGCCTCGTGGTCGCTACCGGTGTAGTGACGCCCAACTTCCCAATTCGACTGTTAAGCTATGGAGTCACTGGCGAACGTAAGGTCGACAATGGATCCTGCACCGGCTCTACTGAAAGTGAATCTTGAGCCGGAATTGAGCAGCGAGACACTGAGATTGCAGAAACACTCGAGCAAAAGGCGGCCCCGTGCGTCGGAGCGAGTACTGCCCCATTCAATTGCCCAAGCATTAAAGTCACCGCCAATGATGACACCTTGGCGGCCCCTGGCGTCGACAGAAATGGCGTCGATGGTACATCCAAACCTCTCTAGGGTGTAGCTGGGAGGCAGGTAGCAGCTATAGACCCAGTACCCTCCAATTTTTGCCCGGACGAAGCCCTCCATCTGGGCGACTTCCTCAATTGGGAGCCTGTTAGTCCCGCAGGACCAAATAGCAGCCTTTCCGTTGATGTCGGATACCCAGTCGGCGTTCCTCTCCGTTCTATACGGCTCACTGACTAGGGCCAAGTCGTAGCCGCCTTCCCGAACCGTCTGATGGAGGAGATCCTGCGCGACGGCACAGTGATTAAGGTTCACTTGGATGAATTTTAGGCGCATCATTGATGGGCCCGTGGTTGCCTCTTTGTTCCATTAAGGGGGCACCGATGACTGCCCGCAAAGTGGTTCGTAGGCTGAAGGCCCTCCTCTTGGCACAGGAAGCAGGTGGGGTCTTTTAATCCACAGCTCACGGCTTTGCGTCCTTCCGCTCCACACCTCAGGCAGCAGTTGGACCTATCCACTTGGCTGGGGCACTTCGCCGATATATGGCCAGCCCTGAGGCAGCGGTAGCAACGCTTAGGCAGCTCGTCCAGCTCCTTTATACGGCAACAGGACCATCCAACACGGACTTTGCCTAATGCCAGTATCTTCTTCATCACCGTCTCAGCTGCACTTATGACTGCGACTTTGGACCCGGAGTCCTCGTCGATTTGCTTGATTTGCCAATGCGACAATAAGGTCGCGAGGCTCAGTCAATTCATCTAGTTCGCGAATAATTGCGTGTTTGGTTGGAGCAAGGACACGTACGCCGGCTGAATCCCCTAGGACGTGCTTCAGCTCGTCCTTCAGGAACTGCTTGTCCTCAGGGGCCCCCTTTAGCTCGAGTAACAACCCGTCTTTGACGGTGCGTCGAACCTTGACGACTTGCTCACATACGCGTTTGAGCTTATCATCACTGCGCCTCGTTACCATGGCCAAGACCTCGCTGTAGCTGCAGCCCGATGCTGGCTGGACCAAGAGAGCCTCCGGCTTGACTCTGCGAGGTACCCCAGATTTGTGACGGGACACCCGCGATGACGCACCGACCCGCTGCCACGTACTGGTGTCCTTCTGGGCAGGGTCGTGGGGTTGCTCCTCTCGCTTATCAGCAGGCTGCTGTGCAGACTTCTTTTTTGCATCTTTGATGACCCTTACTCTGGGTGACACTTGCGTCGGCTTGTCCTGTTTAAGTGGAGGGACTGCCTCTTCCGTTTGCTGGTAGCGACTCACGCGCTTGGGAGGCGCTCTACTACAGGATACGCACCTCGGCTCTGTTGTGGCAGGGAGTTCTCGACCGTGGAACATCGCGCTGACAACCACGACTAGTTCTTGCAGTCTGGCGACCTTTTCCCTAAAAGTGTTTGTGATGCTGCGGTTTATTTTGCCGCTAGCATCTTTCTCCTTGGATTAGTGGACAGCAATTGAGTCCAGGAGGATACTCATTTCGTCCAGTGCCTTGACCTTTGGCTGTACCTTCGATTTTTTTGGGGGTACGTTACCGCCGCTATTAGGACTATGCGCTGGGGAGTCTCTAGTTCGCTTCGGGGTCGCGTCTTGACCAGTCGCCACCGACAGCGCCACATTTTGAGCCACGAGACTTGAGGCAGCCTGCTGTTCTGGCGCTTGCCCTGTTGGCGGAGGCGTCCGCTGTACTGGCATTCCCTCGGCGGGCAAGTATTTCCCCCTGCCTAGCGATGGGAGTTATACCGCTCCGACTCGGGAACTTCTTCCTGGATCTTTATTTATTTTAAAAAAAATAAAATAAATAAGAGAACAAAAACAACCAAAAGGAAAAAAAATATATTTAATTTCCAAATGCTTCCAGCGGATTTGAGCCTTGGCCTACCGGTGCCGGCAACAGCAAGCAACAACAAAAAAAGAATATATGTATAGTATAGTGGGGGGGAATTCAATTGGCAATTGAATAGCTAGTTGTTATATATAAATTTGTTTTGTTGTATTTATTTTATTATATTTTGTTCAAATTGCAAATAACAAATAATCCAAGAAATTCACGAATCCCCAGCGCGGAGTTGAACCAGCGGCCCATGCGCCAGCGACTTGCGCGACTCGTACAACGCCACCGAGCAGATGTGTAGCTTGGTGCTAGAACTCAGCTATGTTACGAGCGGGTTCGAGTATCGGATTAAGTGCAATGCAGAATCGAAAGTGCCCAACTGTTAACAGTTTACAGAGTGCACAGTTAACAGAGGCCGATCGTGTGGTAAAGGGCGTGCTGTTAGCGCAGTGGGCGCTGTTAACGGGTAGTTGACTACTGATCTGGCAAACCTGGTATCAGCTGATGGTTCTATCCCGCAGGAACGAATTTGTGTGGGCAAAGAGGAACAAAAGCGGGAACCGAAAGAAATGGCAAACCCGACACACACCAAGACTGACGCACTGACGGCGAGTAGACACTTAACGCGGGCACTTGCACCATTAACTCAAGCCTTTTATTCACAGGTAGAAACACAATATAGATGAATAATTGGGAGCGGAGACGAAAACGCGTCCGCACTCTGATGTAAGTGCGTGTGTTTCTAGGTATGTATGTAGTTATGTACAAATGTATGCACATACAATAAATGAACAATCTGCATTCGTAATATAATATTATGTATATGTCTGCGCGTAAAGCGCGTATTTGATTTATATGGACTGGCGACAGTCGGATTGATCGGTTCTGTATTTCGGCGGTAATGTTGCATCAGCTTCTAATGGAGCTGTGATTGGTCATCTGCATTTTGTCGCTTAAAGAATAGCGGGCGACAGCGTATTGTCGCTAACGCCGAGTGTGGTTCGGAAGCTAGCACAAAGCAGAAATTTGCAATGCATGTTAGTTGAGTACAGAACTTGCGTGCCAAAAGTGTGTTGCCTAGGACTGATATTTTCAGTATTAATAGCGATTGGAAACGTTTCGATTCAATTGTTTGAGCTGTGTGAGGCATTATGGACTACGCAAATATACAATTCGAGCTCAGAGAAGGAAGCCGTGCGGGTTGTTCTTTGTTGCTGTTTACTCTAAGTGAGCAACAAATTTACATTAAAAATAAACAGTTAAAGAACGGTTCTACCACATAGACGTGTCGTGTAGCCGGCTGCAAAGCGCGAGTGTATCTGGCCGAAGATAAAAGTAACGTTTTTTCAAAAGAAGAATACATGGTGCATGCTCATGGGTCACAGGGCCACGAAATGGAAAAAATAAGTGTGCTTAGTGACTCTAAGCAAAGATTGTGATAATAACTGGTATACACATACATATGTACATATGTAAATACATATAATGCATGTAAATACAAATATTTATAACAGTTTGTTAGCAAATAATTCTGTGGAATTATATTCTGCGGAGCTTAACAATAAGCGCAGCTAGTTTTTTCTGTGTAGCTTTCGTAAGAAAAAACTGTAAATGAGGTATGAAACAGAATCGAAAACAAAAGTTGCGCACCAGCCGAAAATCACGTACATAAATACAGAAAAAATAAGTTCCGTTGCAGTTGTTGTTGTGTCGTCACCAAATTTTGTTTTCGATTCTCTTTCATATCTCGATTACAGTTTTTCGCCTATTACGAAAGCTACACTGGAAAAACTGGGTGCGCTTATTGTTAAGCTCCGTTTGCTTTTTTAATGTTGTTTTTATAATTTTTGTTATATGCGTTTTTTTTCCTAATAGAAAAACGCTGGGAATAGAAGAGATTGAAATAAATTACGATGTTGTCAAACGCACTCTCCAAAGAAAGAGGCAGCCTTTCTTGCCTAAATCTCCTAGCTCAGCAACCGAAGTGCGTACAGCTTTTGAAGATGACAATATTATGAAACTCTTTGGTACGACCAAGGGAAATTCTCCAAAATGTTTTTTTCAAAAAAGTATACTTGTCAAGCTATTTCGCATACTGCGTATTTGCATCAGACAAGGTTATCGCTTTGATGCAAGCGAACATTCCGGAGGAAAATAGACATTTTTTGATTGATGCCACATTTAAAGTATGCCCTTTTGGAGAATTTAAGCAACTCTTAATAATATACATAAAACATTTGCAGAAGGTAAATATCGTACAATTTTAAATATTATTAAATAATTAAAATGTTTTTATATTTAGATAACTCCTTTTATATTTGCTCTGATGTCAAGAAAAACAGAACTTTGCTATCAGCATTTGTTTACATACATTGGCTCCAATATTTGCTGTTTAAATGGTGCATCTTTTATATCTGATTATGAAAAAGCCATGCGCACAGCTTTGAAAAACTTGCATCCTACCATGAACTTCTATGCTTGCTGGTTCCATTTTACACAAGCTTGTAAGAGAAATGCAAGGAAATGTATTGGCTTTGAGAATGTGCTCAAACGCAATAAACAAGCCTACATACTTTTTCTGAAATTTTTGCATTTACCGCTATTGCCACATTATAATATTCTTGAAGCATTTAATATGTTGGAATTTTCCCCTTTTTTAAAAAATTTTAAAAAGCTGTGGATTTTCAAGGTATATTAACTTTTTTATTTATTCGATTCGATTTTTAATTTATTATATACAATTTATTACTATTTATAGGAGGGACCTCAAAACATATCGGTGTTTAAGCGTTCAACTAGAACTACTGGCTCTGTTGAAGCATACAATTTGAATTTAGGGAACAAAATTCAAGCAGAGGGGTATTTTTTTAAATTTGTCCAATGTATTATTGATGCCGAATATGAAAAAAGTCGCGAATTTAATTTATTTTTTCAAAACGGTGGTATTGGTAACCAGCCAGCGTCAAAAAAACTACGTGTAAGTTGACTGGAGATGAAATTTCTTATTGCAGCTAAGAACTTAATATCCTCATTTTTACAGGACCGTGCTCAAAAAATTATGGACGCTATGGATTTTTTAGACAAGGGAGATATCGAAATTTTTGTGTTTCTGACGCGTTTTGTGGCCCTCAATGAGAGATTTTCGAAGCAGGAGCTATTCAACAGTGTGGACAGTGAAACAAATTTATGTTAGCTGTCGCCTGAACTGAAATCTTCTACGTCATCGCTGTCTTCGGATGCTTCCAACTTAAGTCAGCTATCAGATGAATCAATTGTTCAAATGAATCCATGGAATGTATGCTTAACAAACCCAAAGTCAGTTTTGCTGCGTCCATGTGTTGGGATCAAATTCTTTCCCACAACGAGGGCAATTCAAATAGGAAACCTAAATGTCCAAGCTGTAACCAAGAAGTCATTGAGGCAACTCTCAATGTATTCATTTATAATTAAAAAAAAATATAAATTAAAAAAAAAAAAAGTAAACCAAATATAATATCGTTCATAAAACGGAAAAAAATGTAAAAATGTAATGTAAGATGAACAAAATAAATTTAATTTATAATTTCTGTGAAAGAATTGATTATTCTGATTTCAAACTTTCTAATATCTCTATAGTTATTAGGAATGCATATGTACGTACTCGAAATAAGTTCGGGCGATAGTTCATTTATCGAATGTACATATATACATAATTTCGCGCCTAGATATGTGGTTTCAAAACGTCATATCTCCGCCGTTAGAAAAATGACATATCTCCGCATTTTGTCGCTAACAGCGAGTGTGGTTCGGAAGCTAGCACAAAGCAGAAATTTGCAACGCATGTTAGTTGAGTACAGAACTTGCGTGCCAAAAGTGTGTTGCCTAGGACTGATATTTTCAGTATTATTAGCGTTTGGAAACATTTCGATTCAATTGTTTGAGCTGTGTGAGGCATTATGGACTACGCAAATATACAATTCGAGCTCAGAGAAGGAAGCCGTGCGGGTTGTTCTTTGTTGCTGTTTACTCTAAGTGAGCAGCAAATTTACATTAAAAATAAACAGTTAAAGAACGGTTCCACCAAATAGACGTGTCGTGTAGCCGGCTGCAAAGCGCGAGTGTATCTGGCCGAAGATAAAAGTAACGTTTTTTCAAAAGAAGAATACTTGTGTGCTTAGTGACTCTAAGCAAAGATTGTGATAATAACTGGTATACACATATATGGTATACATGTACATATGTAAATACATATAATGCATGTAAATACAAATATTTATAACAGTTTGTTAGCAAATAATTCTGTGGAATTATATTCTGCGGAGCTTAACAATAAGCGCACCTAGTTTTTTCTGTGTAGCTTTCGTAAGAAAAAACTGTAAATGAGGTATGAAACATACATTAATACAGAAAAAATAAGTTCCGTTGCAGTTGTTGTTGGGTTGTCACCAAATTTTGTTTTCGATTCTCTTTCATACCTCGATTACAGTTTTTGCTAGTCCGCCTATTACGAAAGCTACACTGGAAAAACTGGGTGCGCTTATTGTTAAGCTCCGCAGTGTATGTGTTGTTTTTATAATTTTTGCTATATGCGTTTTTTTTCCTAATATAAAAACGCTGGGAATAGAAGAGATTGAAATAAATTACGATGTTGTCAAAAGTACTCTCCAAAGAAAGAGACAGCCTTTCTTGCCTAAATCTCCTAGCTCAGCAACCGCAGTACGTACAGCTTTTGAAGATGACCATATTATGAAACTCTTTGGTACGACCAAGGGAAATTCTCCAAAATGTTTTTTCAAAAAAGTATACTTGTCAAGCTCTTTCGCATACTGCGTATTTGCATCAGACAAGGTTATCGCTTTGATGCAAGCGAACATTCCGGAGGAAAATAGACATTTTTTGATTGATGCCACATTTAAAGTATGCCCTTTTGGAGAATTTAAGCAACTCTTAATAATATACATAAAACATTTGCAAAAGGTAAATATCGTACAATTTTAAATATTATTAAATAATTAAAATGTTTTTATATTTAGATAACTCCTTTTATATTTGCTCTGATGTCAAGAAAAACAGAACTTTGCTATCAGCATTTGTTCACATACATTGACTCCAATATTTGCTGTTTAAATGGTGCATCTTTTATATCTGATTATGAAAAAGCCATGCGCACAGCTTTGAAAAACTTGCATCCTACCATGAACTTCTATGCTTGCTGGTTCCATTTTACACAAGCTTGTAAGAGAAATGCAAGGAAATGTATTGGCTTTGAGAATGTGCTCAAACGCAATAAACAAGCCTACATACTTTTTCTGAAATTTTTGCATTTGCCGCTATTGCCACATTATAATATTCTTGAAGCATTTAATATGTTGAAATTTCAAGCAACTGCTTTGGCAAGAACGTTTTTTCCCCTTTTTTAAAAATTTTTAAAAAGCAGTGGATTTTGAAGGTATATTAACTTTTTTATTTATTCGATTCGATTTTTAATTTATTATATACAATTTATTACTATTTATAGGAGGGACCTCAAAACATATCGGTGTTTAAGGGTTCAACTAGAACTACTGGCTCTGTTGAAGCATACAATTTGAATTTAGGGAACAAAATTCAAGCAGAGGGGCATTTTTTTAAATTTGTCCAATGTATTATTGATGCCGAATATGAAAAAAGTCGCGAATTTAATTTACTTTTTCAAAACGGTGGTATTGGTAACCAGCCAGCGTCAAAAAAACTATGTGTAAGTTGACTGGAGATGAAATTTCTTATTGCAGCTAAGAACTTAATATCCTCATTTTTACAGGACCGTGCTCAAAAAATTATGGACGCTATGGATCTTTTAGACAAGGGAGATATCGATATTTTTGTGTTTCTGACGCGTTTTGTGGCCCTCAATGAGAGATTTTCGAAGCAGGACCTATTCAACAGTGTGGACAGTGAAACAAATTTATGTTAGCTGTCGCCTGAACTGAAATCTTCTACGTCATCGCTGTCTTCGGATGCTTCCAACTTAAGTCAGCTATCAGATGAATCAATTGTTCAAATGAATCCATGGAATCTATGCTTAACAAACCCAAAGTCAGTTTTGCTGCGTCCATGCAATCATGTAAATATTTGTGCCATGTGTTGGGATCAAATTCTTTCCCACAACTAGGGCAATTCAAATAGGAAACCTAAATGTCCAAGCTGTAACCAAGAAGTCATTGAGGCAACTCTCAATGTATTCATTTATAATTAAAAAAAAATATAAATTTAAAAAAAAAAAAAAAGTAAACCAAATATAATATCGTTCATAAAACGGAAAAAAATGTGAAAATGTAATGTAAGGTGAACAAATAAATTGAATTTATAATTTCTGTGAAATAATTGATTATTCTGATTTCAAACTTTCTAATATCTCTATAGTTATTAAGAATGCATATGTACGTACTCGAAATAAGTTCGAGGCGATAGTTCATTTATCGAATGTACATACATATATACATAATTTCGCGCCTAGATATGTGGTTTCAAAACGTCATATCTCCGCCGTTAGAAAAACGATATATCTCCGCATTTTGTCGCTTAAAGAATAGCGGGCTGATATTTTCAGTATTAATAGCGTTTGGAAAGATTTCGATTCAATTGTTTGAGCTGTGTGAGGCATTATGGACTACGCAAATATACAATTCGAGCTCAGAGAAGGAAGCCGTGCGGGTTGTTCTTTGTTGCTGTTTACTCTAAGTGAGCAACAAATTTACATTAAAAATAAACAGTTAAAGAACGGTTCCACCAAATAGACGTGTCGTGTAGCCGGCTGCAAAGCGCGAGTGTATCTGGCCGAAGATAAAAGTAACGTTTTTTCAAAAGAAGAATACATGGTGCATGCTCATGGGTCACAGGGCCACGAAATGGAAAAAATAAGTGTGCTTAGTGAAATAAAAAAAGATTGCAAAAATAACAAAAACAACGACATTAAAAAAATATTTAATGATGTTTTAGCTGAGTAAGTAAACGTATATGTAAATCTAAAATATTTAGTATATGCATACATACATATGTATTAATGTATGTACTATATGTACCTATGTATGTATGTATGCGAATGTGATAATAACTGGTATACACATACATATGTACATATGTAAATACATATAATGCATGTAAATACAAATATTTATAACAGTTTGTTAGCAAATAATTCTGTGGAATTATATTCTGCGGAGCTTAACAATAAGCGCACCCAGTTTTTCCAGTGTAGCTTTGCATATATATTTAGTATAATATTTTAGATTTACATATACGTTTACTTACTCAGCTAAAACATCATTAAATATTTTTTTAATGTCGTTGTTTTTGTTATTTTGGCAATCTTTTTTTATTTCACTAAGCACACTTATTTTTTCCATTTCGTGGCCCTGTGACCCATGAGCATGCACCAAGTATTCTTCTTTTGAAAAAACGTTACTTTTATCTTCGGCCAGATACACTCGCGCTTTGCAGCCGGCTACACGACACGTCTATTTGGTGGAACCGTTCTTTAACTGTTTATTTTTAATGTAAATTTGTTGCTCACTTAGAGTAAACAGCAACAAAGAACAACCCGCACGGCTTCCTTCTCTGAGCTCGTATTGTATATTTGCGTAGTCCATAATGCCTCACACAGCTCAAACAATTGAATCGAAATGTTTCCAAACGCTATTAATACTGAAAATATCAGTCCTAGGCAACACACTTTTGGCACGCAAGTTCTGTACTCAACTAACATGCGTTGCAAATTTCTGCTTTGTGCTAGCTTCCGAACCACACTCGGCGTTAGCGACAATACGCTGTCGCCCGCTATTCTTTAAGCGACAAAATGCGGAGATATGTCGTTTTTCTATCGGCGGAGATATGACGTTTTGAAACCACATATCTAGGCGCGAAATTATGTATATATGTACATTCGATAAATGAACTATCGCCCGAACTTATTTCGAGTACGTACATATGCATTCCTAATAACTATAGAGATATTAGAAAGTTTGAAATCAGAATAATCAATTCTTTCACAGAAATTATAAATTAAATTTATTTTGTTCATCTTACATTACATTTTTACATTTTTTTCCGTTTTATGAACGATATTATATTTGGTTTACTTTTTTTTTTTTTTAAATTTATATTTTTTTTTAATTATAAATGAATACATTGAGAGTTGCCTCAATGACTTCTTGGTTACAGCTTGGACATTTAGGTTTCCTATTTGAATTGCCCTCGTTGTGGGAAAGAATTTGATCCCAACACATGGACGCAGCAAAACTGACTTTGGGTTTGTTAAGCATACATTCCATGGATTCATTTGAACAATTGATTCATCTGATAGCTGACTTAAGTTGGAAGCATCCGAAGACAGCGATGACGTAGAAGATTTCAGTTCAGGCGACAGCTAACATAAATTTGTTTCACTGTCCACACTGTTGAATAGGTCCTGCTTCGAAAATCTCTCATTGAGGGCCACAAAACGCGTCAGAAACACAAAAATATCGATATCTCCCTTGTCTAAAAGATCCATAGCGTCCATAATTTTTTGAGCACGGTCCTGTAAAAATGAGGATATTAAGTTCTTAGCTGCAATAAGAAATTTCATCTCCAGTCAACTTACACGTAGTTTTTTTGACGCTGGCTGGTTACCAATACCACCGTTTTGAAAAAGTAAATTAAATTCGCGACTTTTTTCATATTCGGCATCAATAATACATTGGACAAATTTAAAAAAATACCCCTCTGCTTGAATTTTGTTCCCTAAATTCAAATTGTATGCTTCAACAAGCCAGTAGTTCTAGTTGAACGCTTAAACACCGATATGTTTTGAGGTCCCTCCTATAAATAGTAATAAATTGTATATAATAAATTAAAAATCGAATCGAATAAATAAAAAAGTTAATATACCTTCAAAATCCACTGCTTTTTAAAATTTTTTAAAAAAGGGGAAAAAACGTTCTTGTCAAAGCAGTTGCTTGAAATTCCAACATATTAAATGCTTCAAGAATATTATAATGTGGCAATAGCGGCAAATGCAAAAATTTCAGAAAAAGTATGTAGGCTTGTTTATTGCGTTTGAGCACATTCTCAAAGCCAATACATTTCCTTGCATTTCTCTTACAAGCTTGTGTAAAATGGAACCAGCAAGCATAGAAGTTCATGGTAGGATGCAAGTTTTTCAAAGCTGTGCGCATGGCTTTTTCATAATCAGATATAAAAGATGCACCATTTAAACAGCAAATATTGGAGTCAATGTATGTAAACAAATGCTGATAGCAAAGTTCTGTTTTTCTTGACATCAGAGCAAATATAAAAGGAGTTATCTAAATATGAAAACATTATAATTATTTAATAATATTTAAAATTGTACGATATTTACCTTTTGCAAATGTTTTATGTATATTATTAAGAGTTGCTTAAATTCTCCAAATGTGGCATCAATCAAAAAATGTCTATTTTCCTCCGGAATGTTCGCTTGCATCAAAGCGATAACCTTGTCTGATGCAAATACGCAGTATGCGAAAGAGCTTGACAAGTATACTTTTTTGAAAAAACATTTTGGAGAATTTCCCTTGGTCGTACCAAAGAGTTTCATAATATGGTCATCTTCAAAAGCTGTACGTACTGCGGTTGCTGAGCTAGGAGATTTAGGCAAGAAAGGCTGTCTCTTTCTTTGGAGAGTACTTTTGACAACATCGTAATTTATTTTAATCTCTTCTATTCCCAGCGATTTTATATTAGGAAAAAAAAACGCATATAGCAAAAATTATAAAAACAACACATACACTGCGGAGCTTAACAATAAGCGCACCCAGTTTTTCCAGTGTAGTTTCGTAATAGGCGGACTAGCAAAAACTGTAATCGAGGTATGAAAGAGAATCGAAAACAAAATTTGGTGACAACCCAACAACAACTGCAACGGAACTTATTTTTTCTGTATTTATGTATGTGATTTTCGGCTGGTGCGCAACTTTTGTTTTCGATTCTGTTTCATACCTCATTTACAGTTTTTTCTTACGAAAGCTACACAGAAAAAACTAGGTGCGCTTATTGTTAAGCTCCGCAGAATATAATTCCACAGAATTATTTGCTAACAAACTGTTATAAATATTTGTATTTACATGCATTATATGTATATACATATGTACATATGTATGTATGTGTATACCAGTTATTATCACATTCGCATACATACATACATAGGTACATATAGTACATACATAAATACATATGTATGTATGCATATACTAAATATTTTAGATTTATACGTTTACTTACTCAGCTAAAACATCATTAAATATTTTTTTAATGTCGTTGTTTTTGTTATTTTGGCAATCTTTTTTTATTTCACTAAGCACACTTATTTTTTCCATTTCGTGGCCCTGTGACCCATGAGCATGAACCATGTATTCTTCTTTTAGCGGACGTTGACGATACTATGCGCAGTACGTTCAAGTGGCCCCTACGACACCAGGACAAAGCCTGTTACGCGCGAGCCCAAGCAGATGACTGCCCACCTCCCACCCGACCGACCGAGGGGTGCAGCCGTATAACGCACGGCACGAATCGCGTGGACAAATAAACAATAGAAAAAACAGACAAACAAATAACTAAATAATACTATAGCTATCTATTAACTAAATGGGATAGGATAGAAGTTTTAATCATGTTAATAGAAAACTCTGAACCAATTACAGGGAATAGAAGGTTGTAATCAGAGCAGAGGACCCTAAAAGGTTCATGCAGGGCATAGTTAGAAGAACAACGACTTAGGGATAAAGGAATCAAAGGATGTCTACTCCGTCTACATGGTACCGACAGATTTACCTGAGCTAATAACTCAGGCGAGTCGATATCACCATAAGTCGATATCATGCATAAAAATAACACCAAGCATAATTCTACGGTTAGTTAGGGAAGGAAGGTTAATCAAGAGAAGTCTACTAGAATACGAAGGCAAATTGACATTGCGATCCCAGCTTAAGCCACGAAGAGCAAATAGCAAGAACTGCTTTTGAACGGATTCAAGTCGAATCTGGTGAGACTCATATTGAGGTGACCAAATGCAAGATCCATACTCTAAAATAGGACGGACAAGCGAAGTAAAAAGAACCTTAGTTGTATAGGGGTCATCAAATTCTTTTGACCATCTTTTAATGAAACCCAGGACACTCATGGCCTTTGCGACCGTGGTGGAAATATGGGTGGAAATATCGGCAATTGCCTGATCAGTGCTCGCTTTTTTATTTTGAAAAGACAAATAAGATGGGTGCACAGAGGTCTTACGTTTAGAATTGACAAAATTATAAAATTGTTTAGGGTCAGAAGAAAACTGAAGCTTACACCGCTGAAGATAATTCTTATAGCATTGTGTATTAAGCATCATGAATTTTGAACGAGCGACTGTATACAGAGCATAATCTGATGAACGACGTGTTTTTTGAAACTTCTTATAATATCGTGTCTTCACATTTTTCAAATTGGATAACTCACGAGAGAACCAGGGAGGTTTGTTAGGCCGCTCCTGCCTACCAAGAGGCACACAAATATCAAAGAGTGAATTCAGAGTATCATAAAAGAAGCGAATAGCTGAGTTCATATCTCTACAATTGTACAGATAAGACCAATCGGTAGTAGTAATGTTTTCATTCAGGCTGACAAAGTCAGTCTTACGAAAGCACCTAGTTAGAGGTAACTGATTTGAACCAAGTAATGGTGAAAGCAAGGGCAGATCAATTTTTAAATTTAATGTAGGATGAAATTTGTCTTCAGGAAGAACAAATGGGTCGATCCTAGAAACCTCACAATAAGAAGAATCCGATACAAAAATAAGATCTAACAATTTTCCATTAGAATTTAAGACAGGATTGACTTGGAATAAAGATAAGCCTAGAAGGCCATCAATAAAGTCATGTGACACAGAGGGCAGCAACATGGTAGATTCATCTGTTAGTGACCATGCTAAAGCAGGTAAATTAAAATCACCTACAACTATGAGCATGTCTTGACTGGAAACTAAAGAGGAGACAAACTGAATTGCCTCTAAATGATTTAAATATACCACCATGTCTGACAATGGTGGAATATAGGAACAAGTAATGAAAGCATTAAAAGATTTAAAATTTACTTTAACACCGACAAACTCAATCTCCTGGGTACTAGAAAATTGAATCATTTCAGATGATAAAGCAGCATCAACAGCTATCAGAACGCCACCACCTATGCGAGAAATCCGGTCACGTCTGAATATGGAAAAGTTTGTGGAAAACACCGATGCATCAGCAATATCAGGTTTTAGCCACGTCTCTGTAAAAGCTAGAATGTTATGCTCAAAAGAAAGACTATCTACATAGAGATTAGGAAGTTTGGATTTCAGTCCTCTAACGTTCTGGTAACCCAGGTTAAGGGACGAAGCTAGTTTTTGACACACCAGCAGATGCTGATGTGGCAGGAATGGTATTAGTTGTTGTTGTTGGCAAGCGAATCGGTTGCCGATGTTTCTTTCTTACAGTATATTCCTTAACTATTATATGTTTCGGCCAAAAATCATCTCGACATATAGTGTCGAAGATATTGGCAGAAACACTAATTTTAAAGGACGAAATGTCCCGAGAATAAGAAAATTTAAACTTCTCCACCGCAATATTCGAGACGTTAACTTTCTTCCGAATATAGGCTATTACATCATCAGATGTGACAACAGGGTCTAGCCTAGAAACAAATATATGTTTCTTTGGTGGTATGCCAACGAGAGGCCGCGGTTCCGAAGCGTCAGCCGTAGCAGTAACGTTGGACGAGTCACCCACTGCAGCAGTCAACTTGTTTACGGGGCCCTCGATACTTTTAGAACTATCGGCAATTTCCATTGGAATGGGTAATTGCCCGGACACATCGGACACTACAATAGGCATCGATTTTAAGAGATCATTCCCAGGTGATACCGGTAATTTCTTACTAATAGCATTCACAACCGGGCTCTTAAACGATATCAACTGCTGTGCATTAGGAGTGGACGGTGCATGAGACCGGTCGGGGACGATAAGAGACGCTGGCGGATCTACAGATACTGAAACACCCCAAGGACTGGTTCTTTTACGTTTCGGAGACTCATTCATAAGCGATAAACTCCTGAACTGAGTCTCCACCGCAGTAAACTCCGCTTGGAGTTTATTAAAACCTGCCCTTAAAGTGTCAAAACTATCTCTAGTCCGCCTCATGAAAGAGCGCATCTCATTCTCGACCTCCCGGCAAGCATCACATCCATATTTTAAGCCGCCGCCTTTAGCAATAGACTCCTTGATTCTGCCTGTGTAACCTGCACACTTAACGTGAACCGCATTGGCACACAGCCAACAAAGAATATAATCATGGGAGTCAACCGCATTAGTGGCAACTATGCAATTATTTTTTGAGCAGACAACCATTTTATCAAAAATTAATTAATTTAATTAAAAAAAGGAAATACAAAAAAAATAAAAATTCTAAAGGTTAAAAATCTGTGTATGAGAATATACTGACCAGTTCTGACACAAGGGTTAATGTGCAGAGTAAGCCTTCACAACTAAAGAAAAGAAATTACCAAAATACACAAAAACAAAAACACGTATCACAGAGTCGCGGGTAGGCAAAAGACGAGAGCGCAAATCAAACAAGAATAGGAAAGAGCAGGAGAGCGCGTCAAATTGAACACATGCAACAACAATTTGTACGCAAGAGCGCGAGAGTTAGTTACAACGGTAAAGACACAAAAGCAAAAGAGATTAGCAAAACAACAACACCGCTAATGCAAGTAATTGTTGTAAGTTAAATTTATATACATAAATTGAAACAAAAAGCACAAAAGCGACAGAAAGAAATCAAGGAAAGAAAATGCAATTCGAATGTTAAAATTAAACCGATAATGAGTTGAAAAGTTAAAGAAAAGTTATTAATCACGAAAGACAAATAAAATTTGATAAGCGCAAAAAAAAACACGTCCGTCGTCTGCAACGAGTGAAAGTTCCTTTGAAAGTTCTTTTGAAAAAACGTTACTTTTATCTTCGGCCAGATACACTCGCGCTTTGCAGCCGGCTACACGACACGTCTATGTGGTGGAACCGTTCTTTAACTGTTTATTATAGCCTTGCAGAGGGTATTATAAAATTGGTCAGATGTTTGTAACGCACAGAAGGAGACGTTTCCGACCCCATAAAGTATATATATTCTTGATCAGCATGAGAAGCTGAGTCAATATAGCCATGTCCGTCTGTCCGTCGGTGCGTACGCGTTTTACTCAGCCATCTTAAGAGCTATCGGGATGAAATTTTGTTTGGGGGCTTATTTTTACCCAGGTGAGATATAGTATAAAAATCATCGGGATCGGACTACTATATCATATAGCTCTGGAACAAAAATTTTTGCAAAAATTGGAGTATCCCCATGAAATTTACCAATAAATTAGAATTTGGTATAAAATCTCAGATCCCAAAATTTGAATTTGATCGGATAAATAGAACACAAGTTACAGTCAATACAAATCGGTTCTACGTCATCAGCAAATCAAACAGATCACATGCATACACACACACAGACGCAGAGCTACACTAACTGTATGTGTATGCGTGCGATGCTTTGGATGGTAGAAGAAGAAAAATTGTAATACAAAGAGTAATAATTTGAATGTTTTGTTTGTGTATTGATGAATTGAGTTGCAGGGGAAGAAATTTCAAAATGTAAAAATATTATTGCCAAGGACTGCAAGGGTATATAAACTTTGGCATAGCCGAAGTTAGCTTCTTTGATATTTTTATAATCAAACTCACTTAGTTTTATTCTCCATCGTTGAAGTTTCATGTTTAGTTCTTTTATATTGTTAAGCCATACTAGAGGCTTATAGTGGCTTAGATTTCGAACTTTCTACCGAAAAGGTATGGTCTGAAATACTTTGTTGCCCAAACTATCGCTAGTAATTCTTTTTCTATAGCTGAATAATTCATCTCATGTTCGTTTAACGTTCTGCTTGCGTAAGAAATAGGTCTATGGTCCTGTGAGATGAACGCACCTAAAGCTATATTGCTAGCATCCACGGTTAGAAAAAATGTTTTTTTAAAATCGGGGTATGCAAGTATGGGGTCGTTCATAAGAAGATATTTTAACTTTTCAAAGGATGAAATAAAATCTGGGTCGTTTATGTTAATTTTAGCTCCTTTCTTTAATCCCAGAGTTAATGGTTTTGCAATATGTGCAAAGTTTGGTATGAATTTTCGGAAGAATCCTGGGGGGTTTTAGGGTTTGGACAATTTTGGATTGCTTTGATTTTATTTGGGTTAGGTTTTATACCTTCTGTTGTAATTATATGACCAAGGAATTCTGTTTCTTTTTTCATGAATTCGCATTTGTCGAGTTGGAGTTTAAGATTAGCTTCTCTTAGTTTTTTAAATACCTTTCTGAGTGATAGTATGTGTTCCTCCAATGAAGTGGAGTACACTATAATGTCATCCAGATAAACAAGACAATCCTTGTAAATAAGGTCTTCCAAAAGATTATTCATGAATCTTTGGAATGTTGCCGGGGCATTTTTAAGACCAAATGGCATACGTGTGTATTCGTAATGGCCATGTTTAGTTGAGAAAGCTGTTTTTGCAATAGATTCAGGATCCATTTGAATTTGATGAAATCCCTTAGCTAAATCAATGGTGGTAAAGTATTGGCATTTTCCCAGTTTGTCAAGAATTTCATCCATGACTGGAATTGGGAATTTGTCATCTATTGTGACTTCATTTAAATTTCGGTAGTCAATGACTAACCTGAATTTTTGTTTGTTGGAAGCATCTCCTTTTTTTGGGACGATCCAAATGGGTGAACAGTAGGGTGAATTCGATTTTCGAATGATACCTTGTTCGATCATTTCATTTATTTGTTTGTTGATTTCTATATCAAACGTTTGCGGATATTTGTATGGACGTTTATAAATTTTGTTATGTTCTTCTTCTATTTCTTCCATATCTCTGAAATAAAATGTATAGTTTCCTAGCTTTGCATATTCTTCTTCATAGTTTATTTGGGCTTTGCATGCTTTTAAGAAAGTTCTGCCTATCAATATTTCATATTTATTTGAAAATTTTGTTCTGTCGGACAAAGTTTGCTAGGTGCAAGGAAAACTATTTCTTTTAATTCTACTGCTCCTTCAATCATGTGAATTTTGGAATCTCCTAAATAGGTTTTGAAATTAAAAAAGTTTTCGGACATTCCTCTACAGTCTACTACACATCTCAAAGGTTTATTGTTCATTGTGATTCTGATGAAGGACTTGCCTCTATCTCTTCTTCCGATTGATCCGAGGCATTCTGATGACAATTTTCGGATGTGTCTATTTTGCTAATTCCACTATTACTTTCTCTTGGCCTTTTTGTAGGCTGGTTAGCTACATATTTTTTTGAATAATTATTTTGTTGTTGATTATTCATTGGATTCTGAGCCCTGTCAATATTTAATTTTTGTTGAAATTCTTGGAAAAGTTTTTGGTTTTGTGTGGTGTCTGATTGTTTTGTTTGAGACGGAGTTGTACTATTGGGTACAAAAGATTTTCCACTTTTTTGGCTTTGATTTGATTTTCTGATTTCTGTTATACTATCCTCGTATAACCCTTCTCTTTGTTTTAGCTTGCTAACTGTGGTTATATCATATCTGGCTAACGTCTTAAATAATCTATCGGGTAATTTTTTGCTGATTACATCTTTTATAGTGTTATTTAAAGCATTTGTATAAAGAGTAGTGTTATTTGCATCGTTTTCAAGACTAAGCTTGTTTGTAATAATATAGGGTTTATCTTCTAATTCTGTTACAAACTTACGAAGGTTTCCTGTATAGTGGGTGTTGTAGAGGCGTCGAAGAAGTTCCTCACGTGGGGTCTGCGTCTTCAATTCATTGATGAGGAATGTTCTTAGTTCCGGCCAGTTGTTGGCTTGTCCAATTTGCGAAAGTCGTTGTACCTCTCCAGTGAGCTGCATCTCGATTGCGCTGAACAATATGTTATGTTGCCTTAGGTCATGGGTTGGATACAGGTGCATGATGAAATCTATCCTCCTTATGAATGATGTCAGATTCTCTGGTGCTCCATCATAGTTTGCCACTTGTCTTAATGAAGACAGTGCTTGATTGAGATGGGCTTCGGTGAGTTCGGCCATTTTTGGTTTTTTTAGTTTTGTTTGTGATGTTGTGTATGTGTTTTATTTTTTTCGCACACAAGTTGGCGTTTTGTTCCACAATTGGAGTTAATGGTTGTAACACACACAGTTGATATTTCCCCACACAGTTGGCGTTTTTGTTCCACAATTGGAATATTATTTTTTTTTTGTTGGTTGCAACACACAGTTGATATTTCCGCTCACAGTTGGCAGAAAATATTTTCACTGTTGTAGACTTTTGAGCGTTCCCGTAAGTTCTTGATGTCGGATCGTAGTTTTATAGTGATTATTCACTAATTCTATGTAACGCACGGATAATAATTCTATGTGTCACACGGATAGAATAACAAGTACACTTTTACCGATCCTACCGACTGCGCCAATTATATATCTTGTCTTTCCAAAAGGAAAAAAAAAGATATTGTTTTATTTGAGTTAAAAGCGGGGACTTTATTCGTTGGATGAATACTTAAAAAAAAACTAAAGTACAAAATGTCTTACAGTTATATTTATAGGCTAAATATATATGTGAGCCCTTCAGTAGCGTGATCGATATTGATGTGATTTGATTGGCCCGAATTTTAATGCTGAATTAGCGTTTTCACGCTTTTGATTTTAGGGGGACAATTATTATTGCAAGTGTTCAATTGTTTATGAATAAAATGGATTTTATTGCTTGTGCTTTAATTATGAGTTAGCGTTCACACGCTTTGATTTTGAGGGGGACAATTGTTATTGCAAGTGTCCAATTGTTTATTATAAAAAACGGATGTTTACTTTTAAGTTTGATTTTAGGGGGCGAAAAGTTTATAAGGTTTTGTGTATTGAAGTTGGATATATGACTATATATACTTTATAGGGTTGGAGATGCTTCCTTCTATGCGTTGCACACTTCTGACCAAAATTAATACCCTCTTTTTGCGAGGGTATAAAAAGTGCGTGCGTCCGATTTTAAAGGCAGTTTGGCTAGTGGAGGTATTTTCGGCGGAGGGAGTATTTGTGTGTGGCATATTCGAAGCCCTAATATCGAAAAAAACGTTAACTGGTCAGCAGAGCAACAAGATATTTGGAAAGAAGAGGCTGCTGAACGAAACAGAGCCAATACAAGAAAATCTGGTGCGATGACTGTCACAAAAAAAAAAAAAATATCAAAGAAGTTAACTTCGGCCTTGCCGAAGTTTGTATACCCTTGCAGTTCTTTATTATATTTAACCCGATAAGAAAAGTGAAATTTCATACATCAACAGCATTTGTTGTCGTATTATGAATATGGTCAAATATTTTTCAAACTACTGATTTCAAAACACATTTAATGATTATTAAACAATATAAATCTTTATTTGAAGTTATAAATTATTTATACGTTTCCTCGGCAAAAGAAATATTCCTGGTTATTCGGTGTGCTTGCCTTCGTTCTAAAAAAGAATTAAGAATTAAAGAAAGTTTATAATATGTTGATTTTTGCGACCTTTTTGTTGTTTAGAGTTGGATATTTTGCCGGCTCGAGGTCAAATGTTGGGCGAATAAAAACAAAAATAAAAATCACAGTTTGTTCTTATTTTCGTTCCGATATATTTCGACCACTTATCGGTGGTCGCCTTCAGGGCAAATATAAATAACATTGAATTGTGATTGACATAATATTAATTTAACAACAAGAAAACACCTACTTAGTTTTACACGTCCGCACACTGTGACGTGGAGCTACACACTGATTTGTCCCTAATAAATACCTTATAATTAAGTCTTATATTTGTCGGGGTATTTATTATGTGCAGCATCTCCAAAGTGTAACGTTTGTTGTAATGTTGTTCTTGGTCTATTATGTTTACTTCGTCAAAATTTGGGGAATGTCCACTGGCGGCACAGTGGGCCATAAGTGCCGTTTTTGGTGCAATGGAGTGTTGACGAAGTTTATAGTCAGATCTATGTTGCGATAGTCTTGTTTTTAGCCTCGATTTTGTTGTCCCTATATATATTTTATTACAGTTTTCTTCATTAGTCCCATTGCACGGTATTTTATATACTACGTTGCTCTTGTCCATTGTATCAATACTACTTGTTGTTCTGTTATTGGGTTTATGTGCTATCTGTATTTGTTCGATGTCATAGCAATCTGAGTTTGCTAATCTTTCCGATAGTAGGAACATCTTTGTTGGTTTTCTTATTGCGAGATTTTAGTAAAGTCCTTATGGTGTGGTTTGGAAAGTCATTATCCTTTAAAATTCGTCGTATTTCTTCCTTCGTTTCTTCATGAAAAATTGGGTCCGATATATTAAGCATCCGTTGTATACAACCTCTTGCTGTATTCATTATCATCGACTTCGGATGTTTGGAGTTGAAGTTAATTATTCGTCCTGATGCTGTTGGTTTGTTGTACCATTTTAATTTTAGTTCATTTCCTTTTCTGTGTATTGATGAGTCTAGATATGTTAATTTGTTGTCATTTTCTAATTCTATTGTAAACTTTATGTTCCTGTCAAATGAATTTAGGTTGTCAAGTATGTTTTGGATCTCGTCTTCTTTAATTATGGCAAAAAGGTCATCTACATATTTCGTCATAACTCTAGGTGGTCGCTGTAGCGTTTTCATCATTTTGTCTAAGAGTTCTTCCATAATTATGTCAGCTATTATCGGTGACGCTGGTGAGCCCATAGGCATTCCTTTTAGTTGTGTGTATCTGAAATATCTGTTCTCTTGTATACAAAAACGTACTATTTCCATAAATGTTAATTTTGGAATGTTAGTGTGCGCTTTTATTTTAATCCACTTTTCTCTAATGGTGTCAAGTGCCAATTCTATTGGAATACTTGGAAAAAGTGAGAAACATGAGAAATGAGAAAAATGTACGTTACATACATACATAGGTACATATAGTAAAGTTATACATATACATTAAGTTTCACCACTAACCATAAAATACATATGTACATAGATGCGTCAAACTCAAGATTTTGTGATTACAAACGCTAGCCTGACCGTGGAACCCCAGAGAACTTCGGCAAAAACCCGAACGTTCTTCTGGAACCCCAGAGAACTTTTTTAATAAAAAATTGATTAAAAAAAAAAAATTATAGGCCTTAGAAGAATAAAAATTAATGCTTTGAGCAATTATTTTTTCTTCATCTTCCCACGACTGCTTGTTCTTAAATAACATTTTGCAAACAGTGTTTGAATTTTTTTAATGACATATGTACATACATACATATTTTGTGAAGTAATCTTTCTACATACATACATACATAAGTATTGTAACGATCCTTTCTCGTCCTTCGGGATATTTATAATATCTCTTGGGCTAGGTTCAGCACAACAAAATTTATTTTGTGCCCCGGTGAAATCAGAACAACTTTGTTTATTGATTTGGGTTTTATAATATGTTTATTTGCGATCGTTTATGGGCTCGATTGGCTATGACAAGTTTCTCTGCGGTAGGTCTGGGCTTGGACAGCGTTGGTGAGTCGCTTCGAATCCCTCGTCGTCCTTGCTTGTCTTCCCTTTGCTGCGTATGGTACTTGTTGTCCTTATTTAAGGATTTGTTGCTGTCGACATGAACTGTACAGGTTACTCGTAAGGCCTGTATAGTTCCTTGTTTTCTGCTGCTCCTTGCTTTTCCTGGATAAGCTTTTAAGGTTACTCGTAAGGCCTTAATTGCTTGTTACTTGATCACGACTTGATGACTTGCTCCCTTGTATGCATTGGCTTCTATCACTTTCACTCCGTTGGCGTCGCCTTTCTATTGGCCGCCCATCGTATCCCGTTGACTTTCTCTGCTTTCTTTTCTCTGTCGCCCGTCGCTCTCTTTGATCCACTCGTCATACCCAATTTCGCCCATATTCCTTCCACATTATGCTTATACATACATATATTAGTTGTATTAACTTAAATTATTGCTTAATAATGATTAGCCTGATTAAATTAATACACGAAATCATTTAATTTCCCATACAATCCCCTTTCATACGTATATCGTATCTGTTAGATAGCGGGCTTCCCCATTGTTCATCCCCCCCCCTTTCGGTTCGCATATTCCCCTATCCAATCCACAAACCATCATTGCTTCATACCAAGCATGCATGCCCCGCACCCGTCTCCTGGGCTTGCTTGGCCCTCACTTTTATTTTCTCTCGCTCATCAGATTTTGGCTGCTCGCAGTCTAACTGCTTTCATTCTCATGAGCGTGACGTAGGCAGATAGTGCGCTATTGGTCATCGATACTCTCCCTCACGCATAGTGTACGTGTGACATGCGTTATTCAGCGTATTCTAATGCATGCATTCATATTTGCCTCTCTGTGCTCTTAATTTGCATAAGTAGGCCAATGCCCCCGTTTGTGTGCAATTATGCAGTCAAGCCGGGTTCCATTACTCTTATATCGTTGATTTCTTACATTCTGCCTCCCACGCAACTTCCCGCTTGTACGAAATTGCCAGCGATCGCCTGTGATTCGATCGAGCCTTGCTTGATCGTACGTCATGAGTCCAACTTGGTTTGATCGTACGTCATGAGTCCAATTTGGTTTGATCGTACGTCATAGGTTCGATCGCGCCATGTTGGTCTTGGTTGTCCCTTGCATATGCGTGTATATTGGTTTTTTCGTGTTATGCTTCCCACGCATCTTCCCGCTTGTACGAAATCGCCAGCGGTGATGTGTGGCTCGATCGACCCGGTTTGATCGTAAGCCATCGGTTTGATCGACTAGTAGCATGCTTGGTCGTATATCGTAACTTAGGTTTGTGTCTCGGCTGTATCTTGTATTCGGTGCTTTATTTGTATCGTTGGATTGTGCCGCTGTTTGCTTGTTGTGTGGGATATTATAGTTAATTATAATGTTCCTCACACTCCCCCCCTTCTTCGGGAGGGATTTGCCCTCCCCTGTCCCTTGTACCTTGTGCTTGTTGTATATATGTTTCCCTTTTTTTTTGTATTATCTTTGTTCCTTTTTTTTTTAGTTTTGGCATGTGTTCTACTTGTTTTGTTTTTGGGACTCAGCTCGCATCTTTTATTGGCCTTATGGCATCTTCTATTGTTGGCGATTACTGAGTATCTTTTCGGTAATGTTGGCGGATTAGGGCATCTTTTCATTATTTGTGTTTCCCTCTTTTTTTTTTTGCTTGGCCCGTTCCGCATCTTTTCTTCCCCGTTTCCCTTTTATATTTCTAATACCAATCCCCCCGCATCTGCTCCTCTATTTCCCTTTGGAACCATGCTGCCCAGTTCTGCTGTTGCTGCTGTTGTTGCTGCTGCATTGCCAGTGCCAGCCGTTCCCTTGCCCGCTTCACCTGCTCCTCCTCCTCCTTTGGGCCCTCTCCCACGCCAGCAGATCCCTTTCAGCTTCCTGCTGCTGCAGGATCTGCTGACGCCACCAACTCATCCATTGAGTGTATTCAGCTGCTGCCCGTTCTGCCTCTCTATTTATGTCCTCCGGCTCGAATGGAGGTGGGCTGGCTACTCCATCAGCCGCACCTTCATCAGCCACGGCCATCTCCGCCGTCTCGCTGGCCTCTGACTCTGCGTCCACCATACGGAACGGCGTTGATGGCCGCGCTGGCTCCCATAATCTTGCCGGCGGCCCATGTATTTCGTTTTGGTCCCATGGCGCGTATTCGTCTGGGCCATTTTGCTCGCTTCCTGCCTCTTCCGCCCCTTCGTACTCCATTAGCTGCATCACCTCGTCCAGCTCCCTCCACATCGCCTCATCGTCGCTCTCCTCTTCCGTTATGTTTGCCGCTGACTCGGCCTCGCTCTCCTCCGTCAGATATCCGCTGTCGTCTCCGTCCTCATCCCACTCCTCGTTGTTTGCTTGTCTTAATCTGGCACCATTATCTATTATTCTTTTGCACCCTTCCATTGGTTGCCTTGACAAAGCGTCTGCGACAATGTTTAATTTGCCCTTTCTGTATGCTATTTCGAAATCGTATTGTTGCAGTTCCAGTGCCCATCGGGCTATACGGCCCGTAGGGCTTTCTATGCTATTCAACCACTTCAACGCCATGTGATCTGTTACCACTTTAAATCGGTATCCTTCAAGGTATGGCTTTAGTTTGCGTATTGCCCATACTATCGCTAGGCATTCCTTTTCTGTTGCCGAATAGTTCTTTTCCGCTGGGTTTAATTCTCTTGACAGGTATGATAGCACTCTCTCTCCATCCTCAGAGTTTTGTACCAATATGGCTCCTAATCCCACGTTACTTGCATCCGTCTGGAGCACAAACATTTTTGTGAAGTCTGGACATGCCAATACTGGGCCACTCGTCAGCCTTTCCTTTACAGCATCGAATGCTGCCTGATGCTCCTCGCTCCAGTGCCACTTTGTTCTCTTCTTTAGTAGTTCGTTCAATGGGTGTGTTAGTGCTGCAAAACCTGGTACGAACCGTCTGTACCAAGATGCCACTCCTAAGTACTGGCGTAATTCCTTTGTGCAAGTTGGTGGTTCTAATTGGGCTATTGCGGCCACCTTTTCTGGGTCCGTTGCAATACCGTTTTCTGTCACCAAGTGGCCTAGAAATTTTAGCTCTTTCCTAAAGAATTGACACTTCTCGGCATTAATTCTCAAGTTCGCTTCCTTCAATCTCCTGAACACTTCTTGTAGATGATTCATGTGTTCTTCGATTGTTTTGCTCACTATCACAATGTCATCTTGGTATGCGAATGCGTTTGGTATCATTTCTGGGCCAATGACTTGGTCCAGTGCGCGTTGGAAAGTTGCTGATGCTGAGTGTAAACCGAATGGCATTACCTTCCATTGGAATAACCCCTTCCCTGGGACTGTGAATGCCGTCATTGGTCTACTTTTCTCTTCTAACGGAATCTGCCAGTATCCGTCCTTCAGATCTAAGCTGCTTATGAATTTTGCTTCGCGTAGTTGATTCAAGATGTAATCGATGCGTGGCATTGGGTATGCATCTTTTATAGATTTTGCGTTAATCTGTCTAAAATCTACGCATAATCTCCATTTGCCTGTCTGTTTCTTTCTCACCATCACTATGGGTGAGCTATATGGGCTTTGCGATGGTTCTATGCATCCCATTGTCAACAGTTCGTCGACCTTTGCATTGATTTCTCCTTGTATTTTCGGGTTTTTCGGGTAATACCTTTGTTTTATTGGGATATCGTCCTTCATCGTTATGCGATGTATCCCCACCTTTGACAGTCCCTTAATTTTTCCTAATTCCTTCAATTCCTGACTCAGAAAGCTTTGTATTTCTTGCTGGTCACTCTTCTGAGTGACCATGATGGATATTCTTTCTACGAGCCTGCCCTGTATTCGCCTTACTGTCGGTATTCGCACTTTGTGGCCACCACACGATATTTCTGTGTTCATAATCCGGAGGAAGTTCCACCCCAATATTAGCGCATCCATTCCTTCTGGCATGACCAGAAATGGCATGTGGATTTTCTTGTGTCCGAATCTCACGCATCCTGTCCATTGCTCTTCAATGTCTCGCACCTTTCCGTCTGCCATGTATACCTGTTTGTGTGTGTTCTCCCATTTTCCCTTATTCCTCACTGTTTCCAATATCTGCTTGCTGATGAAGCTACTCGTGGCTCCGGAGTCAATTGTCGCTTTCATCTGTATTCCTGCTACTTCGATAATCGCTGACAATTGATCCTCTTCTTCTACTAGTTGGCCTATTAGTGGTGAGGAGCTTGTTGGCTGGGTCCCTGCTCGCCCCTGATAGACTGGAACCGCCTTTCGTTTCCCGAATTCCAACAACATTCTTTCGTCCTTCTGCCCACTTTTCCACACTGCCAGCAGAAATTGAGTCTCTGATTGTTGCATTCCCTGGCCCAGTGTCCGGCTCCCCCGCATCTGCGGCACGCCTGATTCGGGTTCAAGACTTTTCCTTCTTGTACGTTCTTGTTTTCTTGGTTTGGTCTCGAATGATTCTCCATGCCGTTGTCCTGGCATCTTCGGCACTGTGTGACTGGTGGCCCGTGATTATTTCCTCCTCTGTGGTTTGATTGGTTGTTATGTGTTCTTTGAGCATTGCTTTCGCGATGGAACTCGAATCGCTCTTGTTCGAGCATCTCGTGTTCTTCTGCCAACTGCATCAGCTCATCTAGATCTCTGACCCTGTGCGGCCGAACGAATATTTTTAGATCTGGAGTGCAATTTTCCAATATGACCTCCAATTGTTCGTATTCTGGTATTTTTAGGGGTCTCATCAATGTTTGCATATCCACCATATAGTCCTTGAAGTACTCGTTTCTGTTTTGCTTGCGATTTTTCACTTGATCAGCCAATTTGTTGAAGAATCCTTTCGGCAAGAAATATTTCTTGAAGCCCTCAACAAATTCCTTCCATGTTCGCCACTGCTTATTGTTTGCGACGTACCATTTGAGTGCCCTATCTTTTAGTAGCTCTGGCATCGCTCTCGGGATCATGTCCAGTTCGATGCCATACATGTCTGCTGACCACTCGATCTGTTCTATGAACTCTAGTGGTCTGGAATTGCCGTCGAACCTGAATGTCCATTCCCTCACTTGTTTTGCCACCTTGGCGTATTCGGTGGTCTTGTTTGTTGTATGTGGTGCCGTTTTCTTGGGGTCTATTGTTTGTCTCCTTATGTCCCCCTTTGTCTCTGCGCTATCTAGGGCTCCTTCGCTTCCCCATCTTGGTGGTAAATATGGAGGGATTGCTAGTGTGGCGATGTTTATTTTCTGGAATTCCTCAGCCTCACTTTCGCATGTTTTTGATGTGCTTGCTATTGTTTTCATTTTTATATTTTTCGAGTACTTTGTTTCCAATCTATTTATTTCCTCCTTCCAGTCTGGGTCCTTTTCATTCCTTTCTATCCACTCGCCTAGCTGTCTCCTCATTTCCTCCACTGTGCCGTTTATCTCGATCCCGATCCTTTGGCCTGTCTGTACCAAATCCTCCTTCTTCATGTGGTAAATCCATCCTTTTCCCATTTTTGATCTTTTTATGATTTATAAACTGTATTTTTATTTCTAAATTTCACCAGTATAGCACGTTGGGCGCCAGTTGTAACGATCCTTTCTCGTCCTTCGGGATATTTATAATATCTCTTGGGCTAGGTTCAGCACAACAAAATTTATTTTGTGCCCCGGTGAAATCAGAACAACTTTGTTTATTGATTTGGGTTTTATAATATGTTTATTTGCGATCGTTTATGGGCTCGATTGGCTATGACAAGTTTCTCTGCGGTAGGTCTGGGCTTGGACAGCGTTGGTGAGTCGCTTCGAATCCCTCGTCGTCCTTGCTTGTCTTCCCTTTGCTGCGTATGGTACTTGTTGTCCTTATTTAAGGATTTGTTGCTGTCGACATGAACTGTACAGGTTACTCGTAAGGCCTGTATAGTTCCTTGTTTTCTGCTGCTCCTTGCTTTTCCTGGATAAGCTTTTAAGGTTACTCGTAAGGCCTTAATTGCTTGTTACTTGATCACGACTTGATGACTTGCTCCATTGTATGCATTGGCTTCTATCACTTTCACTCCGTTGGCGTCGCCTTTCTATTGGCCGCCCATCGTATCCCGTTGACTTTCTCTGCTTTCTTTTCTCTGTCGGCGCTGCCGTCGCCCGTCGCTCTCTTTGATCCACTCGTCATACCCAATTTCGCCCATATTCCTTCCACATTATGCTTATACATACATATATTAGTTGTATTAACTTAAATTATTGCTTAATAATGATTAGCCTGATTAAATTAATACACGAAAGCATTTAATTTCGCATACAGTCCCCTTTCATACGTATATCGTATCTGTTAGATAGCGGGCTTCCCCATTGTTCATCCCCCCCTTTCGGTTCGCATATTCCCCTATCCAATCCACAAACCATCATTGCTTCATACCAAGCATGCATGCCCCGCACCCGTCTCCTGGGCTTGCTTGGCCCTCACTTTTATTTTCTCTCGCTCATCAGATTTTGGCTGCTCGCAGTCTAACTGCTTTCATTCTCATGAGCGTGACGTAGGCAGATAGTGCGCTATTGGTCATCGATACTCTCCCTCACGCATAGTGTACGTGTGACATGCGTTATTCAGCGTATTCTAATGCATGCATTCATATTTGCCTCTCTGTGCTCTTAATTTGCATAAGTAGGCCAATGCCCCCGTTTGTGTGCAATTATGCAGTCAAGCCGGGTTCCATTACTCTTATATCGTTGATTTCTTACATTCTGCCTCCCACGCAACTTCCCGCTTGTACGAAATTGCCAGCGATCGCCTGTGATTCGATCGAGCCTTGCTTGATCGTACGTCATGAGTCCAACTTGGTTTGATCGTACGTCATGAGTCCAATTTGGTTTGATCGTACGTCATAGGTTCGATCGCGCCATGTTGGTCTTGGTTGTCCCTTGCATATGCGTGTATATTGGTTTTTTCGTGTTATGCTTCCCACGCATCTTCCCGCTTGTACGAAATCGCCAGCGGTGATGTGTGGCTCGATCGACCCGGTTTGATCGTAAGCCATCGGTTTGATCGACTAGTAGCATGCTTGGTCGTATATCGTAACTTAGGTTTGTGTCTCGGCTGTATCTTGTATTCGGTGCTTTATTTGTATCGTTGGATTGTGCCGCTGTTTGCTTGTTGTGTGGGATATTATAGTTAATTATAATGTTCCTCACAGTATGTACTTAAAGTATTTAAGTTTTCTTGCTCTTTCATTTTTATACCCTTGCAGAGGGTATTATAAAATTGATCAGATGTTTGTAACGCACAGAAGGAGACGTTTCCGACCCCATAAAGTATATATATTCTTGATCAGCTTGAGAAGCTGAGTCGATATAGCCATGTCCGTCTGTCCGTCTGTCCGTCTGTCAGTCTGTCCGTCTGTCCGTCCGTCTGTGCGTATGCGTTTTACTCAGCCATCTTAAGAGATATCGGGTTGAAATTTTTTTTGGAGACTCTTTATTACCTGTGTGAGATAAAGTATGAAAATCATCGGGATCGGACTACTATATCATATATTGTTTAATAATCATTAAATGTGTTTTGAATTCAGTAGTTTGAAGTATGCGTTTTACTCAGCCATCTTAAGAGATATCGGGTTGAAATTTTTTTTGGAGACTCTTTATTACCTGTGTGAGATAAAGTATGAAAATCATCGGGATCGCACTACTATATCATATATTGTTAAATAATCATTAAATGTGTTTTGAATTCAGTAGTTTGAAAAATATTTGAGCATATTCATAATACGACAATGCTGTTGATGTATGAAATTTCACTTTTCTTATCGAATTAAATATAATAAAGAACTGCAAGGGTATATAAACTTCGGCAAGGCCGAAGTTAACTTCCATAGCTCGTTTTTCCTAATTCTTTGTTTTATTTTTCTTTTTTTAATCATTTTTTAATAAAACAATAAATATATGTTTATGTTTCTTTTTTTAATCATTTTTTTATTAAAAATATCAAAGAAGCTAACTTCGGCAATGGCGAAGTTTATATACCCTTGCAGTCCTTGGGAATAATTTTTTTACATTTTGAAATTTTTTTCCCTGCAACTCATTTCATCAATACACAAACAAAACATTCAAATTATTTCTCTTTTTACTACAAATTTTTCTTCCATCATTCCTCAAGCAAAGCACAACACGCATATACATACATACAGTTCGTGTAGCGCTACGTCTGTGTGTGTGTATGCATGTGCTCTGTTTCTTTTTATACCATACACCCATAGGGTGAAATGGTAGATTAAAGTCGCCAAAATGTATGTAACAGGCAGAAGGAAGCTTTTCCGACCCCATAAAGTATACATATTCTTGATCAGTATCAACAGCCGAGTCGATCTAGCCATGTCCGTCTGTCCGTCCGTCTGTGCGTCCGTCCGTCTGTCCGTCTGTCCGTATGAACACCTAGATCTCGGAGACTATAAGACATAGAGCCACCAAATTTGGTATGTAGGCTCATGTAGTATGTAGAGTGATCAAGTTTGTTTCAAATTTTTGGCACGCCCCTTTCCGCCCACGCAATTAAAAAAAAAACGTTTATCTCAAAAACTATTGCAGCTAGAGACACCATATTTGGTATGTATATTTGCTTAGTAAATACGCTCATTTTGTATGTATAAAGATTTTGCCACTCCCCTTTCCGCCCCCGGAATTCAAAAAAAACGTTTATCTCAAAAACTATTGCATCTAGAGACACCATATTTGGTATGTATATTTGCCTAGTAAATGCGCTCATTTTGTATGTATAAAGATTTTGCCATGCCCCTTTCCGCCCACGACATTTGAAAAAATCGATTATCTCCCGTAATTTTTAACCTTGTGGAATCAAATTTGGCACACTTGAATTTGATACTAATACCCAGCAAAATACCAAATTTGATCAAAATCGGACAAACAATAGCCAAGTTATGCATATAAACGTTTTTCCATAAGGCCGGAGTTGGCCGTTGGCGGGTGGTGGCGCTAGGGTGCTCAGATGCATGAGTCAGTGAGATACTAAGATATGCTTGTAAAAAGCATGTGAACAGAATTTTTTTGAAATAGGCAAAATGCATTTGTTATTACAAATTTGAAATATTTGTTTTACTGGTGTATGGTATACCTAAGTCGGCGAGACGACTTACTTACTTCATTTTCTTTTTAGTAGACGTAGTCGTACATCGCTCAGTACGAACAAGTGGCCCATTTGACACCAGTCCCGGGCCTGTTACGAATGACCCTAAGTAAAGTTAATGTTACAACCTCTACCCACTCCGACCTAAGAAATAGAAAATATTAAATGTAATAAGATAATAAGTTACATATAAAAAGAGAACAGGATAGGTTAAAATAAAGATGATTACATCTAGTTACGAGCGAGGAAGGACAAGATCGCAGTTTTTATACCGGGAAGCGATGTTTCCGAACCGATAACGTGCCAAAGTCTGTTGTAGTCACTACATAGTATACGAAAAGGGTCATGCAGAGAAAAGTTAGTTGTGCAAGTAAAAGCGGTGTGAAATTGCGGGTCCTTCTAGATGGAACAGAAATGTTAATTTGGCTCAACAGCTCGGAAGAGTCAATCTCACCATTCAAAAGTTTGTAAAGAAAAGTTACACCAAGCATAGCTCTACGATTAGCTAAAGAGGGAAGGTTAATTAACTGAAGTCGACTAGAATAAGATGGAAGTTGTACAGTTGGGTCCCAGCGCAAATCACGAAAGGCAAAGAGTAAAAACTGTTTTTGTACAGATTCTAATTTGTTTTGATAAAACTCATATTGAGGAGACCAAACACAAGATCCGTACTCCAATATGGGACGGACTAAAGAAGTATAAAGTATTTTGGTAGTATATGGATCCTTGAACTCCTTCGACCAGCGCTTTATAAAGCCAAGAACACTTTTAGCCCTACTAACAGTAGTCGATATATGCTGATTTAAACTAAGTTTGTGGTCTATTAAGATCCCCAAATCTTTTACAACCAAAGAAGTATTATTAGTTCTTTCTAACGGGAAATTATTTAAAAAGTAACTCGTTAATTGGGGAGAACCTCTATAAAAAGACATAATTTTGCACTTAGAACAGTTTAACGATAACAAGTTAGCCCTACACCACACCTGAAAAGCATTGAGGTCAGCTTGCAAGGTATGACATGAGAGAGAGTCTACGATGCGATTAGCGATTTTTACATCATCGGCATACATAAAAACTCTAAAATTTAAAAGAACGGTGGGGTGATCATTAATAAAAATGGTGAATAGTAATCGGCCCAGGTGACTGCCCTGTGGGACTCCCGATTCAACACAAATGATCTTAGAAAGAGAGGGCTTAAAAAGAACCCTCTGCCTCCTATTGCTTAGATATTGTGATATCCAAGCAAGCAGAGCATCCGGAAAGCCAACTAAATTCAGCTTATGTAATAGTAAGGCATGGTTTACCGAATCGAAAGCCTTACTGAAATCCGTATATATAACATCAGTTTGCTTTTGTTTCTTAAAACCTTGGATTACAAAAGATGTAAACTGTAGAAGGTTAGTTGTGGTAGACCTGTTCTTGACAAACCCATGCTGGTATGGCGAAAAATAGATTTACATAAATGCTGTATTTGAGACGTCATAATTTTCTCAAACAATTTAGGTATCGCTGACAATTTAGAAATTCCTCTGTAATTAGTGACGTCGGATTTATTGCCACATTTGTGAAGAGGTAAAATAAACGAATCCTTCCATATAGTTGGAAACTCGGACAGTGTAACGGACAACTCAAAAAGCTTAAGTAAAGGCGAGCACAATGACTCCGCATAGAACCTCAGGACACAAGCGGGAATACCGTCTGGACCCGGTGAGTATACCGGCTTAATCGTCATTAGTTCCTTAGCTACCAAACTTTCCGTTATAATAGGATTAAGAATGCAGTTGGATTTCGTTATAGGATATGGATATATCTGACTAGAGTTGTACTTAGTGGATGTGTACGTAGTCGAGAAGAAGTTAGCAAATAAATTAGAAATAGATTGATCAGAAGAGGCCGAAACATTATTAAAAACTGCAAATGATGGAAGGGAGATAGAATGTCGCTTTGAGTTAACGAAACTATAGAACTCTTTGGGATTTTCAGAGAATTGCAACTTGCAACGTTGTAAGTAATTATTATAGCAATTAGAATTAGAAACAATAAAATTCGATTTAGCAACCAAGTAACGAAAAAGATCAGATGATAGACACGTGACTTTATACTTTTTGTAATACCTAGACTTAAGATTCTTCAGTTTTGACAGCCCCCGCGTAAACCATGGTGATTTTTGTGTCACCAAAGGAGACACTAGGGGTACACAGTCATTAAAGATTGAGTCAACAGTGGTATAAAATAAAGAAATGGCGGAGTTCATATCCGTACAAGTGTATAAATTAGTCCAGTCGATATTAAGAAAGGCATTGTTTAGTGCGACAAAGTCAGTCTTCCGAAAACATCGGGTGCGTACCGTAGGATCACACTCAGACATGGGCTCGCGGCTGGGAAACTCAATAGATAACTCTAAAGTTGGATGAAAACTATCCTCTGGTAACACCATTGGACTAGTTCTAGATACTTCACAAAAACTGGGATCAGAAGTAAAAATCAGATCCAGAAATCTGCCAGACGTATTAGGAATCGAATTCAGCTGGGCCAACGAAAGCTCAAGCAGACCATCAATAAAATCGTGACACCCAGAGGGCAGCAACGTTTTGCTACCATTAAGTGTTGACCAAGTTATAGTGGGCAGGTTAAAGTCCGCAAGGACAATTAATGAGTCTCTGTCAGAAAGTAGTTCAAGTATAAATTTAATAGATTCTAAGTGTAGTAAGAAGGTTGGCCATTCCGATTGGGGCGGAATGTAAGAACAGGTAACAAAAATTGAAAAACGAGTAAAAGATACCTTAACGCATGTAAATTCGATACTACTTGAGACAGGTATTGTTATCAGACCCGATGATAGGGCGGAATCTACGGCAATAAGACTCCACCACCCCTACGATCAGTACGATCACGTCGAAAAATATTGAAATTAGAGGGTAAAACTGTGGCGTCAAAAACGTCAGGTTTTAACCAAGTCTCAGTAAAGACAATTAGGTGAAAATCAAATGACAGACTATCTACAACGAGTTTAGTAAGTTTAGTATTAAGGCCTCTGACATTCTGATAGCCGACAGAGAAGGAAGTTGTTAGTTTTTTGATAGAGTAGAAGAAGGAATAGATAAGGAAGGAGTGGGAATAGATGAAGAAGAAAGAGGAATAGATGGTGAAGGAATCCTTGTTTGACCCCGTGTCTTCATTTTTCTGGATGTAAACTCCTTCGCAATTAAGCTTTTCGGCCAGAAGCTAGAACTGCAGATACAGTCAAAGAATTCAATTGGAACACTGATTTTAAAAGATGAAATTTCTCTAGAATATGAAAATTTAAACTTTTCTATGGATATATTAGAGACATTCAGTTTAGCCCGAATGACATCATCCGATGTAGCATCAGGGAGAAGTCTCGAAACAAAAATGTGTTTTTTAGGAGGCACTCCCTCCAATGGTTTCAGCATTCCAGGTATTGCATCAGCTGCCGCATTAATTGTAGCATCAGTTGCAACAAGTGGCACTCCGGCATTACTAACATTAGGATCCCTGTCGGCAATATCCATGGGTGTAGATTCTTGCCCAGACAAAACGGACACTACAGACATCGTCTGTGGAGTTGGAGTTTGCATTGGTTGAGAAGGGGTCGGAACCGATATAGATGTGGAGACCGGCAAACGCAAGGACAAATCAGGAGTCCGTTCTCCCGCCTTCTTACGCTTTCGAGACTCAGTCAGTAGCGTTAAACTACTAACTCTTGCGAGAGTTTAAGAAAACTGGCAGACAGACTCATCAGGTTATCCTTTGTTTGCCGCATGAAAAGTTCCATTTCATCTTCCACGATCCGGCATGACTCACATCCCCATTTGAAACCCTTTTTTTGATCTAAAAGATCCTTCAGCCTGCATGTAAAGCCGGCACACTTAACATGTACTGTAGTTTTACACAACCAACAGTAAATAAAACTATTCAAGGGTGGGGCGGGATGCAAACAATTTTTAATCGAACAAACAGTCGTTATGAGGTAATAAGAAAAAATTGGTAATCAAACAAATAAAACTGAAAAAAGAGAAATGTTTGGTATTAAAATATATAACTCACTCTGATGTCCAGAAATAATAAGAAATAGAGATTTTGAGGGTGCACAAGGGCTAAAAGAAAAGAGCACTGACTAAGAGAATATAGACTCTAAATTACAGACACACAACAGACTGCAATATGAGCGCAAATAACGGCGACGAGTGAAACGAAAACGAGAGAAAAAATATCAAAGAAGCTAACTTCGGCTATGCCAAAGTTTATATACCCTTGCAGTCCTTGGCAATAATATTTTTACATTTTGAAATTTCTTTCCCTGCAACTCAATTCATCAATACACAAACAAAACATTCAAATTATTACTTTTTATACCCTTGCAGAGGGTATTATAAAATTGGTCAGATGTTTGTAACGCACAGAAGGAGGCGTTTCCGACCCCATAAAGTATATATATTCTTGATCAGCATGAGAAGCTGAGTCGATATAGCCATGTCCGTCTGTCCGTTTGTCCGTCGGTGCGTACGCGTTTTACTCAGCCATCTTAAGAGGTATAGGGTTGAAATTTTTTTTGGGGGCTTTTTATTACCAGGGTGAGATAAAGCATGAAAATTGTCAGAATCGGACTACTATATCATATAGCTCTAGAACAAAAATTTTTGCAAAAATTGGAGTATCCCCATGAAACTTACCAATATAATAGAATTTGATATAAAATCTCAGATCCCAAAATTTGACCCTGATCGGATAAATAGAACACAAGTTACAGTCTATATAAATCGGCTCAAACGCTGGTTGCTGCCTACTACGTCATCATTAAATCAACAGATGCCATAGTACAAACAGAGGCATGGCTACACTGTATGTGTGTGTGTGACGATCAAACTTGTAAGTATGTACATACATATGTACAGCTGCATATGTACATATATATCTATATACATATAGGTATATATATATATATGTACATATTTATGTATGTCTGTATGTGCATACATATTTAATGAATATTATTTACATATGTAGGTATGGATGGTATGTACATATTTTTGTAGGTATCTACATACATACATACATACATATGTGTATAGTATACATATGTACACTGTATACATAATTATGTATGTAATAAAATATTACAGCGTAGCATTTTAAAATATTACATTTCTACTTTTAGTGTAATCAATATCCTTAAATACAGGTGCATTTTTAGATAACAGTATCAGCTGTTACATTACGAATGTTGTAATTTTTTAAGCATATGCTATTGAATTTTAGTTTTTAATACATAAGTAGATTGTTCTACCTATCGGTTTTTTCGATAACAACACAAAAGGTATCGATTTAGTGTAAGATGGCGATAAACAAGATATTCCCTTGGCAATTATGGTGTCAAATTTTAAAAATTTTAACTTCGGTAATTTTCCATATATTAGTATTGTATCAAGTGTTGAGTAAAGTGTTAATTGCGAAAAAAATACTATCTGGTTTGGTAATATTTAGTATTTTTGCGGTATTTCAAATAAGTGTATAACAAATGTATTTTTATGCTTGGTCACATTAAACAACGAATAAGAAAGAATAATTGCGCGTTTTCCAATTGATTTTTAATAAGAAACAAAAACATTTAAATTTCATAGTAATTTGTGCTTTTGAAAAGTGTGTGCGCTTCCTATAAATTTCGCGTTCGCGAGTGAAGTCAGTGCTACTTTTTGACGAACAAGTTTTGGAAAACATCGCCAGTTAATTTTTTGCGTTTGTACTAGTCTTTTTTAAGACTTCTCTCTTTCTAACTATTAATCATATTATCTAACTTTCAGCTTTATTTTACATATCTAAATTATATTATCTTACTTTCAGCTTTTTTTTCACATCTAAATTATATTATCTTACTTTCAAAATATACCATATTACTTTTTTAGACAACTTTGTTATAATATAGCATAATTTTAAGGTTCTAACATGCCTCGCTTGTCGAGAAAATCTGCTGAGCAACGACGACGAGAAGCTGCAAATCGGGCTCTTACTTACCGCCAAGAAAATGGCAGCGAGGTTCGCGAGAGAAATACGCAACGCATGGCAAATAATCGGCAAAATGATTTGGAAAGACGGGAAAGGGATCGTAGACAGGAAGCACTAGCACGTGCTAGACGACGAGCCGATAGAGCCTACAGGCTGCAGGAGCAGGAGGCTAACACTGCTCAGCACATCGTTCGGAGACAGGATGACACGTTCAGGCAGCAGGAGCGCGAACGGGACGCACAAGCCCACTTCGTTGCTCGCCAAGATCCTGATTATCGTTCGATGGAGCAGGAGGCCAACACTGCTTAGCACATCGTTCGGAGACAGGATGACGCGTTCAGGCAGCAGGAGCGCGAACGGGACGCACAAGCCCACTTCGTTGCTCGCCAAGATCCTGATTTTCGTTCGATAGAGCAAGAGACCAACACTGCTGAACATGCTGTTCGCAGAGAGAATCAGGATTACAGAGAAGGCGAGCGGAACCGTGATGCAAATAATATCGAATTGCAAGAAGGAATCCAGGCACAAGAAGGCGGGAACAGAATTTAAATTCATCCCAAAGAAGAGTGACTCGAAGGCAAGCCCGAATTCTGGAGCAAAAGATACAGGATATAAATGAGGCACGAGTTATTAATTTTCGGCGAGACCCTCAGAATCGAGAAGCGGAGTCTCAGCGACAATCGCAACGAAATAGGGACGCCAGAGCTGCACTGTCTTCTGAGGAGTTGCAGGAACAAAGAGACTTGCAGACACAGCAGCGCAGGAGTGCCGTACGTCAAGCGTACCTCCGAAATATCAAAATGGGCCCCACGGAAATATGCATAAGCTGTGGTGGCACATTTTTTAAACAAAATGTAAAGAGTTTGAACAAAAATCAAATTTCTCTTAAGTTTCCCCGATTAGACATCTCGAAAGCCTTCTATTTGTCAATAAAATTTCATTCTGAAAATGGCACTTATAGAACACTACTTGCCACAGAGCAATAAATACTGGAAACCTGTCGACCTGTGGACATGACGATACAGGAAGATGCTGAAGAGTTATCATTTCCATCCATTTCATGCGGACAAATTTTCAAGGCAAAAACAACATATGGTCGCAAAGCAAAGTCTCAACTTCGATACTACGACCGACGCTGCGCAAAGGTACCAAAAATTTTGTACATGTACAAACGATACGAAATGACTCGCATAAAAAATGCCATTTCCATTTGCCTTAGGAAAAAATCAGGCACGGCTCATGTTGCCGCGGCTAACATGATGGATGAATCCTTCGTCAATAGCCTGGTCCAGCATGACGATGGATATCATCTTCTTAAAGGCTTGCGTTCCTCTCCAGCACATTGGGATGCAGAGAAGAAAAAAGTTTTAGCTATGATTCGCCAGTTTGGATTGCCCACTTTCTTCATTAATCTCTCAGCGGCCGAGACGAAATGGAATGAACTTCTGGTAATTCTATCCCTTCTCATAGACAAAAGAATCATCAGTGAAGAGGATGCATCGAATCTGTCAGCATCAGAGAAAGCACGGTTGATCCGCTCAGACCCTGCGACATGCTCCAGATATTTTGATCACCGGCTTCATCAGTTAATGAAACTTTTCAAAAGCAAAGATATTTTTGGCGATTTTGAACTGTCTCATTATTATTGGAGAATAGAATTTCAACAACGTGGCTCACCACACTCTCATGGGATGTATTGGTTAAACGGAGCTCCAAAAATGGAGAACACTAATGGATCGTTAAACACAGAAGATGTTATTAGATTCATTGATATGTTCATTTCTACTAACGGAGATAATGAGGAGCTTCAAGATGTTCTTAGGTATCAATACCATAAACATAGTGCCACATGCAAAAGAGAAATACGTAGAGAAAGCAAATGTCGATTTAACATTCCCTATCCGCCAATGCCAGAAACTAGAATTCTAATTCCCTATGGTGAGGAGAAAACTGTCCAAGAACAGTATAAACAATACTAGAATCGCATTCAAGAGCTCTTGGAAGAAAAAAGAAACCTCCCAAATAATGAACAAAATTAAATAATTTTGAAAATTTTCTTAGTCGTTTGGATCTTCAATATGCGGATTATATTCAAGCCATACGAACAAGCTTAAAGAAGCCTCAAATATTCCTTCGAAGAAAGTTCACTGATATTATGCTGAACGCATATAATGAAGATATTTTAAAACTACACAGAGCAAATATGGATATCCAATTCATATTGGATGCATATGGTTGCTGTAGTTATATCATAAATTATATAAATAAATCGAATAGAGGAGTATCAAAACTGCTACGCGAAGCCATGGATGAAATTATTGCAGGTGGTCATCGAGATCGATCGATTAAGGAAAAACTGCAGCATCTTGGTAGCAAGTTCATAAACAGATCAGAGATTTCAGCTCAAGAAGCCGTTTATAATATTCTAGGGCTTCACATGTCAGAAACGAGCCACGAAAATATATTCATCAATACCTCTCATCCTGAACAAAGAGTTCGGATGATAAAGTCAAAGAAGGAGTTGGAAAGACTGCCTCCTGATTCGACGGATATTTATGTTGCAGGACTTCATGAGTATTACTTAATTAGGCCAGAATCTATGGAAGACGAATGCCTAGCCGACTTCGCTGCCATTTATGAACGTAAGTTGTCTCGTAGACACCGTGTGTCGGATGAGACTGCCATGGAGGATGATGATAACATCGAAGAAGGAAATCCTGCAGAAGAAAATAATGGGACTATAGAAGAAGATAGTAACATTGATGAGGTGCCTGAATATCAACTACAAAATGGATCAGGATACATAAAGAAACGAAAGCATCCATATATTCTGAGATGGAGAAGGTTCAGCAAAAATGAATCCAGACCAGATTATTTCAGAGAACTCGTGACTCTCTTTTTTCCCTGGCGCCACGAAGATATTGAAATTGTAAATAAGGACAACGAAGTTACATATAATAATAACAAAATCATAATTGAGGCCAACAGGAAAAAATATGATACAATGCAGGAAGATTTATTAGAACAAATTTTACAGGATGTTCAAAGGGAAAATAATGAAGATATCCAGGAATCTTCTGCTTCGCAACTTTTGGATGAAGAATTCAGAGGATTTGCAATTCCAGAAGTAGCAAGAGACCAAAATGTTTTTCAAGAAAGCGAATACAATCATAGCTCTGATGAAAATGGTCCCAGAGTTATAAAACTGCCACCGCTGATACCTGAAAACGATTTGTTTGAGCTGGTGCGCTCACTAAACAGGAAGCAGCGTCAATATTATGCCCACGTAATGCATAGAGTCAACGCTAATAACCCCTTTTACGAATATGTGGGCGGCGGTGCAGGAGTGGGAAAAAGTAGACTTATTTCTACAGTTTATCAGTCGCTTATGTTGAGGTTTACCACCGTGGCGGGTAGCAACCCAGAAGTGACTAAAATATTGCTTTGTGCCCCAACAGGAAAAGCCGCCTTTGGAATCGGAGGTCTCACATTGCATTTGCTTTTTTCATTACCGGTGTCTTCAGTTGTACTCCGGCCCTTAAATAACGATGTTCTCAACACCATTTATTCGAAGCTTATGGACCTAAAGCTAATAATAATTGATGAGATATCAATGGTGGGTGCCAAAATGTTGTCTAATTTGGATAGTCGGCTAAAACAAATATTTAGAACAACGGAATATTTTGGCGCAATTTCAATAATTGCCTTTGGAGATTTAAAACAACTTTCTCCAGTTTGTGATAGATGGATATTCCATTCTAACCCTAGAGACAACTACGGCGTTATTGCAGGGACTGCACTTTGGGATCTGTTTAAGTTTTATGAACTCACAGAAATCATGCGACAACGCGAAGATTGTGCTTTTGCAGTGGCGTTGAATAATATGTCAGAAGGTAAAATGACCGATAGCGATATTGCTTTAATAAAAGGAAGGGAAGTCAATACTGGAGTGTTGAACACAATCCCTGATGAAGCGATTCGACTATTTTATTCAAATGCAAAGGCAAACAGTTATAACATAATGAAACTGGCACAAATCAATACTGAAGAATTTATTTCTACAGCAAAGGATGCAAATAAAATAAGGATCTTGGAAAACGTTAAAGGATTCAAAACCTCGGACACCCGAGGCCTTCCATATACCCTCATCCTTAAAACTACCGCGAAGTACATGATAACAGTGAATATCAATACTAGTGACGGATTAGTGAATGGCGCAAGTGGACAACTTATGGGAGTTGACCGCTTACCAAGTGGAAAAGTATCGACACTTTGGGTTAAGTTTTTGGAGGAGTCAGTTGGAGCTGAAGCCAGGTCCAAAAAAGAAATCCAGCCCATTCTGATTGGACCCCTATTGAAGCTGTTCTAAGAACTTTCCAATATCGAAAGAATGAACAGGTATCAATAGAACGCAGCCAGTTTCCAGTTGTGCCTGCTGAAGCGATAACAATACATAAAAGCCAAGGTGCCACTTATAACAAAGTAGCGGTGACCTTTCAAGATGGCATGAGCCGATCTGCCATTTATGTAGCTTGCAGTAGAGCAACCAATGCATCGGGATTATACATTATTGGAAAATTTTCTCCACCGAGGCAAATGCAAGAATCTGACCCAGTCTGCATGGAGCTAAACAGTCTCAGAACTGAGAAACTTCTCACTCCTTGCCACAATTGGATTCTCGACAAACCACTAGACAATTTTCTAGTATATTATCACAATATACAAGGTTTGCATCTGCGAAGTGCCGATATATTATATTTTTAAACTCTGCAGATGTCCTATGCTTTGTGGAAAGCTGGACGAGAGATGAAGATGAATGTTGCATAAATGGTTTTGATATAATTGCAAGGATAAATGGATCCGCCCGAGTGGACAACAGAAGATCCCATAATGGAATTATTGTTTACGCGAAGACGGAAAGTGTAGAGAACATAGTTGTTTTAGAGCAAAGAAGCCTGGAAACGGAAAATCCGAGTCAGATATGTCAACTTGTAACATTTAAACGCATGGAAACTATATTTGTCGTCACGTACAGAAATCAATCGTTTCCTGTAACGCAGTTTAGAACTACAATTTCGACAATTGTGGAAGAATTGCAAGTTCACTACAGCAAAATAGTTGTTTTGGGCGATTTCAACATATGTCGCTCAACAGGCCAAGATCAATTAGAGTCTACTCTGAATGGTCTGGGGTTATCAACTCTTCTCGATAAAATCCCAACAACAAAACAACTGACCGAAATTGACTGGGCATTTTCAAGTATCCGCGAACCCCATATCAAAGCCCAAGTTTACGAAACACCATATAGTCACCATGATGGCATATTTGTTGGTGTGGAATAGACATTTCCGTAAAATTCCGGTTTCTCCCTGTCTCTTCTTTTCGTTTATTTTTTTCTCTACGGGAATCTTTAACAAAGTTGCTGACTGTACGCACTTTGGTTACTTTAGTTGTAAGTCGGGTCATAGCTGGACTTTAGACTTTGCTTTAATACAACTATACTATGATTTCGTATTGATTTTGATTTGGAAACATGGGAGCGAGATCGTAGGCAACACGCATTGGCATGTGCTGGACGTCGAGCCGATAGAGCCTACAGGCTGCAGGAGCAGCAGGCCAACTCTGTTCGGAGACAGGATGACGCGTTCAGGCAACGAGAGCGCGAACGGGACGCAGAAGCCCACTTCGTTGCTCGCCAAGATCCTGATTATCGTTCGATGGAGCAGGAGGCCAACACTGCTCAGCACATCGTTCGGAGACAGGATGACGCGTTCAGGCAACGAGAGCGCGAACGGGACGCAGAAGCCCACTTCGTTGCTCGCCAAGATCCTGATTATCGTTCGATGGAGCAGGAGTCCAACACTGCTCAGCACATTGTTCGGAGACGGGATGGAGCAGGAGGCCATTTTCAGTAAGTAGCGAAGCATCCTGAACTTATTAAAACAAAATATTTCACTGTTTGTTTTATAAATCTCTTAAACAATAATTTTCTTTTCTCTAACTCTCTCAAATAGTATTTTCAAAAGGAAGCAAATCACCCCGATTGTTTTAAAAAGGAATATTTGTCTGGTCTAAGGAAAGTATACATATAATCTCTTAAACTATTATCCCTCTTTTTAACTCCTATGATATTATTTTCAGAATAGATCGAGGCATCCCGATCTCATTAAAAAGGAATATTGGTCTGGGTTAAGGAAAGTACACTTATAATCTTTAAACTATTGTTTTCCCCTCTCTTTAACTTTTTCAAATTGTATTTTCAGAACCAAGCGTAGCACCCGATGTTAAGAGTTAATTTTGTCTGGTCTAAGGAAAGTATAAATTTATTCTTTTCAACTTCTAGTTTCTTCTTTTCTCAATTCCTTAAACCTTTTCTTACAGAACAAGAGAAGTGTGTTAATCTTTTGAATGGAGAACATTTATATCGCCCTAAGAAAGTCTAAACCTAATCTAGTATTATAAACTTTCTTTAACCCTTAATTCTTTTTTTTAGAACGAAGGCAAGCACACCGAATAACCAGGAATATTTCTTCTGGCCGAGGAAACGTCTAAATAATTTATAATTTCAAATAAAGATTTATATTGTTTAATAATCATTAAATGTGTTTTGAATTCAGTAGTTGAAAAATATTTGAGCATATTTATAATACGACAACTAATGTTGTTGATGTATGAAATTTCACTTTTCTTATCGGATTAAATATAATAAAGAACTGCAAGGGTATATAAACTTCGGCAAAGCCGAAGTTAGCTTCTTTGATATTATTATACCCTTGCAAAAAGGGTATATTAATTTTGGTCAGAAGTGTGCAACGCGACAAATTTTCTGGTTTGTCTGTGTCTAAGCCTGAGCTTGGCTTAATGCGCTGGACTTGCCCATCTTGTGCCAGCCAGCAGCTTGATTTTAGCCGAATGTACAGGGATCTTCGTTTAAAGTTTCTTTCTCTAAATAAAATGGCCAAACAGCTGTCTAATGAGTGTGACTCTAGCATAAATTTATTGTCGCAATTCAAGTTTGATCCACCTTCTAAGGAATTGCCCAAGAAATGTACCCTTGAGTTGCCTCATAAGCAGTCGCCCGCACTTTCTATTACATCTTCTCCCATTTTACTTTCGCCTACACCATCTTCTTGTCCCTCTTTATGCTCTTCTTTTCATATTGATGTACCCACTACAAGCCCTGGTGTACCTCAATCTATCCCTCACGGGAACTCTGATCAATTACTGGATCATGCTGGCTTTCAATCACTTGCGGATCCCAATGCTCCTCCGCCTCCACTAACTGTAGTGCCTCATCGTAAACAATTATTTATCTCTAGGCTTGCTCCAGATACTTCTGAATCGTCTGTGGCAGCTTACATTGGTAATATATGCCCTGCTAAGGTTTTAATTCAAAAGTTTAAGTTTTCTAGGCCTCATGAAATCTCCTCTTTTAAAATTACTGTACCAAATGAGTATTTCTCAGCTATGGTTGACCCTAACTTTTGGCCAGAGGGCCTAGTTGTACACGAATTTGCGCCCAATAAGCGCTCCCGCCCTTTGCCTGTCCACCTTCCTAATGTATCTTCTGCTTCAAAAAACTAATAACGTCTAGTCTTTGCATTCACTATCAAAATGTAAGAGGACTTCTTACCAAGCTCTCGAAACTATTCTGCGATAGCCAAACCTTTTCGGCTGACATATTAGCTTTCTCTGAAACTTGGCTTAACTCCTCTGTTCTGGATAATGAAATTCTTTCTAATAACTTTATTTCTTATAGGCTTGATCGTGTTGGTCGTCGTGGCGGCGGAGTACTCATTGCAGTCAACTCGAATCTGTGCTCAAGTGTTGTGCCGATTGATCTCCCCTTAGGTGTTGAGGTTATTTGCGTCGAAGTTACATGTTCTAACTTTAGCTTATATATCTCTTGTTCATACATTCCTCCAGCTTCTGATATGATGATCTACATGCACCATGCTGATGCTTTGCGAACTATTTTTAGTCGTCTTAAAGATCGTGATTTTTTTATAGCTTTAGGTGATTTTAACTTGCCTAATGTTTCTTGGCTTGCTGATGATAATCTATCTTTCTTAATTCCTTCATCTCAACATGTTTTTCTTGATAGCCTACTTGAATGTCCGCTATATCAGTTGAATTCTTTTCTTAACTTTTCTAAAAGAATCCTCGATCTTGTTTTTGTCTCTGATCCCACTGTTAGTGCTGTATCACAAACACAGCCCCTAGTGAAGCCTGAAGATACTTATCACCCTACCATTGAAATTACTATTTCTTACAATTCCGTTAATAATTCATTCAATAACATCTCAAATTCTCGTCGCAGATGTTTTCGTAAAACAAATTTCAATCTTCTTAACAGCCTTATTTTCTCTTTTGATTGGTCATTTCTATTTGAGTGCTGTGATATAGATTGTGCAGTAAATTTTTTCTACTCTGCTCTTAATTCTCTAATTGATAAATGCGTTCCTTATGTGAATGTCTCTACCGTCTCCAGTGCGCCAATCTGGTTCACACGTAGGCTCTCTAATCTCCGTAACATTAAATCGAGATATTTTAAAAGATTTAAAAAAACTGGTTCGCGACTTGACTATGCAAATTATTGTGTAGCCAAATCTCAATTTTGCCTTTTAAATACTCAATGCTACAATAATTATATCGTTCGCTGTAAGGTTGAATTTTATAATAACCCCAAAAGATTTTATAACTTTGTTAATTCCAAAAGACGCTGTAATTTACTACCTTCCACCTTCAGACTTAATGACCAGACTGCTAATTGTGATTCAGATATTGCAGATCTGTTTGCTAAATTCTTTCAGTCGACTTATTCTTCTACTGCTTCGGATCCCACACCTTATCCCTTCACAATTCCACATTTAAATTGTATGTTTTTTCCTAATATTACTGAAGACTGTATTATCTCTAGCTTGTCATCTATGACGTCTTCCTTCGTACCCGGGCCTGATAATATACCTAGTTGCATCCTTAAAATGTGTTCGATTTCCCTATCTAAGCCTTTATCTCGGTTATTCTTTATATCGAGTGAGACTTGTCGCTTCCCTGATATTTGGAAGGAGTCTTTTATTATTCCGCTTTTTAAAAACGGTAACAAATCGGATATTTCTAACTACCGTGGCATTGCCAAACTTTCGGCAATACCTAAGCTGTTTGAGAAAATTATTACGTCTTCCCTTCAACACCTATCCAGATCCGCTATTTCTGCTTGTCAGCATGGCTTCATGAAAGGTCGTTCGTCGCTTACCAACCTTTTAGAATTGACTACCCTTGTACACCATGGCTTCCGTAAAAAGTGTCAAACTGATGTTATTTATACTGACTTTAGTAAGGCTTTCGATACGGTTGATCATTCCTTGCTTCTCATGAAACTTAACATCATGGGTTTTTCCCCCGAAACTATTGGCTTGGTTAAAGTCGTATCTTATTGGCAGAACCCAAAAGGTGTCTTTTCGTTCCTCGATATCTAAAACTGTTCGAGTTACGTCAGGTGTCCCCCAAGGCAGTCATCTGGGCCCACTGTTATTTACCTTGTTTATAAACGATTTGCCTTTGGCCTTGGCTCATTCACGCGTGCTCATGTTTGCGGATGACGTGAAGATTTGCTATTCATATAATGATCCTTCTTTCCAACAGTACTTGCAATCAGATCTCGATGCGTTCTGTGTTTGGTGTCACGTTAATAAATTACACCTTAATGCCTCTAAATGCTCTTTTATGACTTTCAGTCGTTTGTCGCCGTTCCTAGCTCAATACTCTATTAAGTCTGTTCTGTTAGATTGTGTACCATCATTTAAAGACTTAGGCGTTATGTTTGACCCAAAACTTTCTTTTAATATTCATATATCTTCAATTGTTAATAGAGCATGCAGTCTTCTTGGCTTCATTAAACGTTGGGCCAAAGAATTTGATGATCCATATGTGACAAAGGTTTTATACACTTCGTTAGTTCGCCCTACTCTAGAATATTGCTCACCAGTGTGGAACCCTCAATATGATGTTCACCAGCGTAGTATTGAATCGGTACAGAAGCAATTCCTTAAGTTTGCGTTACGCGGTCTTAATTGGGACCCGAATCTTCGCCTACCTTCTTATTCTGACAGACTTCTTCTTATTAATCTTCCTTCACTTTACAACCGTAGGCTCGTATTTGGGATTCTCTTTCTACATAAAGTAGTCAACGGCGAAGTCAGTTCTACCAATTTACTAGATAAGCTATATTTTTGTGTTCCCTCACGTCGGACCAGAAACTTTTTCCTCTTCACCTTAGTAGATGTTTGACTAACTACTCTCTTCACGAACCTCTTCGTGTTCTTTGCCAATCTTTTAACAACCTTTCTCACCTTATTTCTCCTCATCTATCTGTCACTTCTCTTCGCGCTATACTTTTTAATTATCTACAGCGTAACCACTGAAAGTATTCTGGACTGGATATTTGATTGGCTGCAACTCATCCCTGACCACATTGGCTGTGAATCGGGGCATAGCTGGCACCTTGTTGCAAATAAAACACCTCCATCGGGTCGGGGATGTTGTGCATATAGCTAAGCTACCTTAATGAATTAATTACTATTTGTATTTTAGCTTAAGCTTTTTCGTCGACTGCTGACTTAGTTGACGTAAATAAATAAATAAATAAATAAATAAATAGACCGTAAGAGCTACAGAGCTGAAATTTTGCACGTAGGCTTGTATATACTGCAGGGTTTGTATATCTCGGATTTAGTCGGATCGGACCACTATATCATATAGCTCCCATACAAACGGCAAAGTCACGAACAGTGACTTTTCTCAATAACTTCGTTATTTTATCAGCAATTGCCATAAAAGTTGGTATTGGTCAGTTTTGTGTTCTTTTTAATAATTGTGCCAAATTTGATCAAGATCGGGTGACTATATCATATAGCTCCCATACAAACGGCAAAGTCACGAACAGTGACTTTTCTCAATAACTTCGTTACTTTTTAAGCTATTGTCGTGAAATTTAATATAAGTAAGTTTATTGCAACTATAAACCACTGTGCCAAATTTGATCAAGAGCGGGTGACTATATCATATAGTTCCTATAGGAACGATCGGTCAAAAACAGTGACTTTTGTCAATAACTTCGTTACTTTTGATGCGATTGCTTTCAAATTTAACATTTGTCAGTTTAATATATCTGTTAATGACTATGCCGAATTTGGTAAAGATCGGGTAACTATATCATATAGCTCCCATAGGAAGGATCGGTGGAAAACAGTGACTTTCATCACAAAGTTCGTTATATCCTATGCTAAGATTGAAGGCCGTTCTTTCGCAAACATTACCCTTTTTAGATAAAACAGTTAGTTTAGATAAGAGTTACTAACAAACTTGCAAGGGTATACAAACTTTGACGCGGTCGAAGTTAGCCCCGGCCCTCTGGTTTAGTGTAAATTTGTTGCTCACTTAGAGTAAACAGCAACAAAGAACAACCCGCACGGCTTCCTTCTCGAATTGTATATTTGCGTAGTCAAACAATTGAATCGAAATGTTTCCAAACGCTATTAATACTGAAAATATCAGTCCTAGGCAACACACTTTTGGCACGCAAGTTCTGTACTCAACTAACATGCGTTGCAAATTTCTGCTTTGTGCTAGCTTCCGAATCACACTCGGCGTTAGCGACAATACGCTGTCGCCCGCTATTCTTTAAGCGACAAAATGCGGAGATATGTCGTTTTTCTAACGGCGGAGATATGACGTTTTGAAACCACATATCTAGGCGCGAAATTATGTTATATGTACATTCGATAAATTAACTATCGCCTCGAACTTATTTCGAGTAGGTACGTATGCATTCCTAATAACTATAGAGATATTAGAAAGTTTGAAATCAGAATAATCAATTCTTTCACAGAAATTATAAATTCAATTTATTTGTTCATCTTACATTACATTTTTACATTTTTTTTCCGTTTTATGAACGATATTATATTTGGTTTACTTTTTTTTTTTTAAATTTGTTTTTTTTTTTAATTATAGATGAATACATTGAGAGTTGCCTCAATGACTTCTTGGTAACAGCTTGGACATTTAGGTTTCCTATTTGAATTGCCCTAGTTGTGGGAAAGAATTTGATCCCAACACATGGCACAAATATTTACATGATTGCATGGACGCAGCAAAACTGACTTTGGGTTTGTTAAGCATACATTCCATGGATTCATTTGAACAATTGATTCATCTGATAGCTGACTTAAGTTGGAAGCATCCGAAGACAGCGATGACGTTGAAGATTTCAGTTCAGGCGACAGCTAACATAAATTTGTTTCACTGTCCACACTGTTGAATAGGTCCTGCTTCGAAAATCTCTCATTGAGGGCCACAAAACGCGTCAGAAACACAAAAATATCGATATCTCCCTTGTCTAAAAGATCCATAGCGTCCATAATTTTTTGAGCACGGCCCTGTAAAAATGAGGATATTAAGTTCTTAGCTGCAATAAGAAATTTCATCTCCAGTCAACTTACACGTAGTTTTTTTGACGCTGGCTGGTTACCAATTCCACCGTTTTGAAAAAGTAAATTAAATTCACGACTTTTTTCATATTCGGCATCAATAATACATTGGACAAATTTAAAAAAATGCCCCTCTGCTTGAATTTTGTTCCCTAAGTTCAAATTGTATGCTTCAACAGAGCCAGTAGTTCTAGTTGAACGCTTAAACACCGATATGTTTTGAGGTCCCTCCTATAAATAGTAATAAATTGTATATAATAAATTAAAAATCGAATCAAATAAATAAAAAAGTTAATATACCTTCAAAATCCACTGCTTTTTAAAATTTTTTAAAAAAAGGGGAAAAAACGTTCTTATCAAAGCAGTTGCTTGAAATTCCAACATATTAAATGCTTCAAGAATATTATAATGTGGCAATAGCGGCAAATGCAAAAATTTCAGAAAAAGTATGTAGGCTTGTTTATTGCGTTTGAGCACATTCTCAAAGCCAATACATTTTCTTGCATTTCTCTTACAAGCTTGTGTAAAATGGAACCAGCAAGCATAGAAGTTCATGGTAGGATACAAGTTTTTCAAAGCTGTGCGCATGGCTTTTTCATAATCAGATATAAAAGATACACCATTTGAACAGCAAATATTGGAGTCAATGTATGTGAACAAATGCTGATAGCAAAGTTCTGTTTTTCTTGACATCAGAGCAAATATAAAAGGAGTTATCTAAATATAAAAACATTTTAATTATTTAATAATATTTAAAATTGTACGATATTTACCTTCTGCAAATGTTTTATGTAAGAGTTGCTTAAATTCTCCGAAAGGGCATACTTTAAATGTGGCATCAATCAAAAAATGTCTATTTTCCTCCGGAATGTTCGCTTGCATCAAAGCGATAACCTTGTCTTCTTTGGAGAGTACGTTTGACAACATCGTAATTTATTTCAATCTCATCTATTCCCAGCGTTTTTATATTAGGAAAAAATATCAAAGAAGCTAACTTCGGCTATGCCAAAGTTTATATACCCTTGCAGTCCTTGGCAATAATATTTTTACATTTTGAAATTTCTTTCCCTGCAACTCAATTCATCAATACACAAACAAAACATTCAAATTATTACTCTTCTGACTACAATTTTTCTTCTTCTACCATCCAAAGCATCGCACGCATACACATACAGTTCGTGTAGCTTTGCGTCTGTGTGTGTGTATGCATGTGCTCTGTTTGATTTGCTGATGACGTAGAACCGATTTGTATTGACTGTAACTTGTGTTCTATTTATCCGATCAAATTCAAATTTTGGGATCTGAGATTTTATACCAAATTCTATTATATTGGTAAATTTCATGGGGATACTCCAATTTTTGCAAAAATTTTTGTTCTAGAGCTATATGATATAGTAGTCCGATCCCGATGATTTTCATACTTTATCTCACCTGGGTAAAAATAAGGCCCCAAAAAAAATTTCATCCCGATAGCTCTTAAGATGGCTGAGTAAAACGCGTACGCACCGACGGACAGACGGTCAGACGGACAGACGGACATGGCTATATCGACTCAGCTTCTCATGCTGATCAAGAATATATATACTTTATGGGGTCGGAAACGTCTCCTTCTGTGCGTTACAAACATCTGACCAATTTTATAATACCCTCTGCAAGGGTATAAACATCTGACCAATTTTATAATACCCTCTGCAAGGGTATAAAAACGCATATAAGAAAAATTATAAAAACAACACATACACTGCGGAGCTTAACAATAAGCGCACCCAGTTTTTCCAGTGTAGCTTTCGTAATAGGCGGACTAGCGAAAAACTGTAATCGAGGTATGAAAGAGAATCGAAAACAAAATTTGGTGACAACACAAGAACAACTGCAACGGAACTTATTTTTTCTGTATTTATGTATGTGATTTTCGGCTGATGCGCAACTTTTGTTTTCGATTCTGTTTCATACCTCATTTACAGTTTTTTCTTACGAAAGCTACACAGAAAAAACTAGGTGCGCTTATTGTTAAGCTCCGCAGAATATAATTCCACAGAATTATTTGCTAACAAACTGTTATAAATATTTGTCTTTACATGCATTATATGTATTTACATATGTACATATGTATGTACATATGTGTATACCAGTTTGTAACCTTCGTATTCGGTTTTTCGTTGCGCGCCCTAAATTTTATATAATCGGTTCTCCTATCACAGCGACGATAAATCTATCGATAACCAAACGAAGGCGGTAGGTGAATTGCAGCAGATCGAGATCCTCTGGTTCCGTAGCTCTTGCGGGGTGGGGGGGTTGTTTGCTGAATCTCTACCTTTAAGTATAAAATTTAATTTTATTAGGATCTCTACTGAAACTAACTTTAAATGAAAATCAAATGTCGGGCCGAAAATACTTACGAAAACAGTAAGTAATTCATGTTAATAACAAACGAAAGAAATGAAGACGTGTCCTTTGGGTCACAAGCTAGCTGTTACTGAGGTCAAGATGTAGATGGTCCTTATCAGTCCTATACCATCCCAACCATGAATCTTTATTGGCATTTGTAAAGATTCCCAAAAAAAACTGATCGATATCAACTCATGTACCCATGTCACTAGGAAAATTAATTTTAAAGCTTAAGCAATCATATTCAATTTCATTATAATTTCAGATAGGAGCATTTCGAGTTGTACATAATAAATTTTAAAGAAATATTTACTGACTAATTTTGAACCGCTGGTCTGGTTTGACTCAACATTTTGAGATTTCGAACTTTCAGTCTTGCAAAACGATGGAACTCAAAGTAAATTAAACTATTGAATAATAGGGACTAAAACTAGTAGTATACGAGAGAGCTTACAAGTTACGCATTATTAATTATGGTAGAAGATTATAGAATAAAAAAAAATGTAGAAGGAATATTCAATGAATCAAGTTAACATTTTCTTGTAATTATTCATCTTATTTCAAGTATTCTTTTAATTTTTTTTTTTTGTTTTATTTTTTTTAAAATTCTTTAAAGTTATTTTAAATTTTCGAGTCGCACAAATTCACTCATTGCTTTTGATTGCTCTTCAAGTCAAACATTATTTACGAAAAATTTTTTTATATTCAATTCGATTATTGGGTTGATCACAAAACGCTGAAACAGAAATTACATCAACAAAATCAGAGTATCAATTGACTACCGTTCTCCATGGTTCGCAAAAACTTGGTTAAAAGTAGCCGAATTGATACTGCTTAATACACTAGGCACTTACCCCATAGTTTACTCGCTGAAAGGCCTTCCATCGATGCACTGTGTGAAGGTGTTTGTATGATGATTTCTCCTTCGCGCTTTATGACCACCATTAACTCCGTTCACTCACTTTGCTTTTACATTTACTCTATTTTACGTTACTCTCGACTCGAATTATTTAATATAACCTTAACGAGATTTTAATCGATTCAATATTTGACTTATTTACATTTTTTTTTTCTTTTGGTTTAACTTGATTAGGACTTGAAATTTAAAAATAAGATCAGAAATGAAAATATCGAGACTTAAAGATTTCGTTCAAAACGAGGTCAATTTCAAAAAAACAATTGTAGGAGCTTCGAGGTGGTCACATGGAATGCGCTAAATCGGGCAACAGCAAGCAGTATCCAGAATTTGGAAAAATCCAGTTCACCGAAGGTTAGGACACCTTTCGGGAAATGAGACACTTTGGCCGCACTGTAAGCCTTAACTTAGAAACGATGTGGCACTGCCGGTGTTTAGTTGGCGGTGTCTTTTCAATGTCCTGAACGCCAATTCCAGAAGGCAACGACAACCGAAAATTCGAATACACGTGCTCCGGCACCAGAAATGGATATTTGTAAACTCGCCGGTTCCCAAAAAATAATCCTCCCAAACGAAAGCTACCAGGAATATTGGCCGGAAAAAGTAAGGTTTCCAATCTAGGATTTGGAGTAAGATGCAGATGGCGGCGGGGCAAAAATTCGAATTAACCTACATACCTGCTATGATTTATAACCAAAGATTTGGGCTACAGCTTTTTTTATTGAACACTTTTCTCCTCGGAATTAAAATGAAAATGAAGCCTAGCAGAAAAAAATGAAGCGCGTTGCCACCTCAAGAAAAACGATAGATCATTTATCGCTATCCCCCTATTATGCGGTTATCGCTCGATCGATACCAATATTTTTATTTATTGATTAATCGCTATTGGCAAAGTGGCGCGTAAAGACGTTAAGTTTAAAAATTTGAAAGCTTAAACTAGCGCACGCTACACCACCCGATAATATGCAACGTTAGGCAGCATATTGAGTGGGAATTAGTTCCGTATATCCTTAGCGTGAAATGTTCCTACTTCTCTACCTTGCATATTTTCTAACAAATAAAAGCAGTTTCCGAGCTTCTTTTTGATTCGACATTTTATGAACTTAGGGGCTAATTTAGCATTGAAGTTCTGAGAGAATTTGCTTAACGCGAAGTTTCTGCGAAAAACTTCTTGGCCTTCTTTAAAAGAGACAGACTTACTGCGAAGATTATACTGTGCTACATGCTTTCTTAATGTTTTCTCCTATATCCTGTCGCAAAAGGTTTAACTGGTCAGTCTGATTGAGCGGTGTTATAGGCTCCTGTAACAACTTTAATTCCTTTAAAAGTTTATAATCTGAACCATGAGTAACCATGTCCAATCCGAACAAAGCTTTAAAGGGTGAGCAACCTAAAGATTGATGCAACGATGATCGCAATGCGCAAGATATACTCGTTAAATGTTGATCCCAAAGCGTTTGATCTTGATTTTTTAAATACGAACGGATCGCAGCTAACAGAGAACGATTAACACGCTCAGCTGCGTTGCTTTGCGGAGAATATAAAGCGGTATACTGATGTTTTATGCCTAGTTCAGTAAGAAAAGAATTGAACGAATTTGCCTTAAATTGAACACCATTGTCACTAACGATGGTTTCCGGTACTCCAAAACAATGAAATATCTGTTTTAACAAAAATTCTTGTATATCCTCCGTGCGAAACTTTTTCAGAGGTTGTAACCAATGATACTTACTGAAATGGTCAAGAACAATTAATAAACCGACAAATCCATTTTTGCTACGAGGGTAAGGACCAAGTAAATCGATATACAGACGTTGAAAAGGTCTACAAGTGGGAATATGCTGTCCCATAGGTGGTCTAAGCGTATAATTTGGTGCCTTGGACTCCTTACAAGTGTCACATTGACGAATATGGTCACGCACATCCTTTACCATACCAGGCCGAAAAAGAGTTCTACGTATCTTGTCAATAGTTTTCTGCATACCTGAATGTGAAGAGGTATGGCTATCGTGAGCTTGTTTTAGAACATCAACTCTGAGTTTATCCGGTACCCATAGTTTCCAAGAAAGCTTCTCTTGATAAGAATCTCCATTGGCATGTTCGGTTCGAATATACGAATGTTTATTTACAATTTTGATATTTGGGAATTTGTCTGGATTTTCAGTGATTTTCTTCTTCAGATACATATAGCTATCGTCCAAAAATGCTTCAGAGTCCAGATCTATAATCGGACCCATTTCTATCGCCTCTATCGAAAGGTTGGGCAATCTTGATAACGCGTCAGGAATCAAGTGTTCTTTTCCTCTCCTATGCGACATATTAAACTTAAATTGTTGTAAGCGAAAAATCCATCGAGCTAATCTCCCAGAAACATTTTGTTGACGCATTAGCCACAATAAACTAGAGTGATCAGTAACTACTTCAAATTCTTGCAATTCCAAATAACACCTAAATTTTTCTATAGCTAGTATAACGGCTAAACATTCGCGTTCCGTAACACTATAATTGCGTTGGGCACGACTTAACTTTTTAGACATGAAAGCAATAGGCTTCTCTTCCTCTGCGTCTGATAATTGGACGAGTACAGCGCCAATACCATAATCGCTGGCATCACAATGTAAGAAAATTTCTTATTAAAGTCCGAGTTTTGTAGAATAGGGGCAGAAGTTAATAGATCCTTCAACTTATTCATAGAAGCTTGAGCTTCCGGAGTCCAAACGAAATTTCTTTTTGTTGACAACAGTTCCGTTATAGGATAAGTGAGATCGGCAAAATTCGGTATAAAACGACGATACCAACCGCAAACTCCAAGAAATCCTCTAGTTTGTTTCAAATTCCTAGGTGGTGGCCAATTTTTAATACATTCAATCTTTGACGGATCGGTGCAGATACCTTTACTGTCTATCACATATCCTAAATAACTAATGCTTGCGACACAAAACTGACTTTTCTCTATGTTAATGGACAGATTAGCTTTCCGAAATTGCTCCGCAATTCTTGCTAACACTGAAAGATGGCATGGGAAATCCTCTGAAATTATACACAGATCATCTAAATAGCAAAAAACACAATGGCGAAGGTCAGCAGGGACTACTTCATACATTAGACGACTCATAGTAGATGTGGCATTACAAAGGCCGAAAGGCATAACTTTGAATTGATATAACGGTCTTCCTGGCACTGTAAATGCAGTAAGAGGTTTAGATGCTTCGGTTAATTCTATTTGCCAATAGGCATCCTTTAAATCGATTTTGGAAATAATATTTGCCTTGGGTAATCTTGAAAAAATACTGTCAATGCTGGGCAAAGGATAAGCATCCTTAATTGTGACTGCATTTAACTTGCGAGCGTCTAAGCACAGTCGCACTTTATTGGGCTTTATTACTGGTCGAATAGGAGAGCTCCAGGCGCTAACAGCTGGTTCGATAACTCCTAGTTGAATCATACGATCAATTTCCGTGTATACTAATTTTTCAACAGCGGGACTGATAGCGTAAAAACGTTGTTTTACTGGTTTGGCTTCGCCAATCTCGATATGATGTTTTATTAAGGACGTACGTCCGAGATGATGACTTGCATTGGGAAACATTTGCTTGACGGCTTCCAGCTGTCTAATTTGAGAATACGAAACAGAATAAGAATAAGAACTAGGGTCAGTCTCTAACTTTTTTTCAGAACCAATCTCGATTGAACTAATTATAGACGGGGCAAGTTCGAAAATTCTCCAAAAATCATGACCTAATATTAATCTATTCTTCAACGTGGGAATTACAAATAATTTTAACATTCTTTCCAATCTACCGTACCGTATTATTACTTCTAACATACCAATCACATTTTGGCCGTTTCCGTCCGCTGTGCGCACTTGACCTTTAGTTTTTACAAATTGGGGAAAATGAGAAAAATCTGTTTGTGCTAAATCCGAGCCTATACAACTAATGCTGGCACCGGTATCCAATAAACCTAATTCTGTGAACGTAAGAAATGAGACTTCTGCATAGCTCCTATTATCGTTGTCGTTTCTAAAAATTGTTGCAACAAAAAGTTTCCTGGTTTGTCTTGCGTGATCAGATCTGAAAATTTTGTCTTTAACAGTAAGGTAATGTTGTAAACGCTCCGGATATGACAAAAATCTTAGTGGGAGTTTTTGAGACTTTCGTACGTTTACTTTGTGATTCACAATGTTGATACTTTGTTGAACGTTTTCCGAGTTTGATGTAACTATTGCGGGAGCATCTGACGTTGTCTGGATGCACCCTTCGGTCGGTTTTCCGATAACCTTTTTATACAATCTTGACATTGAGGCTTGTAAACATTGGCCGTGCCGCAACCGTAACAAAAAATGGTGCGTTCCTCTAGACAGTTTTGCCATGTGTGACCGGCTTCGCGACAATTCCAACAAACGAATTTTCCTTGCACAGCGGCAACTTCATATTCCTCGTCTGGGTCTGGAACTATTTTATTATCTTCGGTTTCCCCTTTTTGAATTTCAAAAATTTGTCTGCGTCCATTCGCTTTGGCGTTAGAAATTACTTTTACTTGAGGGCTGAGCTCTTGTGTTAGATTTTCTTGCATCTGTACTAATCTACGAAGGTGACCTATTGATGCGATGGATTGATATAGTAACTTTTGTCGTATCTCTGGCAACAGGTTGTAAAATTTCCATCAGCTCCTCTTCCTCAAACTTTATACCGAACTTGTCAATCAAAGAAGCTACCTCATCGTAAAAACAAACAAAAGATTCTCCAGCTTTTTGCTTTCTCGCACGAATCATTTCTTTGCTCATAAAATCTGATCGATAGTCTTTATATTGCTGACGAATAGCTGAACAAAACTCGCTCCATACTATTCGCGGGACTTGCTTATGATATCTCCAATACCACTCGCGGGTTTTTCCTCCAAATAATATTTGAATATGTTTACACACCCCAATAAAATCACTATCAAGAGTTTCCTTAGGGGCTTTTACTCTATAAATAAATTCTTCTACTCCTAGACCTTCTGTAGATCCGTCAAAACGTAGATTCCATTTCTGCATTACATTTGCAATTTTTGCATTTTGAACAGTTGTAGGGCAGGGCGAACTTATCAAAGATCGGGTTTGGACCGTGTCTAATGGGACTTCTCGCTGGCCTAAATTCATAGGTAACGACGATACTACACGAGAAACTGTTTGTTCTATCATATTTTGTATGACCGTATAATCGATCTCTCGATTAGGACGAGTATTATTACCACGATTGGGTCTTGCTCTTCGCTGATTAGGCATGGTTCTAGGTAATTGCGGTTCTGGTTGATTACTACTGTGACTGGCATCTAAGCATGATGCTGGTGCTTCGCTAACTGATACAGCTGGTTCGTTGAGCTGTTCTGCTCTGTCTCTTGGGACTTGACTTAGCTGTTTTGTAAAATTACGAGTCCATGCTCGAGAAGTGCTGGGTGCCAATGACAAATGTTTTTCCTTAGCTTTTGGTGAACAGTTGCCTACTACGAGCTTTATACTAGACACATTTATCTCACTCTCACAAATTGGGCAATGCTTTTCCTTTTCTAGTAGAGCTTCCAAACAGGATTTATGAAAAATGTGTTTACAGGGAGTACAGAAACATGTTTGCGTGTTGTCCAAAACCAAGGAACAAATTTTGCATATGTTTTCTGCTGGAGTGTCCATATTTGGTGGACTAATTATTTTCCTAAAAGTGACATGACTGGGTACATGATTTGAAATCGTAACTAGCTAAATGAAGCTAAAGAATATTGGTAACTTTACTATTTTTGTTTTGGGCTATTGCATCTACAAAATTGTTTCTTTTAGTCAGGCTTTGGCCTTTTCAATCTTCTGATCGGCAAGGCTATACTATCTGTATTACCAAGATCCAGACACCAGAACATTAAATCATCCAAGTCTTGCTATAAAACAATATGTTCGTGTTCTCTTCGATTTATTTAGACGTTCAGCTGTCGTAACATGATCCAAAATCCAATCAGTACTGATATCGAAACATCCAATATACAATAATCTAAATTGTTAAGAAAAGTTTGAACGACTTTACTAAACGAGTGCTTTTTTATCGAGGACCTTAACTAAACGAGCAATTTGTGATACAGAGTTTTGAAATTCTTGTTTACATTCATTCCTGCTTTTAACTTTGCGGCGGAATATTCCTAACAGAAACATCGGCTTCGCCAAGCAGACTTAAACCGTGCAGGTTCATTTATCCGCGTAAGTTAAACCATAATATAGTCTAACAAAATCGACGAAAAATTTGAAACCTCATGTTTTGATCTTAAGACTTTCCTGATATACTTGAACTCAACACTTTATATCACTTAGGGTAGAACTACATACTTCTAATGTGGTCTGATGTCAAAATAACCACATGCCGTAACTTAAATAAACTTCTTGTCTATATCTAATATTGTCAAGGAGTTGAGTATGCTTTCATCTTGCCCCACACGTTTGGGCGCCAAAAATTTTATGTAACCTTCGTATTCGGTTTTTCGTTGCGCGCCCTAAATTTTATATAATCGGTTCTCCTATCACAGCGACGATAAATCTATCGATAACCAAACGAAGGCGGTAGGTGAATTGCAGCAGATCGAGATATTCTGGTTCCGTAGCTCATTATAATTTCAGATAGGAGCATTTCGAGTTGTACAGAATAAATTTTAAAGAAATATTTACTGACTAATTTTGAACCGCTGGTCTGGTTTGACTCAACATTTTGAGATTCCGAACTTTCAGTCTTGCAAAACGATGGAACTCAAAGTAAATTAAACTATTGAATAATAAGGACTAAAACTAGTAGTATACGAGAGAGCTTACAAGTTACGCATTATTAATTATGGTAGAAGATTATAGTATAAATAAAAATGTAGAAGGAATATTCAATGAATCTTATTTCAAGTTCTCTTTTAATTTTTTTTTTTTTTTTTTTTTTTTTTTTTAAATTCTTTAAAGTTATTTTAAATTTTCGAGTCGCACAAATTCACTCATTGCTTTTGATTGCTCTTCAAGTCAAACATTATTTACGAAAAATTTTTTTTATACCATACACCCATAGGGTGAAATGGTATATTAAAGTCGCCAAAATGTATGTAACAGGCAGAAGGAAGCTTTTCCGACCCCATAAAGTATATATATTCTTGATCAGTATCAACAGCCGAGTCGATCTAGCCATGTCCGTCTGTCCGTCCGTCCGTCCGTCTGTCCGTCTGTCCGTCTGTCCGTCCGTATGAACGCCTAGTTCTCGGAGACTATAAGAGATAGAGCCACCAAATTTGAAATGTAGGCTCGTGTGGTATGTAGAGTGATCGAGTTTGTTTCAAATTTTTGCCACGCCCCTTTCCGCCCCCGCAATTCAAAAAAAACGTTTATCTCAAAAACTATTGCAGCTAGAGACACCATATTTGGTATGTATATTTGCTTAGTAAATGCGCTCATTTTGTAATTATAAAGATTTTGCCACGCCCCTTTCCGCCCCCGCAATTCAAAAAAAACGTTTATCTCAAAAACTATTGCAGCTAGAGACACCATATTTGGTATGTATATTGGCTTAGTAAATACGCTCATTTTGTAATTATAAAGATTTTGCCACGACCCTTTCCGCCCCCGAAATTTGAAAAACTCGATTATCTCCCGTAATTTTTTACCTTGTGGAATCAAATTTGGCACACTTGAATTTGATACTAATACCCAGCAAACTACCAAATTTGATCAAAATCGGACAAAAAATAGCCAAGTTATGCATATAAACGTTTTTCCATAAGGCCGGAGTTGGCCGTTGGCGGGTGGGGCGCTAGGGTGCTCATATGCATGAGTGAGCGAGATACTAAGATATGCTTGTAAAAAGCATGTGAACAGAACTTTATTAAAATAGGCAAATGCTGTTATTATTTTGTTATTTGTTATTACAAATTTGAAATATTTGTTTTACTGGTGTATGGTATACCTAAGTCGGCGAGACGACTTACTTACTTCATTTATATTCAATTCGATTATTGGGTTGATTACAAAACGCTGAAACAGAAATTACATCAACAAAATCAGAGTATCAATTGACTACCGTTCTCCATGGTTCGCAAAAACTTGGTTAAATGTAGCCGAATTGATACTGCTTAATACACTAGGCACTTACCCCATAGTTTAATCGCTGAAAGGCCTTCCATCGATGCACTGTGGGAAGGTGTTTGTATGATGATTTCTCCTTCGCGCTTTATGACCACCATTAACTCCGTTCACTCACTTTGCTTTTACATTTACTCTATTTTACGTTACTCTCGACTCGAAATATTTAATATAACCTTAACGAGATTTTAATCGATTCAATATTTGACTTATTTACATTTTTTTTTTTTTTTTTTGGTTTAACTTGATTAGGACTTGAAATTTAAAAATAAGATCAGAAATGAAAATATCGAGACTTAAAGATTTCGTTCAAAACGAGGTCAATTTCAAAAAAACAATTGTAGGAGCTTCGAGGTGGTCACATGGAATGCGCTAAATCGGGCAACAGCAAGCAGTATCCAGAATTTGGAAAAAATCCAGTTCACCGAAGGTTAGGACACCTTTCGGGAAATGAGACACTTTGGCCGCACTGTAAGCCTTAACTTAGAAACGATGTGGCACTGCCGGTGTTTAGTTGGCGGTGTCTTTTCAATGTCCTGAACGCCAATTCCAGAAGGCAACGACAACCGAAAATTCGAATACACGTGCTCCGGCACCAGAAATGGATATTTGTAAACTCGCCGGTTCCCAAAAATAATCCTCCCAAACGAAAGCTACCAGGAATATTGGCCGGAAAAAGTAAGGTTTCCAATCTAGGATTTGGAGTAAGATGCAGATGGCGGCGGGGCAAAAATTCGAATTAACCTACATACCTGCTATGATTTATAACCAAAGATTTGGGCTACAGCTTTTTTTATTGAACACTTTTCTCCTCGGAATTAAAATGAAAATGAAGCCTAGCAGAAAAAAATGAAGCGCGTTGCCACCTCAAGAAAAACGATAGATCATTTATCGCTATCCCCCTATTATGCGGTTATCGCTCGATCGATACCAATATTTTTATTTATTGATTAATCGCTATTGGCAAAGTGGCGCGTAAAGACGTTAAGTTTAAAAATTTGAAAGTTTAAACTAGCGCACGCTACAAGTTATCACATTCGCATACATACATACATAGGTACATATAGTACATACATAAATACATATGTATTTAAATATTTTAGATTTATACGTTTACTTACTCAGCTAAAACATCATTAAATATTTTTTTAATGTCGTTGTTTTTGTTATTTTGGCAATCTTTTTTTATTTCACTAAGCACACTTATTTTTTCCATTTCGTGGCCCTGTGACCCATGAGCATGAACCATGTATTCTTCTTTTGAAAAAACGTTACTTTTATCTTCGGCCAGATACACTCGCGCTTTGCAGCCGGCTACACGACACGTCTATTTGGTGGAACCGTTCTTTAACTGTTTATTATACCCTTGCAGAGGGTATTATAAAATTGGTCAGATGAAGGATAACGCACAGAAGGAGGCGTTTCCGACCCCATAAAGTATATATATTCTTGATCAGCATGAGAAGCTGAGTCGATATAGCCATGTCCGTCTGTCCGTCTGTCCGTCGGTGCGTACGCGTTTTACTCAGCCATCTTAAGAGCTATAGGGTTGAAATTTTTTTTGGGGGCTTTTTATTACTTTTTACATATGTACCCTGATTATGCAATTAATGAATCCGGTACGTTTAGTATTCTTATTGTATATCATATTTACATACAGTTTTGCATAGTCGGCTATGCTTAATTACACTCTTTGTTTTCGGCACGCGACATAGCGGAAGATGGAAAGCAAAATTTGACAAAGCGAAGATGAAACTTTGCATTGTTGTTTTTGTTTATCTTTTGGGCTCGCGCCACTTCCTAATTTTCGTTTGTAAGTGTTGTTGTTTTTTATTTCCTTTTGTTTGCGCGTCGCTATGCACTTTGCATTTCTCTGTGCATTTGCGATAGATTTTCGTAAGAGCAGGAGTGAAGTGTTTTAATAAAAAATTAAATTTCAGTGAAAATTCATTAATAAATAAAGGTAAGTGCAATTTAATATTATTTAGATTAAGCACAATAAAATTTGGAATAGTTACATATATATTTTGCTGGCAAAAAGCGTTTTTTTTTTTGCTTTGAAATACAACACTATGTATGTACATATATGTTGTTAGTGTTTAATAAATAAATAAATAAAAAAAATTAATAGCTTTATTTGTACTTGAATGCAAATAAAGATTAATGCAAGAAACTAAAGCAAAAGCAGTGAAAAATAAGTGGATAAATTAAAGAATGAAAAGTGAAAGCAAAATAAAAACAAAGTGATTTGCCAGCAAAATTGAGTAATGCATATACCAGGTTCAATCCCGGGCCGTTCCCAAAAAAAATATTTTTTTTTTTTATAATCTTATTTTTTTTACGTTAAAAAATTAACCATACAACACATGGCACACAAGTTTAAATATTTTTTGTGATCTAATTATATAACTAATTATGAAAGAAAATCAAATCAATTAATTCGTAATTGGTTTACAATTGCTGAATTCTCGTTTTAATTGTTTTTTTATAACAAATTATTTATTATTATTGTAAAATATAAATTATCATAAATTATCCAATTTTGTGTTAACTTCAATATTATTGTAAATAAAATGTAAACAAAAAAATTCAAAAAATCAACAAATATATTGTCTGAAAATAAAAACTTATTTAAAAAGTTTAAAAAAACATAAATTTAAATCAAATATGGCATACTTTTACTTATGGTTTATTTTTTATACAAAAAATAAAATTATTCTAAAATAAAAGAAAATTTTGTTCTTTTTAAATTTGAAAACTTACCCCCTCATTAAGTTAAGTAAAATTATTCAAATATATGTATATATGTATACTTTCTTTTTTCCAGCCCCTTTTGTTTTAAATTAAAGGTAGTTCATTTTTGAAATATGTATAAATTTAGGAAAATGCTGAGTAGTAGGCAAATGCGTAGGTTATTAAAGAGGGAGAGAGACGCTTTAAATTCAAGAAGTGCGTCTCTAGAATTAGGATCTATTCAAAACATACAAGAAAGTGGCCAGTTTCAGGCAGTCAGCGAATTCATGTCAGTTGAGGAAGAAACTATGGCCACTATAGGAGATATGATAGGTAGCGTAGAAGCACAAGCAATCGTTGGTGATGGCTTAAATGCACAATTGAAAAATTGGTATTTAAAGCATAAACCAAAACGAAGCTGTGCTATTGAATTAGTGAATATTTTAAATTCACATAATTTAAAAGTTAAGCCCTTCTATAAGTTTAATTGCTCCGAAAAGCCTGACATTGCTGTAATAGGAGGCGGCACCTATTTACATATAGGCTTGTCGAAGCAATTAAATAAACTTTCTATTTTGCCCAAGATTCCCGATGTATTACTTGCGTTGTTTAAAAGTTCGCGTGTGCAATTGTGGCCCATACTTATTCGTTTAAATAATATTTATAAATGTCCTGTTTTGCCGATCGGAGTATTTATGGGTCACAATAAGCCATTTAACTCCGATGAATTTTTGTCCAAATTCACAATTGAGTTGTCCGAGATTATGAAAAATGGCTTAACCATTGGAAATAAAAAAGTTCACTTAGAACTTCGCGGTATTGTGTGTGATGCTCCTGCAAGAGCATTTGTTACTGGCACGCCTGGTCATACTTCCAGTCACGGTTGTAGCAAAAGTTGACTCTGTTTTAACATTCAGTACTAAAAGTGCTGAATTAATATCAGATGAAGACTTTCGCAATAGAAAGTATCCGTCGCATCATCAAGCCGAATATTTAAACATTCAGTCCGCATTTGAAAAAATTGGTGTTTTAATGATAACACAAATACCACTCGACTGCATGCATCTTGTTGAATTGGGTGTCATGCGTAAATTTTTGACTAGAATAAATACAAATAGAGTTGTCAGTAAAATATCAAAAACTGACAAAGAGAAAATTTCCGAAGCATTAATATCCATGCGAAAATATATTCCGAAAGAGTTTGCAAGAAAGCCGAGATCTTTAGTAGAGCTTGCCAATTGGAAGGCAACTGAGTACAGACAGTTTTTGTTGTATACTGGGATTGTAGCTCTTAAAGATACAATGAATGGTGACCAGTATTACGAGTTTTTATTGCTTCACTGTGCTTACAGGTTGTTATGCTCCCAAAAACAAAGACACAGTAATGTGGAAAATTGTCAGCGAATGTTGAACTTATTTGTTGAGAATTTTCCACTGGTTTTTGGGGAAAACAGTGTTTCCTACAATGTTCACAGCTTAGTCCACTTAAAAGAGACTGTTGGGCAAATCGGTGATCCGATTTCAGGCTCCTCATACTCTTTCGAAAATTATTTGCAAACTCTTAAGAGATTTGTCTGAAAGCCGACACAAATTTTACCACAAATATATAGGAAAATCACAGAAGATACTTTTTTTGTGGAGGCAGAAGAAGAAATAGAGTTAGCTGAGAACTTCTTAAAAATTAAGGGTTGCACTCTTAGCAATAGAAGGCCAGATAAATATTGTTTCATAGGTGAAAGCATCCCATTTCAGGTAGTTTCTTTCACAGAGCAGCTTGGTGAAATATTTATTGTAGGGAAACGATTTGCAGAGATTAGAAGTTTTTTTAATGAGCCTATAAGCTCAAGCAGTATAGGAATATATTTCACCGATTTAGAAATGGCATCAACTTTGGAAAAGTTTTCTGTGTCCGATTTTGTGACCAAAGCGGTAGCCATGCCGTATAAGGGGGGTTTAGTAGTTGTTCCCATGCTGCATCTGTAGGTAGCTAGAAATGGGGAAATGGAGGTGTTTAGTCCGTAGGCATACTTTTAGTATGAATCGGGCATATTTATTGCGACGGCGCATTAAATATCTTTGGAAAATTCACCCACCATGGTTCGAAAAACCAAAAAAAAAACGAGCTATGGAAGTTAACTTCGGCCTTGCCGAAGTTTATATACCCTTGCAGTTCTTTATTATATTTAATTCGATAAGAAAAGTGAAATTTCATACATCAACAGCATTAGTTGTCGTATTATGAATATGCTCAAATATTTTTCAAACTACTGAATTCAAAACACATTTAATGATTATTTAACAATATATGATATAGTAGTCCGATCCCGATGATTTTCATACTTTATCTCACACAGGTAATAAAGAGTCTCCAAAAAAAATTTCAACCCGATATCTCTTAAGATGGCTGAGTAAAACGCATACGCACAGACGGACGGACAGACGGACAGACGGACAGACGGACAGACGGACATGGCTATATCGACTCAGCTTCTCAAGCTGATCAAGAATATATATACTTTATGGGGTCGGAAACGTCTCCTTCTGTGCGTTACAAACATCTGACCAATTTTATAATACCCTCTGCAAGGGTATAAAAAAGGGGGGAATTTGAATTTTGAATGACAACAGTAAATAATATATTTTTTCTTCAGAATGGCCGACCAAGGAAGCTCCAAAAAAATGATGAAAATGAGCTTTGAAGCTTTGAGCTTTATTTCATATATTACAGACGCGACCCTTCGCTCAGATGGCGCAGAACAAAGTAAGTATATAAATAATAAATAGCCAAATATTACAAATTTTGAATTTTCTCTCTTTTTTAAACTTATTACAGAATCTAATGAACCTGAGATAAGTAAGTACTTGTAAAGAATTTATTGGCAACCTGTAATTCAATACTAATTTCTTTTTGCAAACATTTCTTTAAGACAACACTGTCATGTTGAGGCAGTTAACGGCGGAGGTCCAGGAGCTATGGTTGCAACGCAAAACGTCATGATCAGACAAATGATGAAGATGATGATCCAGGAGGAGGCAACAGACATCGGATTTCCATTAATTGGAATCGAACAGCTTGTAAACATGGAGAGCAAACTGGGTCCCAGCAACAGGAAACATTATGTAAGCTACTTTTGACAAAACGGAATAGAGACCTATATTAATGTTTTCTATTTGGCAGTTGAAAAAAATTACGTTTTTAGTCTCCCAAGCTGCGCCTGGGAAATCTATACGGCAGGTATTGGACGATTCCTTAATAGAGAGCCACAATGTCGACGGGAGGAATGGGAAACATAGCTTGAAAGCTTATCCCAATTTCCTCTCCGTGTTGCTAGGTAAGGAATATAAATTTAAACGTGCATTCTTGATTGCCTGATAAATTTTTATCTTTTCAGAATCAATTCACAACTCTCACCCCGGCGAGCCTGCCGAAAATACCCTAAGAAATAGTTTGGCCTGTGCCAAAAATACTTTCAATAAACAAAATATCAAAGAAGCTAACTTCGGCAATGCCGAAGTTTATATACCCTTGCAGTCCTTGGCAATAATTTTTTTACATTTTGAAATTTCTTTCCTTGCAACTCAATTCATCAACACACAAACAAAACATTCAAATTATTTCTCTCTTTACTACAATTTTTTAAGCAAAGCACAACACGCATACACATACATACATACGTGTAGCGCTACGTCTGTGTGTGCGTATGCATGTGCTCTGTTTGATTTCCTGATGACGTAGAACCGATTTGTATTGACTGTAACTTGTGTTCTATTTATCCGATCAAACTCAAATTTTGGGATCTGAGATTTTATATCAAATTCTATTATATTGGTAAATTTCATGGGGATACTCCAATTTTTGCAAAAATTTTTGTTCTAGAGCTATATGATATAGTAGTCCGATCCTGACAATTTTCATACTCTATTATCTCCCGGCTAAAAGTAGCTCAAATATGAAATTTCATTCCGATAGCTCTTAAGATGCCAGCGTGAAGTTGATTTGCACAGACGGACGGACGGACGGACAGACGGACATGGCTATATCGACTCAGCTTCTCATGCTGATCAAGAATATATATACTTTATGTGGTCGGAAACGTCTCCTTCTGTGCGTTACAAACATCTGACCAATTTTATAATACCCTCTGCAAGGGTATAAAAAATAGAAATAAGAATGTAACATAGATTTAAATAAAATGAACACAATTGTATAAAATTATATTGTCACTTATTTTTGGGAATGAAATGTCCATTAATGTTTGGTTGACATGTCGCCGCAAATTCGATTGTAAATCCGAGCTAAATTTTGCTGGGACATTGCGTCGACATGGTCGCCGCTAATTCGATTGAAAAAACAACCACCATTTTACTCAGACATTCCGGCGAAATGTCGCCGCAAGCTCCGTTGAACGCACGACCGACTTTGTTATTCGTGTTCAGAGGAAATTCCGGCGACCATGTCGCCGAAAAATCGAGAGAATGTCCGAGGCGCTAGGACATGCAATGTTAAATGTCGCCGCAAATTTGTGTGGCTTGTCCCCTGAAATTCCGAGGCGACATCTCACAAATCGCCTCGGATTTTCTGAGGAATTTGCGGCGACCGGTACTGAAGGGTATCTACATACGTATGTATATATGTGTATAGTATACATACACTGTATACATAATTATGTATGTAATAAAATATTACAGCGTAGCATTTTAAAATAATACATTTCTACTTTTAGTGTAATCAATATCCTTAATACAGGTGCATTTTTAGACAACAGTATCAGCTATTACATTACGAATGTTCTAATTTTTTAAGCATATGCTATTGAATTTTAGTTTTTAATACATAAGTAGATTGTTCTACCTATCGATTATTTCGATAACAACACAAAAGGTATCGATTTAGTGTAAGATGGCGATAAACAAGATATTCCCTTGGCAATTATGGTGTCAAATTTTAAAAATTTTAACTTCGGTAATTTTCCATATATTAGTATTGTATCAAGTGTTGAGTAAAGTGTTAATTGCGAAAAAATACTATCTGGTTTGGTAATATTTAGTATTTTTGCGGTATTTCAAACAAGTGTATAACAAATGTATTTTTAGGCTTGGTCACATTAAAAAACGAATAAGTAAGAATAATTGCCCGTTTTCCAATTGATTTTTAATAAGAAACAAAAACATTTAAATTACATAGTAATTTGTGCTTTTGAAAAGTGTGTGCGCTTCCTATAAATTTCGCGTTCGCGAGTGAAGTCAGTGCTACTTTTTGACGAACAAGTTTTGGAAAACATCGCCAGTTAATTTTTTGCGTTTGTACTAGTCTTTTTTAAGACTTCTCTCTTTCTAACTATTAATCATATTATCTAACTTTCAGCTTTATTTTACATATCTAAATTATATTATCTTACTTTCAGCTTTTTTTTCACATCTAAATTATATTATCTTACTTTCAGAATATACCATATTACTTTTTTAGACAACTTATTTATAATATAGCATAATTTTAAGGTTCTAACATGCCTCGCTTGTCGAGAAAATCTGCTGAGCAACGACGACGAGAAGCTGCAAATCGGGTTTCTTACTTACCGCCAAGAACGCATGGCAAATAATCGGCAAAATGATTTGGAAAGACGGGAAAGGGATCGTAGACAGGAAGCACTAGCACGTGCTAGACGACGAGCCGATAGAGCCTACAGGCTGCAGGAGCAGGAGGCTAACACTGCTCAGCACATCGTTCGGAGACAGGATGACACGTTCAGGCAGCAGGAGCGCGAACGGGACGCACAAGCCCACTTCGTTGCTCGCCAAGATCCTGATTATCGTTCGATGGAGCAGGAGGCCAACACTGCTTAGCACATCGTTCGGAGACAGGATGACGCGTTCAGGCAGCAGGAGCGCGAACGGGACGCACAAGCCCACTTCGTTGCTCGCCAAGATCCTGATTATCGTTCGATGGAGCAGGAGGCCAACACTGCTTAGCACATCGTTCGGAGACAGGATGACGCGTTCAGGCAGCAGGAGCGCGAACGGGACGCACAAGCCCACTTCGTTGCTCGCCAAGATCCTGATTATCGTTCGATAGAGCAGGAGACCAACACTGCTGAACATGCTGTTCGCAGAGAGAATCAGGATTACAGAGAAGGCGAGCGGAACCGTGATGCAAATAACCGTCGAATTGCAAGAAGGAATCCAGGCACAAGAAGGCGGGAACAGAATTTAAATTCATCCCAAAGAAGAGTGAGTCGAAGGCAAGCCCGAATTCTGGAGCAACAGATACAGGATATAAATGAGGCACGAGTTAATAATAATTTTCGGCGAGACCCTCAGAATCGAGAAGCGGAGTCTCAGCGACAATCGCAACGAAATAGGGACGCCAGAGCTGCACTGTCTTCTGAGGAGTTGCAGGAACACAGAGACTTGCAGACACAGCAGCGCAGGAGTGCCGTACGTCAAGCGTACCTCCGAAATATCAAAATGGGCCCCACGGAAATATGCATAAGCTGTGGTGGCACATTTTTTAAACAAAATGTAAAGAGTTTGAACAAAAATCAAATTTCTCTTAAGTTTCGCCGATTAGACATCTCGAAAGCCTTCTATTTGTCAATAAAATTTCATTCTGAAAATGGCACTTATAGAACACTACTTGCCGCAGAGCAATAAATACTGGAAAAATTCCAAACTTATGCCTTTCAGAAGGTTTTGCATTCGCTGAAACTCCCGAATGCATGCAGGATATATCATGCCTAGAAGAAAGACTTATTTCACCCGTAATCCCATTTATGCGAATTATTTCCCTAGGCTTTGAAAGACAGTGCGCAGTAAGAGGAGCAGTTGTTAATGTACCTATTTCCGTAAATGATACAGTAACAGCTCTGCCACGCACCTTTGATAACACCCATGTGGTGCAAATACTTCTAAAACGGAAGCTAGAGTACAGACATAGTTTCATGACTGAGACTATTCGACCAGCAAAAGTTATGGATGCGTTAACATTTTTGGAAAGCACGGAGCTATACCAAAAGCATGGTATTTCTGTCGTACATAACTGGCTTGGCGAACTTGCAAACAATGAGGAAGTACCATTTATAGCTGATGACCGAGATCGCCCAATTGTGGAGCAACTCCTTGCCGAACAAATGGAAATCGACCCTCAACTAGAAGGCAATGAGGAAGAAGACAATTTAAATCCCGGTGGTCAAGAAACTTTACTGGAAAATGAGCCCGTTGAAAATGCAATTATTGCACGAATAGCAATGGCTCCCGGTGAAGGCCGTCGACCTGTGGACATGACGATACAGGAAGATGCTGAAGAGTTATCATTTCCATCCATTTCATGCGGACAAATTTTCAAGGCAAAAACAACATATGGTCGCAAAGCAAAGTCTCAACTTCGATACTACGACCGACGCTGCGCAAAGGTACCAAAAATTTTGTACATGTACAAACGATACGAAATGACTCGCATAAAAAATGCCATTTCTATTTGCCTTAGGAAAAAATCAGGCACGGCTCATGTTGCCGCGGCTAACATGATGGATGAATCCTTCGTCAATAGCCTGGTCCAGCATGACGATGGATATCATCTTCTTAAAGGCTTGCGTTCCTCTCCAGCACATTGGGAAGCAGAGAAGAAAAAAGTTTTAGCTATGATTCGCCAGTTTGGATTGCCCACTTTCTTCATTACTCTCTCAGCGGCCGAGACCAAATGGAATGAACTTCTGGTAATTCTATCCCTTCTCATAGACAAAAGAATCATCAGTGAAGAATATGCATCGAATCTGTCAGCATCAGAGAAAGCACGGTTGATCCGCTCAGACCCTGCGACATGCTCCAGATATTTTGATCACCGGCTTCATCAGTTAATGAAACTTTTCAAAAGCAAAGATATTTTTGGCGATTTTGGACTGTCTCATTATTATTGGAGAATAGAATTTCAACAACGTGGCTCACCACACTCTCATGGGATGTATTGGTTAAACGGAGCTCCAAAAGTGAAGAACACTAATGGATCGTTAAACACAGAAGATGTTATTAGATTCATTGATATGTTCATTTCTACTAACGGAGATAATGAGGAGCTTCAAGATGTTCTTAGGTATCAATACCATAAACATAGTGCCACATGCAAAAGAGAAATACGTAGAGAAAGCAAATGTCGGTTTAACATTCCCTATCCGCCAATGCCAGAAACTAGAATTCTAAATCCCTATGGAGAGGAGGAAACTGTCCAAGAACAGTATAAACAATACTGGAATCGCATTCAAGAGCTCTTGGAAGAAAAAAGAAACCTCCCAAATAATGAACAAATAGAATTAAATAATTTTGAAAATTTTCTTAGTCGTTTGGATCTTCAATATGCGGATTATATTCAAGCCGAACAAGCTTAAAGAAGCCTCAAATATTCCTTCCAAGAAAGTTCACTGATATTATGCTGAACGCATATAATGAAGATATTTTAAAACTACACAGAGCAAATATGGATATCCAATTCATATTGGATGCATATGGTTGCTGTAGTTATATCATAAATTATATAAATAAATCGAATAGAGGAGTATCAAAACTGCTACGCGAAGCCATGGATGAAATTACTGCAGGTGGTCATCGAGATCGATCGATTAAGGAAAAACTGCAGCATCTTGGTAGCAAGTTCATAAACGGATCAGAGATTTCAGCTCAAGAAGCCGTTTATAATATTCTAGGGCTTCACATGTCAGAAACGAGCCACGGAAATATATTCATCAATACCTCTCATCCTGAACAAAGAGTTCGGATGATAAAGTCAAAGAAGGAGTTGGAAAGACTGCCTCCTGATTCGACGGATATTTATGTTGCAGGACTTCATGAGTATTACGTAATTAGGCCAGAATCTATGGAAGACGAATGTCTAGCCGACTTCGCTGCCATTTATGAACGTAAGTTGTCTCGTAGACACCGTGTGTCGGATGACACTGCCATGGAGGATGATTCCAATTCCAATTCCAGAAGTAGCAAGAGACCAAAATGTTTTTCAAGAAAGCGAATACAATCATAGCTCTGATGAAAATGGTCCCAGAGTTATAAAACTGCCACCGCTGATACCTGAAAACGATTTGTTTGAGCTGGTGCGCTCACTAAACAGGAAGCAGCGTCAATATTATGCCCACGTAATGCATAGAGTCAACGCTAATAACCCCTTTTACGAATATGTGGGCGGCGGTGCAGGAGTGGGAAAAAGTAGACTTATTTCTATAGTTTATCAGTCGCTTATGTTGAGGTTTACCACCGTGGCGGGTAGCAACCCAGAAGTGACTAAAATATTGCTTGGTGCACCAACAGGAAAAGCCGCCTTTGGAATCGGAGGTCTCACATTGCATTCGCTTTTTTCATTACCGGTGAACCAGTCTTCAGTTGTACTCCAGCCCTTAAATAACGATGTTCTCAACACCATTTATTCGAAGCTTATGGACCTAAAGCTAATAATAATTGATGAGATATCAATGGTGGGTGCCAAAATGTTGTCTAATTTGGATAGTCGGCTAAAACAAATATTTAGAACAACGGAATATTTTGGCGGAATTTCAATAATTGCCTTTGGAGATTTAAAACAACTTTCTCCAGTTTGTGATAGATGGATATTCCATTCTAACCCTAGAGACAACTACGGCGTTATTGCAGGGACTGCACTTTGGGATCTGTTTAAGTTTTATGAACTCACAGAAATCATGCGACAACGCGAAGATTGTGCTTTTGCAGTAGCGTTGAATAATATGTCAGAAGGTAAAATGACCGATAGCGATATTGCTTTAATAAAAGGAAGGGAAGTCAATACTGGAGTGTTGAACACAATCCCTGATGAAGCGATTCGACTATTTTATTCAAATGCAAAGGCAAACAGTTATAACATAATGAAACTGGCACAAATCAATACTGAAGAATTTATTTCTACAGCAAAGGATGCAAATAAAATAAGGATCTTGGAAAACGTTAAAGGATTCAAAACCTCGGACACCCGAGGCCTTCCATATACCCTCATCCTTAAAACTACCGCGAAGTACATGATAACAGTGAATATCAATACTAGTGACGGATTAGTGAATGGCGCAAGTGGACAACTTATGGGAGTTGACCGCTTACCAAGTGGAAAAGTATCGACACTTTGGGTTAAGTTTTTGGAGGAGTCAGTTGGAGCTGAAGCCAGGTCCAAAAAAAGAAATCCAGCCCATTCTGATTGGACCCCTATTGAAGCTGCTCTAAGAACTTTCCAATATCGAAAGAATGAACAGGTATCAATAGAACGCAGCCAGTTTCCAGTTGTGCCTGCTGAAGCGATAACAATACATAAAAGCCAAGGTGCCACTTATAACAAAGTAGCGGTGACCTTTCAAGATGGCATGAGCCGATCTGCCATTTATGTAGCTTGCAGTAGAGCAACCAATGCATCGGGATTATACATTATTGAAAAATTTTCTCCACCGAGGCAAATGCAAGAATCTGACCCAGTCTGCATGGAGCTAAACAGTCTCAGAACTGAGAAACTTCTCACTCCTTGCCACAATTGGATTCTCGACAAACCACTAGACAATTTTCTAGTATATTATAACAATATACAAGGTTTCCATCTGCGAAGTGCCGATATATTATATTTTTAAACTCTGCAGATGTCCTATGCTTTGTGGAAAGCTGGACGAGAGATGAAGATGAATGTTGCATAAATGGTTTTGATATAATTGCAAGGATAAATGGATCCGCCCGAGTGGACAACAGAAGATCCCATAATGGAATTATTGTTTACGCGAAGACGGAAAGTGTAGAGAACATAGTTGTTTTAGAGCAAAGAAGCCTGGAAACGGAAAATCCGAGTCAGATATGTCAACTTGTAACATTTAAACGCATGGAAACTATATTTGTCGTCACGTACAGAAATCAATCGTTTCCTGTAACGCAGTTTAGAACTACAATTTCGACAATTGTGGAAGAATTGCAAGTTCACTACAGCAAAATAGTTGTTTTGGGCGATTTCAACATATGTCGCTCAACAGGCCAAGATCAATTAGAGTCTACTCTGAATGGTCTGGGGTTATCAACTCTTCTCGATAAAATCCCAACAACAAAACAACTGACCGAAATTGACTGGGCATTTTCAAGTATCCGCGAACCCCATATCAAAGCCCAAGTTTACGAAACACCATGTAATCACCATGATGGCATATTTGTTGGTGTGGAATAGTCATTTCCGTAAAATTCCGGTTTCTCCCTGTCTCTTCTTTTCGTTTATTTTTTTTCTCTACGGGAATCTTTAACAAAGTTGCTGACTGTACGCACTTTGGTTACTTTAGTTGTAAGTCGGGTCATAGCTGGACTTTAGACTTTGCTTTAATACAACTTATACTATGATTTCGTATTGATTTTGATTTGGAAACATGGGAGCGAGAATTGGTATGTGCTGGACGTCGAGCCGATAGAGCCTACAGGCTGCAGGAGCAGCAGGCCAACTCTGCCCAACATATTGTTCGGAGACAGAATGACGCGTTCAGGCAGCGAGAGCGCGAACGGGACGCAGAAGCCCACTTCGTTGCTCGCCAAGATCCTGATTATCGTTCGATGGAGCAGGAGGCCAACACTGCTCAGCACATCGTTCGCAGACAGGATGACGCGTTCAGGCAGCGAGAGCGCGAACGGGACGCACATGCCCACTTCGTTGCTCGCCAAGATCCTGATTATCGTTCGATGGAGCAGGAGTCCAACACTGCTCAGCACATTGTTCGGAGACGGGATGGAGCAGGAGGCCATTTTCAGAAAGTAGCGAAGCATCCTGAACTTATTAAAACGAAATATTTCACTGTTTGTTTTATAAATCTCTTAAACAATAATTTTCTTTTCTCTAACTCTCTCAAATAGTATTTTCAAAAGGAAGCAAAGCACCCCGATTGTTTTAAAAAGGAATATTTGTCTGGTCTAAGGAAAGTATACATATAATCTCTTAAACTATTATCCCTCTTTTTAACTCCTATAATATCATTTTCAGAATAGATCGAGGCATCCCGATCTCATTAAAAAGGAATATTGGTCTGGGTTAAGGAAAGTACACTTATAATCTTTAAACTATTGTTTTCCCCTCTCTTTAACTTTTTCAAATTGTATTTTCAGAACCAAGCGTAGCACCCGATGTTAAGAGTTAATTTTGTCTGGGCTAAGGAAAGTATAAATTTATTCTTTTCAACTTCTAGTTTCTTCTTTTCTCAATTCCTTAAACCTTTTCTTACAGAACAAGAGAAGTGTATTAATCTTTTGAATGGAGAACATTTATATCGCCCTAAGAAAGTCTAAACCTAATCTAGTATTATAAACTTTCTTTAACCCTTAATTCTTTTTTTTTAGAACGAAGGCAAGCACACCGAATAACCAGGAATATTTCTTCTGGCCGACGAAACGTCTAAATAATTTATAATTTCAAATAAAGATTTATATTGTTTAATAATCATTAAATGTGTTTTGAATTCAGTAGTTTGAAAAATATTTGAGCATATTTATAATACGACAACTAATGTTGTTGATGTATGAAATTTCACTTTTCTTATCGGATTAAATATAATAAAGAACTGCAAGGGTATATAAACTTCGGCAAAGCCGAAGTTAGCTTCTTTGATATTTTTTAATGTAAATTTGTTGCTCACTTAGAGTAAACAGCAACAAAGAACAACCCGCACGGCTTCCTCCTCTGAGCTCGAATTGTATATTTGCGTAGTCCATAATGCCTCACACAGCTCAAACAATTGAATCGAAATGTTTCCAAACGCTATTAATACTGAAAATATCAGTCCTAGGCAACACACTTTTGGCACGCAAGTTCTGTACTCAACTAACATGCGTTGCAAATTTCTGCTTTGTGCTAGCTTCCGAACCACACTCGGTGTTAGCGACAATACGCTGTCGCCCGCTATTCTTTAAGCGACAAAATGCGGAGATATGTCGTTTTTCTAACGGCGGAGATATGACGTTTTGAAACCACATATCTAGGCGCGAAATTATGTATATATGTATGTACATTCGATAAATGAACTATCGCCTCGAACTTATTTCGAGTACGTACATATGCATTCCTAATAACTATAAAGATATTAGAAAGTTTGAAATCAGAATAATCAATTCTTTCACAGAAATTATAAATTCAATTTATTTGTTCATCTTACATTACATTTTTACATTTGTTTCCGTTTTATGAACGATATTATATTTGGTTTACTTTTTTTTTTTTTTAATTTACATTTATTTTTAATTATAAATGAATATTTTGAGAGTTGCCTCAATGACTTCTTGGTTACAGCTTGGACATTTAGGTTTCCTATTTGAATTGCCCTCGTTGTGGGAAAGAATCTGATCCCAACACATGGCACAAATATTTACATGATTGCATGGACGCAGCAAAACTGACTTTGGGTTTGTTAAGCATACATTCCATGGATTCATTTGAACAATTGATTCATCTGATAGCTGACTTAAGTTGGAAGCATCCGAAGACAGCGATGTCGTTGAAGATTTCAGTTCAGGCGACAGCTAACATAAATTTGTTTCACTGTCCACACTGTTGAATAGGTCCTGCTTCGAAAATCTCTCATTGAGGGCCACAAAACGCGTCAGAAACACAAAAATATCGATATCTCCCTTGTCTAAAAGATCCATAGCGTCCATAATTTTTTAAGCACGGTCCTGTAAAAATGAGGATATTAAGTTCTTAGCTGCAATAAGAAATTTCATCTCCAGTCAACTTACACGTAGTTTTTTTGACGCTGGCTGGTTACCAATACCACCGTTTTGAAAAAGTAAATTAAATTCGCAACTTTTTTTCATATTCGGCATCAATAATACATTGGACAAATTTTAAAAAATGCCCCTCTGCTTGAATTGCCCCTCGAATTGTATGCTTCAACAGAGCCAGTAGTTCTAGTTGAACGCTTAAACACCGATATGTTTTGAGGTCCCTCCTATAAATAGTAATAAATTGTATATAATAAATTAAAAATCGAATCGAATAAATAAAAAAGTTAATATACCTTCAAAATCCACTGCTTTTTAAAATTTTTTAAAAAAGGGGAAAAAACGTTCTTGTCAAAGCAGTTACTTGAAATTCCAACATATTAAATGCTTCAAGAATATTATAATGTGGCAATAGCGGCAAATGCAAAAATTTCAGAAAAAGTATGTAGGCTTGTTTATTGCGATTGCCAATACATTTTCTTGCATTTCTCTTACAAGCTTGTGTAAAATGGAACCAGCAAGCATAGAAGTTCATGGTAGGATGCAAGTTTTTCAAAGCTGTGCGCATGGCTTTTTCATAATCAGATATAAAAGATGCACCATTTAAACAGCAAATATTGGAGCCAATGTATGTGAACAAATGCTGATAGCAAAGTTCTGTTTTTCTTGACATCAGAGCAAATATAAAAAGGAGTTATCTAAATATAAAAACATTTTAATTATTTAATAATATTTAAAATTGTACGATATTTACCTTCTGCAAATGTTTTATGTATATTATTAAGAGTTGCTTAAATTCTCCGAAAGGGCATACTTTAAATGTGGCATCAATCAAAAAATGTCTATTTTCCTCCGGAATGTTCGCTTGCATCAAATCGATAAACTTGTCTGAAAAAACATTTTGGAGAATTTCCCTTGGTCGTACCAAAGAGTTTCATAATATTGTCATCTTCAAAAGCTGTACGTACTTCGGTTGCTGAGCTAGGAGATTTAGGCAAGAAAGGCTGTCTCTTTCTTTGGAGAGTACGTTTGACAACATCGTAATTTATTTCAATCTCTTCTATTCCCAGCGTTTTTCTATTAGGAAAAAAAACGCATATAACAAAAATTATAAAAACAACACATACACTGCGGAGCTTAACAATAAGCGCACCCAGTTTTTCCAGTGTAGCTTTCGTAATAGACGGACTAGCGAAAAACTGTAATCGAGGTATGAAAGAGAATCGAAAACAAAATTTGGTGACAACACAACAACAACTGCAACGGAACTTATTTTTTCTGTATTTATGTATGTGATTTTCGGCTGGTGCGCAACTTTTGTTTTCGATTCTGTTTCATACCTCATTTACAGTTTTTTCTTACGAAAGCTACACAGAAAATACTGTGCGCGCTTATTGTTAAGCTCCGCAGAATATAATTCCACAGAATTATTTGCTAACAAACTGTTATAAATAGCTCAAACAATTGAATCGAAATGTTTCCAAACGCTATTAATACTGAAAATATCAGTCCTAGGCAACACACTTTTGGCACGCAAGTTCTGTACTCAACTAACATGCGTTGCAAATTTCTGCTTTCTGCTAGCTTCCGAACCACACTCGGCGTTAGCGACAATACGCTGTCGCCCGCTATTCTTTAAGCGACAAAATGCAGATGACCAATCACAGCTCCATTAGAAGCTGATGCAACATTACCGCCGAAATACAGAACCGATCAATCCGACTGTCGCCAGTCCATATAAATCAAGTACGCGCTTTACGCGCAGACATATAATATTATATTAAACTTAGATATATTAGGAATGCAGATTGTTCATTTATTGTATGTACATACATAAGTTGTTGCCAGAACTGTACGATATTGGTACATATATCGGATAGTTTATGTTGTTTGGTCTAATTATTAACCAGTCTTCGCACGGATTGAAATCTAATTGACAGTTGTATTTTCTTACGAAATGGATTCCTAGTATTCCATCACATGGAATAGCTAATTGGGAATTAACGTTGTGAAAGTCGTGTGGGATTACATATTTTGAAGATCGTATTTCAACAGAAGTGCACCCTATGGATTTAGTTACTTCTTGACTAATTCCTTGTATATTTGTGATTTTATTGGTTTCGATACTTTGAAAATTGTCGGAATTTTCTTTTACTGAATAGGGATTCCCGGAGAGAAGGAAAATAACCCAATCTTCATTCGCTGAATTCAAAATATGAACTGATTTTATTTACAAAAGTACAAAGTTTATATAGGATTATCTTAGACTCGAGTAGCTAACAATTGTTCTTAGAAAATGTTATTTTAGACTCACACCCTCGTATTTGGGGGTTGAAAAATTATTATTTTGGGCACAGCGTCGGCCACTTGACATCATGTCGCTATGATCTTTTGGGTTAGTTTAGATTTACAAGTGTTTTTTCCCACACCGCTTGTGGCAGATGGTATTTCTAGTCATATGCTAGGTTAGTTGTTTGGTACAAAGGTACAGTTGTATTGTATTTTCTTTAGTGCATCTGATTTGGTGAAGCCAGTTCAGATGAACACGATGTTTATTCTTAAACATTCTGCATAGGGGCGCCAAATGTGGCGTTTTGGAATCTTAGGTTGTTTTATACAAATTATTATTAATATTAAAATTAGAAAGATAACTAAGATTAAGGAAGCATGACCGGTTGCATGATGGAAGTAATTCTAGTAATTCAATATGATGTTCCTTTAATGATTGTAACTGGCTTCCTATTTTCTCCAACTCTGCCGAATGGTTTACTATGTTTGCTTCTACTGGACTCCATACGATACTTTCCATGTTACTAATGTCGCCTAGGAGCGACGTTTTAATAGCTACGTATGATTCTGACTGGATGCTATGATAATATGATGATATGATAAACAACTAAAATTTTATCTTCTGCCCTAGCCGTGCAGCCTATTTTGAGATTCAAAATTCCTTGCTCTGGAATATCCACTACCTCATACTGTTCGTTACCGCATTGGACTCTGGCCTTAGTTTTAGGTGGGACCTTGAACAACCAACTACTGCTACTATCAAATGCTACCCAGTAAGATCTTGTTGCAACGATCGTTGTGTATAGGCAGTTAGATTTGGTACTTTGTTTAAGCGCTGTCAGCTCACAGGCATTATCATTGGCACTATTCGATGGCCAACTTCCTTCACATGTTCTCCTGTTCGACTGCCAGTTACGACATTTTTGCATAGCTGGCTCAGACATTAGATGATATGAGTCTATTTCAAAGTTATATATTAAGTACTGGCTGTCTATATGGACCATTATCATTTGATTATTGTTTATTCGTACAGGCACTGGAACAACTTTATAGAGAAAAGACGGATGCCTACCAAAAAGTGGTATTTTTGCATTTATGATTAGTTTTCTGTCAATAAAGATACCCTTGGCCGTCAACAGGCCTTTAGGCTAGAGCCACCAAATTTGGTATGTAGGCTCATGTAGTATGTAGAGTGATCAAGTTTATTTCAAATTTTTGCCACGCCCCTTTTCGCCCCCGCAATTCAAAAAAAACGTTTATCTCAAAAACTATTGGAGCTAGAGACACCATATTTGGTATGTATATTTGCTTAGTAAATGCGCTCATTTTGTATGTATAAAAATATTGCCACGCCCCTTTCCGCCCCCGAAATTTGAAAAACTCGATTATCTCCCATAATTTTTTACCTTGTGGAATCAAATTTGCAAATCAGCAAAATACCAAATTTGATCAAAATCGGACAAATAGCCAAGTTATGCACATAAACGTTTTTCCATAAGGCCGGAGTTGGCCGTTGGCGGGTGGTGGCGCTAGGGTGCTCATATGCATGAGTGAGTGAGATACTAAGATATGCATGTAAAAAGCATGTGAACAGAATTTTTTATAAATTAGGCAAATGCATTTGTTATTACACATTTGAAATATTTGTCGGCGAGACGACTTACTCACTTCATTTTTTTACATTCATCCACTACTGAACTCAGTTGCCTTACAATCATGAAAAACTGGATGGATTCTCTATATACGTAATAGCTTTCTTTTAGTATTTTCGTCATATTTTTAATCCGGTTGTTCATGTTGCGAAAGCTATCATTTATTTCATCTATAGTTTTCTTAAGAATGTTTGCCGTGGAGTCTACTATAGATGTCTGCCTTTCTTCTAGGTGTTTCCGATTTTGCTGATTTGTCAGTAAATTTCTCATATATTCTTCCATCTGTACTCTGTCATCTGCATCCATTATGCCAAATAATATAAGGTACAGTGAAACAATGAATTGAAACGGTGCTCGTTTGCTTCTTGGCTTATTTTGACTCATGAACAATCTATTATTTTCTTCGATTTCCGTAATGCGTTTTATCGTGTTGTCTAATACGAAATGGCACTGGTCTTCGAAATTATATAACTTTTGACATAAATCCCTCATTTTAGGAATCAATCTGTCACCTTTAGTAAGCATTTCAAAATATGCCGACATGTCATAGTATACAACCAGATCCCATGAGAACGCTACTACCTGCACCTCACCCATTGGATCTAAGTACAATGCGGCTGTTGCGTTTAGTTCTTTTATCGTAATTTTTGGTCGATTATATTTAATGCTTGCTGCATTCGACAATTGATAAAGTAGCATCAACATTGCTAACATCATTACGGTTCCTACTTTGGACAGATGATCGAATCTGGTAGTTTTCCGATATTGGTTCTCCTCAACGTCTTCTGATGATTTTACCCCAATGAGTGGACAAATTTTACTTATAGGCCTTGTAATTGACCCTTCCTGCCTTTGTGAATTTCCTCAATCTTGCCTAGAGGCCACCTAGCTGGGTGACAATTTTCATCTTTAATCAGTACGACCTGTCCATTTTCTAAATTTTCTGTGGTTCGTCGTCTTTCCATTTCAACCAGAAATCTTTTTTCATTAATTTTAATTAATTAATTAATTAATTAATTATTAATTATTATTATTTTATTTATTAGGCTGTGTCTTGATCCATCGGGGTAATCTGACTTCTTCCAGATAGACCAAATTCTCCCTGAAGCATTTCCATTCTGTTGTTTCGTTATCGGATAACTCTTGATCCCAATTTTGCTCCGCTAGCCACAACTTCTGCATGAACAACTTGCCTATTACTGTTACTGGTGCTAGCCACCCTAGTGGATCATAAATTTTGGCTAGTATGGATAGCACCCCTCTTTTATTCATCTTCCTGTTTTCGTCACAGTTTACCTTAAATTTAAATTCGTCTTTAAATGGCTCCCACTGCAACCCCAAGGTTTTAATTGCTTCGTTCTCATCAATTTTTAATACTTTATTATCGCCTGTATTAATAACCTCTTCAACAATTTCCGATCTATTCTGGAAACCTGCAGAACTTTGTGTTTCGATTCTTGTACGGTACCCCCTGTCATTAAGTCATCCATGTAGAACTAATCTCGGATAATTTCACTAATCACTTTATCCTGACACCTGTTTGCGATTTCTGCAAGCACTCTTGTAGCTAAGTACGGTGCCGATGCAGTACCGTACGTTACTGTTGTCAATTTATATTTTCTTAACTTTTTCTGCGGGGAATTTCTCCACAAAATGTGCAAATATTTTTGATCGTCTTGTATCTGCATGCTACGATGCTACGTACTGCCATTTTCGTCATTTTAATATTATGTCGAATATGTCTTTTTGCATCATTACATCATTGAGACTTCTGTTATTCGTGATTTTTGCAGAAGCGTCAAATACAACTCTTAATTTAGTTGTCAAACTTTCTTCTTTTACTACTGCTTGATGTGGAAGGTAATAAGTACCTTCGTCCTTAGTTTCTACCATGTGGCCTAACTCCAAATATTCTTTAATGAACTTTTCATACTCCTCCTTAGTTTTGTATTTTTCTCAAATTTTTTCTCCACAAGCGCAGTTGCTTGTGCCTTTGAGTCACCTAAATCCCTTTCCTGCTTAAATGGGATCGTTACCACATATCTTCCAGAGTTATCAATCTTTGTTGTCTTGTTAAAATTTACTTCACATTGATTAGCTTCTATATCATCTTTTTCGTCTGCCTCCAACTCCCAAAAACGCTCCATATCTGTAACGTCTATTGTTGTAGATACTATAGACTCATCTCCTTTTGACTTTTGACATCCCGACACGATCCGGCCAAATTGAGTGTTTTGTTCCAGCAAGCCGTTAATCTTGGCAACTCCACTTTTTAAGATATGGGTATATACATACGTCTACCCCTATTATCATATCAACCCTACCAGGTTTATTAAATGTGGGGTCAGCTAGCACGTAAGTTTGCCATTTTGACATATCCTAGTTTCCTATTTTTAGCGGAAGAGCTTTCATTAATTGCGGTAATACAATTGCTTCAACCTTAATAAGTTCCTTCTTCGAATCACGTGTCTTCATTTCAATATTTACCTTATACTTCGACGTTCTACTTTTTGTTGCAGATACGCCACTTATTTCTGTTTGTTTCTTGATCTTAGGTAATTTTAACATTTGAGCGGCTTCTTCAGACAAAATAGTGCTCTGAGAGCCATTATCAATTAAGGCTCTTAATGTTTCATATTCTCCATTTATTTTTATACCCTTGCAAAAAGGGTATATTAATTTTGGTCAGAAGTGTGCAACGCATAGAAGGAAGCATCTCCGACCATATAAAGTATATATATTCTTGATCACCTCGACGAGACGAGTTCAAATAACCATGTCCGTCCGTCCGTCCGTCCGTCCGTCCGTCCGTCCGTCCGTGCGTCCGTCTGGATCGATGCGAACTCCTCCGAGACCGTAAGAGCTACAGAGCTGAAATTTTGCACGTAGGCTTGTATATACTGCAGGGTTTGTATATCTCGGATTCAGTCGGATCGGACCACTATATCATATAGCTCCCATACAAACGGCAAAGTCACGAACAGTGACTTTTCTCAATAACTTCGTTATTTTATCAGCAATTGCCATAAAAGTTGGTATTGGTCAGTTTTGTGTTTTTATTAATAATTGTGCCAAATTTGATCAAGATCGGGTGACTATATCATATAGCTCCCATAGGAACGATCGGTCAAAAACAGTGACTTTTGTCAATAACTTCGTTACTTTTGATGCGATTGCTTTCAAATTTAACATTTGTCAGTTTAATATATCTGTTAATGACTGTGCCGAATTTGGTAAAGATCGGGTAAATATATCATATAGCTCCCATAGGAAGGATCGGTGGAAAACAGTGACTTTCATCAGAAAGTTCGTTATATCCTATGCTAAGATTGAAGGCCGTTCATTCGCAAACATTACCCTTTTTAGATAAAACAGTTAGTTTAGATAAAAGAGTTACAAACAAACTTGCAAGGGTATACAAACTTTGACGCGGTCGAAGTTAGCCCCGGCCCTCTGGTTTTAACTTGTATTAGAGCTGTGGCCAACAGTTTTTGTTCTTCCGTAACACAAGTATTTACCTTCGTCTGTTTTTCCCCAAAATGAAGCATGGTATGGTGACCCTTGCTGCACATTGAGCAGACTATTTTATTAGTGCATCTCTTGTTGCTTGAATGCTTCAAGCATCGTATACACAATTGCACTTTTTTGGCTATTTCCACGCTTTCATTAGGTGTTAGCGCTTTAAACTTATAGCATATCGGTGCGCTATGCCAGGGACCTTTGCAGATCGGACAACTATCTTTAAACACCGCCACCGACGTTTTTTGTAATGGTTTTTTCTCTTCCTTTCTCATGGCACTTAGCGAGCAATATCTTTGCTCTACGTATTCCATGACATCAGATAGCATCTGAGCTTGCCTGGTTTTTCTAATCTGACTCTCACACAGTTGCAGAGCCTCTCTGTCAAATTTCCTCGGACAAATTTGTTTTAATTTTCATTAAGTGTATTGATTCATTAATTATGTCAATCACTTCTTTTACAATTTTTGCGGATTCATTGTTGATCATCGGTAAATCAACGATCCGACTTAATTGTTCGGAAAATACCCTCCGATTATTTTCATATCGCTTGTTTAATAATTCCCAAGCGGCACTATAATTGTCAGCTGAACCTGACAATAGATGGGCTACCATGCTCTTTGCTTCGCCCTTTAACGCGGATTTTAAATAATTGAATTTAAGAGTAGGACTTAGATCCTCTCTTTTTTCAATCAGTTCCGCGAATAATTCTACAAACAGGTCCCATTCTCTAGGTTCCCCAGAAAATGTGGGTACCTGTATTTTCGGCAACACCGGTAGTTCGCCGGTTACGGTAACATTCTCAGCTTTCAAATTTTTCTGATCGTTTATTTTTTCTTCTAGTGCTGGCAAGGTATTCTGAACGTCGAACTCTAGTTCTTCTATGACTTCTTTAAACGTTTCATTACATATAAGTTCATCTGTATAAGCTTGGCACATCTGGCACCTTGTCCAAATATTGCTGGAGCTGACGGACCTTTCCTTGAAATTTTTCCTGGCTAACATTAGCGTTTTCATTACTGGAGGTCGCATTCCCGCGCGACTCTCCTTTGCTATCCTCAAACATTTCTGACCTATCTGCTTCTGTTTCAACTAACACCAACTTACTAGTGCCTGGTTCTTCTGTCTCTCCTGTAGCTATTATTTTGGTAACTATCTTTAAAACCTCTTCATGAACTTTATCTCTGTAGTACTGATGATCGAAAACCCCATGCTGGAGCAATTTCACATGGTTAGGCATCCATCGGCTACTAATCACTTTTACTTCCTCAATCACCTTGCTAGTAATGTTTCTGGGATTTAGTGCTTCCAACTGCCTTAACCTGGTAAGCAACTCTACCTGCTTCTCTAACAATTTTGCAGTCTTATTAGTGAACATTTTATCTTGTGCGAATATTGGGATATCGATATAAATATATAATTATAAAAATAGATAGATGTACTTATAACTATCTTAATTTATATCTTATCTGATGATCCTGTTGACACCGTTCGCCACTGTTGTCCGCCAAGTAGAGATATTCTGCTACTGCTTGTCTGCCAATGGGTAGGGTTTGCCGATAGTTTTTTTGATTTGGAAACATGGGAGTGAGAATTGGTATGTGCTGGACGTCGAGCCGATAGAGCCTACAGGCTGCAGGAGCAGCAGGCCAACTCTGCCCAACATATTGTTCGGAGACAGAATGACGCGTTCAGGCAGCGAGAGCGCGAACGGGACGCAGAAGCACACTTCGTTGCTCGCCAAGATCCTGATTATCGTTCGATGGAGCAGGAGGCCAACACTGCTCAGCACATCGTTCGCAGACAGGATGACGCGTTCAGGCAGCGAGAGCGCGAACGGGACGCACAAGCCCACTTCGTTGCTCGCCAAGATCCTGATTATCGTTCGATGGAGCAGGAGTCCAACACTGCTCAGCACATTGTTCGGAGACGGGATGGAGCAGGAGGCCATTTTCAGAAAGTAGCGAAGCATCCTGAACTTATTAAAACGAAATATTTCACTGTTTGTTTTATAAATCTCTTAAACAATAATTTTCTTTTCTCTAACTCTCTCAAATAGTATTTTCAAAAGGAAGCAAAGCACCCCGATTGTTTTAAAAAGGAATATTTGTCTGGTCTAAGGAAAGTATACATATAATCTCTTAAACTATTATCCCTCTTTTTAACTCCTATGATATTATTTTCAGAATAGATCGAGGCATCCCAATCTCATTAAAAAGGAATATTGGTCTGGGTTAAGGAAAGTACACTTATAATCTTTAAACTATTGTTTTCCCCTCTCTTTAACTTTGTCAAATTGTATTTTCAGAACCATGCGTAGCACCCGATGTTAAGAGTTAATTTTGTTTGGGCTAAGGAAAGTATAAATTTATTCTTTTCAACTTCTAGTTTCTTCTTTTCTCAATTCCTTAAACCTTTTCTTACAGAACAAGAGAAGTGTGTTAATCTTTTGAATGGAGAACATTTATATCGCCCTAAGAAAGTCTAAACCTAATCTAGTATTATAAACTTTCTTTAACCCTTAATTCTTTTTTTTTAGAACGAAGGCAAGCACACCGAATAACCAGGAATATTTCTTCTGGCCGACGAAACGTCTAAATAATTTATAATTTCAAATAAAGATTTATATTGTTTAATAATCATTAAATGTGTTTTGAATTCAGTAGTTTGAAAAATATTTGAGCATATTTATAATACGACAACTAATGTTGTTGATGTATGAAATTTCACTTTTCTTATCGGATTAAATATAATAAAGAACTGCAAGGGTATATAAACTTTGGCAAAGCCGAAGTTAGCTTCTTTGATATTTTTTAATGTAAATTTGTTGCTCACTTAGAGTAAACAGCAACAAAGAACAACCCGCACGGCTTCCTTCTATGAGCTCGAATTGTATATTTGCGTAGTCCATAATGCCTCACACAGCTCAAACAATTGAATCGAAATGTTTCCAAACGCTATTAATACTGAAAATATCAGTCCTAGGCAACACACTTTTGGCACGCAAGTTCTGTACTCAACTAACATGCGTTGCAAATTTCTGCTTTCTGCTAGCTTCCGAACCACACTCGGTGTTAGCGACAATACGCTGTCGCCCGCTATTCTTTAAGCGACAAAATGCGGAGATATGTCGTTTTTCTAACGGCGGAGATATGACGTTTTGAAACCACATATCTAGGCGCGAAATTATGTATATATGTATGAACATTCGATAAATGAACTATCGCCTCGAACTTATTTCGAGTACGTACATATGCATTCCTAATAATTATAGAGATATTAGAAAGTTTGAAATCAGAATAATCAATTCTTTCACAGAAATTATAAATTCAATTTATTTGTTCATCTTACATTACATTTTTACATTTTTTTTTCCGTTTTATGAACGATATTATATTTGGTTTACTTTTTTTTTTTTAATTTACATTTATTTTTAATTATGAATGAATACATTGAGAGTTGCCTCAATGACTTCTTGGTTACAGCTTAGACATTTAGGTTTCCTATTTGAATTGCCCTCGTTGTGGGAAAGAATTTGATCCCAACACATGGTACAAATATTTACATGATTGCATGGACGCAGCAAAACTGACTTTGGGTTTGTTAAGCATACATTCCATGGATTCATTTGAACAATTGATTCATCTGATAGCTGACTTAAGTTGGAAGCATCCGAAGACAGCGATGTCGTTGAAGATTTCAGTTCAGGCGACAGCTAACATAAATTTGTTTCACTGTCCACACTGTTGAAACAAAACGCGTCAGAAACACAAAAATATCGATATCTCCCTTGTCTAAAAGATCCATAGCGTCCATAATTTTTTGAGCACGGTTCTGTAAAAATGAGGATATTAAGTTCTTAGCTGCAATAAGAAATTTCATCTCCAGTCAACTTACACGTAGTTTTTTTGACGCTGGCTGGTTACCAATACCACCGTTTTGAAAAAGTAAATTAAATTCGCGACTTTTTTCATATTCGGCATCAATAACACATTGGACAAATTTAAAAAAATGCCCCTCTGCTTGAATTTTGTTCCCTAAATTTAAATTGAATGCTTCAACAGAGCCAGTAGTTCTAGTTGAACGCTTAAACACCGATATGTTTTGAGGTCCCTCCTATAAATAGTAATAAATTGTATATAATAAATTAAAAATCGAATCGAATAAATAAAAAAGTTAATATACCTTGAAAACCACTGCTTTTTAAAATTTTTTAAAAAAGGGGAAAAAACGTTCTTGTCAAAGCAGTTGCTTGAAATTCCAATATATTAAATGATTCAAGAATATTATAATGTGGCAATAGCGGCAAATGCAAAAATTTCAGAAAAAGTATGTAGGCTTGTTTATTGCGATTGCCAATACATTTTCTTGCATTTCTCTTACAAGCTTGTGTAAAATGGAACCAGCAAGCATAGAAGTTCATGGTAGGATGCAAGTTTTTCAAAGCTGTGCGCATGGCTTTTTCATAATCAGATATAAAAGATGCACCATTTAAACAGCAAATATTGGAGCCAATGTATGTGAACAAATGCTGATAGCAAAGTTCTGTTTTTCTTGACATCAGAGCAAATATAACCAGAGGGCCGGGGCTAACTTCGACCGCGTCAAAGTTTGTATACCCTTGCAAGTTTGTTAGTAACTCTTTTATCTAAACTAACTGTTTTATCTAAAAAGGGTAATGTTTGCGAATGAACGGCCTTCAATCTTAGCATAGGATATAACGAACTTTCTGATGAAAGTCACTGTTTTCCACCGATCCTTCCTATGGGAGCTATATGATATAGTTACCCGATCTTTACCAAATTCGGCACAGTCATTAACAGATATATTAAACTGACAAATGTTAAATTTGAAAGCAATCGCATCAAAAGTAACGAAGTTATTGACAAAAGTCACTGTTTTTGACCGATCGTTCCTATGGGAGCTATATGATATAGTCACCCGATCTTGATCAAATTTGGCACAATTATTAATAAAAACACAAAACTGACCAATACCAACTTTTATGGCAATTGCTGATAAAATAACGAAGTTATTGAGAAAAGTCACTGTTCGTGACTTTGCCGTTTGTATGGGAGCTATATGATATAGTGGTCCGATCCGACTGAATCCGAGATATACAAACCCTGCAGTATATACAAGCCTACGTGCAAAATTTCAGCTCTGTAGCTCTTACGGTCTCGGAGGAGTTCGCATCGATCCAGACGGACGGACGGACGGACGGACGGACGGACGGACGGACGGACATGGTTATTTGAACTCGTCTCGTCGAGGTGATCAAGAATATATATACTTTATATGGTCGGAGATGCTTCCTTCTATGCGTTGCACACTTCTGACCAAAATTAATACACCCTTTTTGCAAGGGTATAAAAAGGAGTTATCTAAATATAAAAACATTTTCATTATTTAATAATATTTAAAATTGTACGATATTTACCTTCTGCAAATGTTTTATGTATATTATTAAGAGTTGCTTAAATTCTCCGAAAGGGCATACTTTAAATGTGGCATCAATCAAAAAATGTCTATTTTCCTCCGGAATGTTCGCTTGCATCAAATCGATAAACTTGTCTGATGCAAATACGCAGTATGCGAAAGAGCTTGACAAGTATACTTTTTTGAAAAAACATTTTGGAGAATTTCCCTTGGTCGTACCAAAGAGTTTCATAATATTGTCATCTTCAAAAGCTGTACGTACTTCGGTTGCTGAGCTAGGAGATTTAGGCAAGAAAGGCTGTCTCTTTCTTTGGAGAGTACGTTTGACAACATCGTAATTTATTTCAATCTCTTCTATTCCCAGCGTTTTTCTATTAGGAAAAAAAACGCATATAACAAAAATTATAAAAAGAACACATACACTGCGGAGCTTAACAATAAGCGCACCCAGTTTTTCCAGTGGAGCTTTCGTAATAGACGGACTAGCGAAAAACTGTAATCGAGGTATGAAAGAGAATCGAAAACAAAATTTGGTGACAACACAACAACAACTGCAACGGAACTTATTTTTTCTGTATTTATGTATGTGATTTTCGGCTGGTGCGCAACTTTTGTTTTCGATTCTGTTTCATACCTCATTTACAGTTTTTTCTTACGAAAGCTACACAGAAAAAACTGTGCGCGCTTATTGTTAAGCTCCGCAGAATATAATTCCACAGAATTATTTGCTAACAAACTGTTATAAATATTTGTATTTACATGCATTATATATATTTACATTGTATATTTGCGTAGTCCATAATGCCTCACACAGCTCAAACAATTGAATCGAAATGTTTCCAAACGCTATTAATACTGAAAATATCAGTCCTAGACAACACACTTTTGGCACGCAAGTTCTGTACTCAACTAACATGCGTTGCAAATTTCTGCTTTCTGCTAGCTTCCGAACCACACTCGGCGTTAGCGACAATACGCTGTCGCCCGCTATTCTTTAAGCGACAAAATGCAGATGACCAATCACAGCTCCATTAGAAGCTGATGCAACATTACCGCCGAAATACAGAACCGATCAATCCGACTGTCGCCAGTCCATATAAATCAAATACGCGCTTTACGCGCAGACATATTATATTAAACTTACATATATTAGGAATGCAGATTGTTCATTTATTGTATGTACATACATAAGTTGTTGCCAGAACTGTACGATATTGGTACATATATCGGATAGTTTATGTTGTTTGGTCTAATTATTAACCAGTCTTCGCACTGATTGAAATCTAATTGACAGTTGTATTTTCTTACGAAATGGATTCCTAGTATTCCTTCACATGGAATAGCGAATTGGGAATTAACGATGTGAAAGTCGTGTGGGATTACATATTTTGAAGATCGTATTTCAACAGAAGTGCACCCTATGGATTTAGTTACTTCTTGACTAATTCCTTGTATATTTATGATTTTATTGGTTTCGATACTTTGAAAATTGTCGGAATTTTCTTTTACTGAATAGGGATTCCCGGAGAGAAGGAAAATAACCCAATCTTCATTCGCTGAATTCAAAATATGAACTGATTTTATTTACAAAAGTACAAAGTTTATATAGGATTATCTTAGACTCGAGTAGCTAACAATTGTTCTTAGAAAATGTTATTTTAGACTCACACCCTCGTATTTGGGGGTTGAAAAATAATTATTTTGGGCACAGCGTCGGCCACTTGACATCCTGTCGCTATGATCTTTTGGGTTAGTTTAGATTTACAAGTGTTTTTTCCCACACCGCTTGTGGCAGATGGTATTTCTAGTCATATGCTAGGTTAGTTGTTTGGTACAAAGGTACAGTTGTATTGTATTTTCTTTAGTGCATCTGATTTGGTGAAGCCAGTTCAGATGAACACGATGTTTATTCTTAAACATTCTGCATAGGGGCGCCAAATGTGGCGTTTTGGAATCTTAGGTTGTTTTATACAAATTATTATTAATATTAAAATTAGAAAGATAACTAAGATTAAGGAAGCATGACCGGTTGCATGATGGAAGTAATTCTAGTAATTCAATATGATGTTCCTTTAATGATTGTAACTGGCTTCCTATTTTCTCCAACTCTGCCGAATGGTTTACTATGTTTGCTTCTACTGGACTCCATACGATACTTTCCATGTTACTAATGTCGCCTAGGAGCGACGTTTTAATAGCTACGTATGATTCTGACTGGATGCTATGATAATATGATGATATGATAAACAACTAAAATTTTATCTTCTGCCCTAGCCGTGCAGCCTATTTTGAGATTCAAAATTCCTTGCTCTGGAATATCCACTACCTCATACTGTTCGTTACCGCATTGGACTCTGGCCTTAGTTTTAGGTGGGACCTTGAACAACCAACTACTGCTACTATCAAATGCTACCCAGTAAGATCTTGTTGCAACGATCGTTGTGTATAGGCAGTTAGATTTGGTACTTTGTTTAAGCGCTGTCAGCTCACAGGCATTATCATTGGCACTATTCGATGGCCAACTTCCTTCACATGTTCTCCTGTTCGACTGCCAGTTACGACATTTTTGCATAGCTGGCTCAGACATTAGATGATATGAGTCTATTTCAAAGTTATATATTAAGTACTGGCTGTCTATATGGACCATTATCATTTGATTATTGTTTATTCGTACAGGCACTGGAACAACTTTATAGAGAAAAGACGGATGCCTACCAAAAAGTGGTATTTTTGCATTTATGATTAGTTTTCTGTCAATAAAGATACCCTTGGCCGTCAACAGGCGTTTAGGCTAGAGCCACCAAATTTGGTATGTAGGCTCATGTAGTATGTAGAGTGATCAAGTTTATTTCAAATTTTTGCCACGCCCCTTTTCGCCCCCGCAATTCAAAAAAAACGTTTATCTCAAAAACTATTGGAGCTAGAGACACCATATTTGGTATGTATATTTGCTTAGTAAATGCGCTCATTTTGTATGTATAAAAATATTGCCACGCCCCTTTCCGCCCCCGAAATTTGAAAAACTCGATTATCTCCCATAATTTTTTACCTTGTGGAATCAAATTTGCAAATCAGCAAAATACCAAATTTGATCAAAATCGGACAAATAGCCAAGTTATGCATATAAACGTTTTTCCATAAGGCCGAAGTTTGCCGTTGGCGGGTGGTGGCGCTAGGGTGCTCATATGCATGAGTGAGTGAGATACTAAGATATGCATGTAAAAAGCATGTGAACAGAATTTTTTATAAATTAGGCAAATGCATTTGTTATTACACATTTGAAATATTTGTCGGCGAGACGACTTACTCACTTCATTTTTTTACATTCATCCACTACTGAACTCAGTTGCCTTACAATCATGAAAAACTGGATGGATTCTCTATATACGTAATAGCTTTCTTTTAGTATTTCCGTCATATTTTTAATCCGGTTGTTCATGTTGCGAAAGCTATCATTTATTTCATCTATAGTTTTCTTAAGAATGTTTGCCGTGGAGTCTACTATAGATGTCTGCCTTTCTTCTAGGTGTTTCCGATTTTGCTGATTTGTCAGTAAATTTCTCATATATTCTTCCATCTGTACTCTGTCATCTGCATCCATTATGCCAAATAATATAAGGTACAGTGAAACAATGAATTGAAACGGTGCTCGTTTGCTTCTTGGCTTATTTTGACTCATAAACAATCTATTATTTTCTTCGATTACCGTAATGCGTTTTATCGTGTTGTCTAATACGAAATGGCACTGGTCTTCGAAATTATATAACTTTTGACATAAATCCCTCATTTTAGGAATCAATCTGTCACCTTTAGTAAGCATTTCAAAATATGCCGACATGTCATAGTATACAACCAGATCCCATGAGGACGCTACTACCTCCACCTCACCCATTGGATCTAAGTACAATGCGGCTGTTGCGTTTAGTTCTTTTATCGTAATTTTTGGTCGATTATATTTAATGCTTGCTGCATTCGACAATTGACAAAGTAGCATCAACATTGCTAACATCATTACGGTTCCTACTTTGGACAGATGATCGAATCTGGTAGTTTTCCGATATTGGTTCTCCTCAACGTCTTCTGATGATTTTACCCCAATGAGTGGACAAATTTTACTTATAGGCCTTGTAATTGACCCTTTCTGCAATTTGACTTTTACCACTCTTACTTTATCGTCCCTGCCTTTGTGAATTTCCTCAATCTTGCCTAGAGGCCACCTAGCTGGGTGACAATTTTCATCTTTAATCAGTACGACCTGTCCATTTTCTAAATTTTCTGTGGTTCGTCGCCACTTATTCCTTTGCTGGAGAGTATATAGATACTCGTCTTTCCATTTCAACCAGAAATCTTTTTTCATTAATTTTAATTAATTAATTAATTAATTAATTATTAATTATTATTATTTTATTTATTAGGCTGTGTCTTGATCCATCGGGGTAATCTGACTTCTTCCAGATACACCAAATTCTCCCTGAAGGATTTCCATTCTGTTGTTTCGTTATCGGATAACTCTTGATCCCAATTTTGCTCCGCTAGCCACAACTTCTGCATGAACACCCTAGTGGATCTAGTGGATTCTATTGGATCATAAATTTTGGCTAGTATGGATAGCACCCCTCATTTATTCATCTTCCTGTTTTCGTCACAGTTTACCTTAAATTTAAATTCGTCTTTAAATGGCTCCCACTGCAACCCCAAGGTTTTAATTGCTTCGTTCTCATCAATTTTTAATACTTTATTATCGCCTGTATTAATAACCTCTTCAACAATTTCCGATCTATTCTGGAAACCTGCAGAACTTTGTGTTTTGATTCTTGTACGGTACCCCCTGTCATTAAGTCATCCATGTAGAACTAATCTCGGATAATTTCACTAATCACTTTATCCTGACACCTGTTTGCGATTTCTGCAAGCACTCTTGTAGCTAAGTACGGTGCCGATGCAGTACCGTACGTTACTGTTGTCAATTTATATTTTCTTAACTTTTTCTGCGGGGAATTTCTCCGCAAAATATGCAAATATTTTTGATCGTCTTGTATCTGCATGCTACGATGCTACGTACTGCCATTTTCGTCATTTTAATATTATGTCGAATATGTCTTTTTGCATCATTACATCATTGAGACTTCTGTTATTCGTGATTTTTGCAGAAGCGTCAAATACAACTCTTAATTTAGTTGTCAAACTTTCTTCTTTTACTACTTCTTGATGTGGAAGGTAATAAGTACCTTCGTCCTTAGTTTCTACCATGTGGCCTAACTCCAAATATTCTTTAATGAACTTTTCATACTCCTCCTTAGTTTTGTATTTTTCTCAAATTTTTTCTCCAAGTTGAGGAACCGCGCAGTTGCTTGTGCCTTTGAGTCACCTAAATCCCTTTCCTGCTTAAATGGGATCGTTACCACATATCTTCCAGAGTTATCAATCTTTGTTGTCTTGTTAAAATTTACTTCACATTGATTAGCTTCTATATCATCTTTTTCGTCTGCCTCCAACTCCCAAAAACGCTCCATATCTGTAACGTCTATTGTTGTAGATACTATAGACTCATCTCCTTTTGACTTTTGACATCCCGACACGATCCGGCCAAATTGAGTGTTTTGTTCCAGCAAGCCGTTAATCTTGGCAACTCCACTTTTTAAAATATGGGTATATACATACGTCTACCCCTATTATCATATCAACCCTACCAGGTTTATTAAATGTGGGGTCAGCTAGCACGTAAGTTTGCCATTTTGACATATCCAAGTTTCCTATTTTTAGCGGAAGAGCTTTCATTAATTGCGGTAATACAATTGCTTCAACCTTAATAAGTTCCTTCTTCGAATCACGTGTCTTCATTTCAATATTTACCTTATACTTCGACGTTCTACTTTTTGTTGCAGATACGCCACTTATTTCTGTTTGTTTCTTGATCTTAGGTAATTTTAACATTTGAGCGGCTTCTTCAGACAAAATAGTGCTCTGAGAGCCATTATCAATTAAGGCTCTTAATGTTTTATATTCTCCATTTATTTTTTTAACTTGTATTAGAGCTGTGGCCAACAGTTTTTGTTCTTCCGTAACACAAGTATTTACCTTCGTCTGTTTTTCCCCAAAATGAAGCATGGTATGGTGACCCTTGCTGCACATTGAGCAGACTATTTTATTAGTGCATCTCTTGTTGCTTGAATGCTTCAAGCATCGTATACACAATTGCACTTTTTTGGCTATTTCCACGCTTTCATTAGGTGTTAGCGCTTTATTTATTTATTTATTTATTTATTTACGTCAACTAAGTCAGCAGTCGACGAAAAAGCTTAAGCTAAAATACAAATAGTAATTAATTCATTAAGGTAGCTTAGCTATATGCACAACATCCCCGACCCGATGGAGGTGTTTTATTTGCAACAAGGTGCCAGCTATGCCCCGATTCACAGCCAATGTGGTCAGGGATGAGTTGCAGCCAATCAAATATCCAGTCCAGAATACTTTCAGTGGTTACGCTGTAGATAATTAAAAAGTATAGCGCGAAGAGAAGTGACAGATAGATGAGGAGAAATAAGGTGAGAAAGGTTGTTAAAAGATTGGCAAAGAACACGAAGAGGTTCGTGAAGAGAGTAGTTAGTCAAACATCTACTAAGGTGAAGAGGAAAAAAGTTTCTGGTCCGACGTGAGGGAACACAAAAATATAGCGTATCTAGTAAATTGGTAGAACTGACTTCGCCGTTGACTACTTTATGTAGAAAGAGAATCCCAAATACGAGCCTACGGTTGTAAAGTGAAGGAAGATTAATAAGAAGAAGTCTGTCAGAATAAGAAGGTAGGCGAAGATTCGGGTCCCAATTAAGACCGCGTAACGCAAACTTAAGGAATTGCTTCTGTACCGATTCAATACTACGCTGGTGAACATCATATTGAGGGTTCCACACTGGTGAGCAATATTCTAGAGTAGGGCGAACTAACGAAGTGTATAAAACCTTTGTCACATATGGATCATCAAATTCTTTGGCCCAACGTTTAATGAAGCCAAGAAGACTGCATGCTCTATTAACAATTGAAGATATATGAATATTAAAAGAAAGTTTTGGGTCAAACATAACGCCTAAGTCTTTAAATGATGGTACACAATCTAACAGAACAGACTTAATAGAGTATTGAGCTAGGAACGGCGACAAACGACTGAAAGTCATAAAAGAGCATTTAGAGGCATTAAGGTGTAATTTATTAACGTGACACCAAACACAGAACGCATCGAGATCTGATTGCAAGTACTGTTGGAAAGAAGGATCATTATATGAATAGCAAATCTTCACGTCATCCGCAAACATGAGCACGCGTGAATGAGCCAAGGCCAAAGGCAAATCGTTTATAAACAAGGTAAATAACAGTGGGCCCAGATGACTGCCTTGGGGGACACCTGACGTAACTCGAACAGTTTTAGATATCGAGGAACGAAAAGACACCTTTGGGTTCTGCCAATAAGATACGACTTTAACCAAGCCAATAGTTTCGGGGAAAAACCCATGATGTTAAGTTTCATGAGAAGCAAGGAATGATCAACCGTATCGAAAGCCTTACTAAAGTCAGTATAAATAACATCAGTTTGACACTTTTTACGGAAGCCATGGTGTACAAGGGTAGTCAATTCTAAAAGGTTGGTAAGCGACGAACGACCTTTCATGAAGCCATGCTGACAAGCAGAAATAGCGGATCTGGATAGGTGTTGAAGGGAAGACGTAATAATTTTCTCAAACAGCTTAGGTATTGCCGAAAGTTTGGCAATGCCACGGTAGTTAGAAATATCCGATTTGTTACCCTTTTTAAAAAGCGGAATAATAAAAGACTCCTTCCAAATATCAGGGAAGCGACAAGTCTCACTCGATATAAAGAATAACCGAGATAAAGGCTTAGATAGGGAAATCGAACACATTTTAAGGATGCAACTAGGTATATTATCAGGCCCGGGTACGAAGGAAGACGTCATAGATGACAAGCTAGAGATAATACAGTCTTCAGTAATATTAGGAAAAACATACAATTTAAATGTGGAATTGTGAAGGGATAAGGTGTGGGATCCGAAGCAGTAGAAGAATAAGTCGACTGAAAGAATTTAGCAAACAGATCTGCAATATCTGAATCACAATTAGCAGTCTGGTCATTAAGTCTGAAGGTGGAAGGTAGTAAATTACAGCGTCTTTTGGAATTAACAAAGTTATAAAATCTTTTGGGGTTATTATAAAATTCAACCTTACAGCGAACGATATAATTATTGTAGCATTGAGTATTTAAAAGGCAAAATTGAGATTTGGCTACACAATAATTTGCATAGTCAAGTCGCGAACCAGTTTTTTTAAATCTTTTAAAATATCTCGATTTAATGTTACGGAGATTAGAGAGCCTACGTGTGAACCAGACTGGCGCACTGGAGACGGTAGAGACATTCACATAAGGAACGCATTTATCAATTAGAGAATTAAGAGCAGAGTAGAAAAAATTTACTGCACAATCTATATCACAGCACTCAAATAGAAATGACCAATCAAAAGAGAAAATAAGGCTGTTAAGAAGATTGAAATTTGTTTTACGAAAACATCTGCGACGAGAATTTGAGATGTTATTGAATGAATTATTAACGGAATTGTAAGAAATAGTAATTTCAATGGTAGGGTGATAAGTATCTTCAGGCTTCACTAGGGGCTGTGTTTGTGATACAGCACTAACAGTGGGATCAGAGACAAAAACAAGATCGAGGATTCTTTTAGAAGAGTTAAGAAAAGAATTCAACTGATATAGCGGACATTCAAGTAGGCTATCAAGAAAAACATGTTGAGATGAAGGAATTAAGAAAGATAGATTATCATCAGCAAGCCAAGAAACATTAGGCAAGTTAAAATCACCTAAAGCTATAAAAAAATCACGATCTTTAAGACGACTAAAAATAGTTCGCAAAGCATCAGCATGGTGCATGTAGATCATCATATCAGAAGCTGGAGGAATGTATGAACAAGAGATATATAAGCTAAAGTTAGAACATGTAACTTCGACGCAAATAACCTCAACACCTAAGGGGAGATCAATCGGCACAACACTTGAGCACAGATTCGAGTTGACTGCAATGAGTACTCCGCCGCCACGACGACCAACACGATCAAGCCTATAAGAAATAAAGTTATTAGAAAGAATTTCATTATCCAGAACAGAGGAGTTAAGCCAAGTTTCAGAGAAAGCTAATATGTCAGCCGAAAAGGTTTGGCTATCGCAGAATAGTTTCGAGAGCTTGGTAAGAAGTCCTCTTACATTTTGATAGTGAATGCAAAGACTAGACGTTATTAGTTTTTTGAAGCAGAAGATACATTAGGAAGGTGGACAGGCAAAGGGCGGGAGCGCTTATTGGGCGCAAATTCGTGTACAACTAGGCCCTCTGGCCAAAAGTTAGGGTCAACCATAGCTGAGAAATACTCATTTGGTACAGTAATTTTAAAAGAGGAGATTTCGCGAGGCCTAGAAAACTTAAACTTTTGAATTAAAACCTTAGCAGGGCATATATTACCAATGTAAGCTGCCACAGACGATTCAGAAGTATCTGGAGCAAGCCTAGAGATAAATAATTGTTTACGATGAGGCACTACAGTTAGTGGAGGCGGAGGAGCATTGGGATCCGCAAGTGATTGAAAGCCAGCATGATCCAGTAATTGATCAGAGTTCCCGTGAGGGATAGATTGAGGTACACCAGGGCTTGTAGTGGGTACATCAATCTGAAAAGAAGAGCATAAAGAGGGACAAGAAGATGGTGTAGGCGAAAGTAAAATGGGAGAAGATGTAATAGAAAGTGCGGGCGACTGCTTATGAGGCAACTCAAGGGTACATTTCTTGGGCAATTCCTTAGAAGGTGGATCAAACTTGAATTGCGACAATAAATTTATGCTAGAGTCACACTCATTAGACAGCTGTTTGGCCATTTTATTTAGAGAAAGAAACTTTAAACGAAGATCCCTGTACATTCGGCTAAAATCAAGCTGCTGGCTGGCACAAGATGGGCAAGTCCAGCGCATTAAGCCAAGCTCAGGCTTAGACACAGACAAACCAGAAAATTTGTCGTAATCACGGCCGTTGAGGCCAGCACATTTTAAGTGAATAAGATTGTCGCAAAGCCAACACGATATTGCTCTATACTGATCGTCAAAACGATCAGAATGCTTGCAATTGGGTAGACAACAAGCCATTGAAAAGCCAAAATAAACACAAGGCAAAAAAAAACAACAAAAAAAAAATATATAAAAATTTAAATAAACAGCACAAAGATAATTATCGATAAAAAATCAATAATTACAAATAAAACAAAGAGACAGCTAGAGTACACAGCACAAGAGAGAGTGCAAGAACAGTTATAAGACGAGCTTTGAGAGGCGGCCTTAGAAAAGTAATTACGCGGGAGGGAAGCTGAGCACAAGCACAAAGCAGAGAGAACAACAAAACCACTAGCACTGATGGTATGATGGGGGCGATGAGGGGAGCAACTGCAGAAGCAATGACGGGAGAGAACAATAAGAAAAAAATTAAAAACAATTTAGATGCACCAAACACTAATCACAAAAAGAAAAAAACAAAACTGTTTAATTTGGCGAATTATGCAAATAAAACACAAGGGTTTCAAGCAAATGACACCAGCGAAAACGAAAACAAACTAGGCACAATTAAAAATTGGGAAAAAACAATATATATTAATAAAACTCAGGAGCTAAGCAAAAACACGACCGTCACGTCAGAGAGCAGAAGCTTTTTTAAACTTATAGCATATCGGTGCGCTATGCCAGGCACCTTTGCAGATCGGACAACTATCTTTAAACACCGCCACCGACGTTTTTTGTAATGGTTTTTTCTCTTCCTTTCTCATGGCACTTAGCGAGCAATATCTTTGCTCTACGTATTCCATGACATCAGATAGCATCTGAACTTGCCTGGTTTTTCTAATCTGACTCTCATTCAGTTGCAGAGCCTCTCTGTCAAATTTCCGAAGTATGAGTTGTGGAAATATTATGTTAACTTCATCGGACAAATTTGTTTTAATTTTCATTAAGTGTATTGATTCATTAATTATGTCAATCACTTCTTTTACAATTTTTGCGGATTCATTGTTGATCATCGGTAGATCAACGATCCGACTTAATTGTTCGGAAAATACCCTCCGATTATTTTCATATCGCTTGTTTAATAATTCCCAAGCGGCACTATAATTGTCAGCTGAACCTGACAATAGATGGGCTACCATGCTCTTTGCTTCGCCCTTTAACGCGGATTTTAAATAATTGAATTTAAGAGTAGGACTTAGATCCTCTCTTTTTTCAATCAGTTCCGCGAATAATTCTACAAACAGGTCCCATTCTCTAGGTTCCCCAGAAAATGTGGGTACCTGTATTTTCGGCAACACCGGTAGTTCGCCGGTTACGGGAACATTCTCAGCTTTCCAATTTTTCTGATCGTTTATTTTTTCTTCTAGTGCTGGCAAGGTATTCTGAACGTCGAACTCTAGTTCTTCTATGACTTCTTTAAACGTTTCATTACATATAAGTTCATCTGTATAAGCTTGGCACATCTGGCACCTTGTCCAAATATTGCTGGAGCTGACGGACCTTTCCTTGAAATTTTTCCTGGCTAACATTAGCGTTTTCATTACTGGAGGTCGCATTCCCGCGCGACTCTCCTTTGCTATCCTCAAACATTTCTGACCTATCTGCTTCTGTTTCAACTAACACCAACTTACTAGTGCCTGGTTCTTCTGACTCTCCTGTAGCTATTATTTTGGTAACTATCTTTAAAACCCCCTGCTGGAGCAATTTCACATGGTTAGGCATCCATCGGCTACTAATCACTTTTACTTCCTCAATCACCTTGCTAGTAATGTTTCTGGGATTTAGTGCTTCCAACTGCCTTAACCTGGTAAGCAACTCTACCTGCTTCTCTAACAATTTTACAGTCTTATTAGTGAACATTTTATCTTGTGCGAATATTGGGATATCGATATAAATATATAATTATAAAAATAGATAGATGTACTTATAACTATCTTAATTTATATCTTATCTGATGATCCTGTTGACACCGTTCGCCACTGTTGTCCGCCAAGTAGAGATATTCTGCTACTGCTTGTCTGCCAATGGGTTGCAACTGTATATAGTGTATATGTACACTAGTAAATTCTTTTTTTTTTACTTTCGATATTAGGGCTTCGAATACGCCACACACAAAAACTCCCGCCGCCGAAATTACTACATTTGCTCCACTAGCCAAACTGACTTTAAAATCGACTGACTTTTTATTTATTAATTATTAATTAATTATTTTGCTTTTTATATTATACTCTGTCTCTTACCACTGGTGGGGGAAAACAAGAGTTAATTTATTTTGCTACCTATAGGCAGATTGTATTTCTAGTCATATGCTAGGTTAGTTGTTTGGTACAAAGGAACAGTTGTATTGTATTTTCTTTAGTGCATCCGATTTGGTGAAGCCAGTTCAGATGAACACGATGTTTATTCTTAAACATTTACTATAGATATTTCCGATCCTGTGTCTATTAATAATACCAACTTTTTCCCGTTGCCACATTCGTGAAGGTAACAAACGTATTTTGACTAAAACTGATGGCGTGAATCTTGTTATTCTGTACTGGTGGGTATCTAAAGGTGCTTGGGAGTTTCCCGAAGCATTCTGTGCTACTCTAACATTATTGCTATTATAACCGTTTTGTCGGTTATTTCCTCGGTTACCTCTATTATTCTGTTGTAACCTCTGTTGTTTCCTCTGTATTATTTCTGTTTTGTTGGGAATTTTGGCCATTATTTTGATTATTATAATTATTGTAATAACTACGACCATTGCCTCTACCACGATAATTATTATTGTTATTATAATTACCACGGTTTCTTTGGGTATACAGAACAGCATTCGGATTTCCTGTTATCTCAGTACTCTTTTGTAAGTACTTTGCTATAGCTTCGTCCAATGTTTTGAAATTGCCGGAGTCAAGTATAGTTTTAATTCTATTTTGCTCGCAATTTCCAATCTTTACTTCTATAGAATCGTCTGTGCTATTCTTAAGAGCAAGTGCTGCTGGCATACCTTCATCGACATACGCAGCTTGAAGGGTTTTGCGAAAGTTATCTATCTCCAAAGTAAATTTGTCAGCGGTTTTACCTTTCTGAGTGGTATTCTTCAATTTAGCTTTTATAACTTCGGATGTTTCACCAATTACAACGCCTTGCAAATTTTGTATTATTGCTTCAATTGAAATTTCTTGTTGGACTTCATATAGTGTTGGGTCGATAAATTTTGATTTTATTACCTCAACTGCTATACTTTCGTAGTCGCCTTTCATCATATCTACTTCAGAGCTGTTACAAATCTTTGGAGTTGCATTTTTGTTCCATTGAACTCAGGGATGGCCATGTTAATATCCTTCCTATATGCCTTTCGGGCATTCAATTCTGTCATTCTGTCGGTTGTGTTTATGACAATTGCATTAATTTCTAAATCTGATTCGTTGTCTTGTTCAGACAATGCTTCTATATCAGGTAATCTCAATAGCGCAGGAATTGTTAGATCGTTTAGATCTTGTTCTTTTATTTCTTCCTCGCTTGTTTCAGATTCTTGACCTTTTTGCTCTGTTTCTTTTTTACAAGTGTCTACGCTCAGAAGTGAATTAAGTACGGTAGGTACAAATATATCGAGATTGTATTTTATCTTTATAGAGATTAGGTTTGCACGTAACTTGATCAATAGATTGGAAATCTTTGATAAGTTTGTTTTACCTATGTTCTCTCTATTAACATGCACTAAATTTCTTGCTTCGTTGAAAGAATCAACCAGAATTTTTGCGTGCTTGTTTATTGTTTCCTTTTGGATATTTCTATTCTGTGTTACGCATTTATATGATTTTTTGAAATTTTCTTTTATATTTTGGATATGGAGAAGTAATTCTTCGCATTCCATGCGTAAAAGTTTATTTTTTCTTTTCAATTTTCTCTTACTTGTTCATCCTCATCTGAGTCTGCTATATTAACAGTTTCTATATCTGCTTTAAAAATGAATGTTGTGTATCCGTTCAGGGGTATCCTTATTTTTAGGGCTACGTAATAACAATCTGGCATATGCCACTTTTATGGATTTTTCCATAAGGTCTACAATATTTCTTTTAAATTTGTAGTTATTAGCTATCCAAAATTGTATTTCCTTGTACTTGTTACATACTGGTCCTGGGTATATCAGGAAATCAGGAAAAGGAATATATTTTTGGAGATGTTTTGTTTCTTTCTATTTTAGACTTTATTTTGGCTACAACTAATTATTGTTGGGCTTCATCCATCAGGTAGAAGCGAAATGTGCCTGTTGAATTCGAAAAACAGCATATATTTGGCACTGTGACAATAAAACTCATCTGTACCATTGTACTTCCTTGAACTGGGAAATCTTCTCCCGTTATATCAAGGTATGCTGATATGATCCGTACTAAATTTATAGAACTTTCTGCTGAGTTAATATTACCTTTTCTAAAAACTTCAACTAAATATGCTGCAATGATAGGATTCCTATTTACTATCTTCCTAAAATAATCGTCTAATGTACTCATCTTAATCAATTGATATATATATTTTTGTGCAGTTTAATTTTTATTTGGAAAATTGAAAAAATGTTATGATTAGCATGGCTTAAGGCTCTTTTTGTTACACATTTATTGTGTAGTTTATATGCTTTGTATAACACATATGCCCTCATTATTACCACAATTATTAATAAAAGTGCATTTGTTGGCTTTAAATCTACTTTTGATGACCCTATTTTGTTCAGTGGAGTTCACTGTCTTGGTATCTATTAACCCCATATTGTGTTCATCAAACATGTCATCAAACTTGCTTATTCTATTAGGAAAGATTGAACGATTTTTTTTTTTTAATATTTTTTTTTTTGGTTTTAATATTTTAGAGTTTAAATGCTTGTTTTTTAGTATTTTGTTTTCAAATGTTTGTTCGTTCGTGAGTGACCCTATCTGCAAAAACTTTTATATATATTTTTGTTTGCAAACTTATTGTTAGCGTTTTTTTAATTGAATTTTAGATGGAGAAAGAAAATATAAATAAAAGAAGTGAAAATCAAAGGCGGTAAATGTCAAAATAAAGAAAAGACCCACTAAAACTTGCGGAATATAAGGAAAAACAAAGGCAATTTACCCGAAACTACATAAATTAATATATATTTCTTGGGCACAATTTTAAAAATAAATTTTTCTTTCTCTAATATTAAATGAACAGAGTATTTATTAGTCGGAATCAACTCATAAATAATCCCTTTCTTATTTTGGTTTGTATTAATAGCTGAATTACTAATCAATTAACTAAAATTTTCTATGAAAATGCATTGAAAACTGTACTGGAAAAAATGTCGTGTGAGTGATGTCGTGTGAGTGACTCAGAAAAATAATTTTTAAAAAAAGGTCAAGGCCAATATGGAAAAATCCTAAGTCTACAAATAAAGCTTAACATTTCTAATATATGCAAAAAATATTCAAAGTTTAAAATTCTCAGACAGTTCGCAGAGTTTGGCGATTGTTAGAAATGATGTCTAATCTCATGTATATTTGATGTCGTGTGAGTGACCGCTCTTTTGGAGCGTTTTTCTCAACAGATAAAAACAGGAGGCCCAAAATTTTTATTACGATTGATAGTACGCTAAAAGTACTTTAAAAAATGTTTAGTGATTAATTGTAAAAAATTTGATTTTCTTTATTTCACATATTAAGTTTTATTCTGCTTCCGAAAGTCGTGTGAGTGATTTCGGAATTGCCCATATATTCTTAATCAGCACGACGAGACAAGTTCAAATAGCCATGTGCGTCCGTCTGGATCGATGCGAACTCCTCCTAGACCGTTAGAGCTACAGAGAAATTTTCATGTAGGTTTGTATATACTGCAGGGTTTGTATATCTCAGATTCAGCCGGAACGAACCACTATATCATATAGCTCCCATACAAACGTCAAAGTCACGAACAGTGACTTTTCTGAATAACTTCGCTATTTACTGAGCTATCGTCATGAAATTTAATATTGGTGAGTTTATTGCACCTATAAACTGTGCCAAATTTGATCAAGATCGAGTGACTATATCATATACCTCCCATAGGAACGATCGGTCGAAAACAGTGACTTTTGTCAATAACTTCGTTACTTTTAATGCGATTGCTTTCAAATTAAACATTTGATAGTTAAATATACCTGTTAATGACTGTGCAGAATTTGGTAAAGATCGGGTAACTATATCAAATAGCTCCCATAGAAACGATCGGTGAAAAACAGTGACTTTCATCAAAAAGTTCGTTATATCCTATGCTAAGATTGAAGGCCGTTCTTTCGCAAACATTAGACTTTTTGAATAAAACGTTTTTACACTTTGTTGGCTATGGGTAAGGAAAGAATTACCAAAACAGTTGCAAGGGTATACAAACTTCGGCGCGGTCAAAGTTAACCCCGGCCCTCTGGTTTGTATTGAAATTCGTATTCGTATTCTCGTAATTGTAGTTTCCAACGTTCGACCTTGTCGTTGGTGGAAAATGGTCCTGTGTTCCATGTTAATGGTTTGTCGTCTGAAACTAAAATACATTTTTTTACGAATAAGTAGGGCCTGAAGTGTTTTACTGCCCAATGGACTGCAAGCATTTCTTTTTCTGTAGCTGAATAACGTGTTTCTTCATCAGGTAATATGCGACTTGCGTAAGAAATAGGTTTGTCGCTTCCAGCAATAAAACAGCGCCGATGGCATAATTGCTTGCATCAGTAGTTAATATAAAGAGTTCTTTAAAGTTTGGGTAGGTCAATATTGGATTATTGCAAAGTAATGTCTTACAGAATTCAAGGCCTTTACATTATTCTTCATCAATCGTTACAGCTTTTGTACCTTTTAATTGTTGTGTTAGTGGCTTTGTTATGCGGGCAAAATCTTTAATAAATTTTCTATAATAACCAAGGAGATCAAGGAATGATTTAATTTGTCTCCTGTTTTGTTGGGATAGGGAACTGCTGAATCGATTTGATCTTATTTGGGTTAGGTTTGACCCCATCTTGAGTTACAATATGACCTAGAAAATTAACCTCTCTCCGAAGGAAGTCAGATTTTCCGATTTGTAGCTTAATATTAGCGGATCTGAGTCTATCATATAATGTTTAAAATTGCTGTTAAATGTTAGTTTTTGATTGTCTTCATAAAAAAGGTTTGTACACTTGCTACAGAGTTGCATTAATGCAATTTTTTCTTCGGAGTTTAGGCGATCGGTTTTTAATTTGGTAACGTCTTTGTGGACATGTGGAAGACTTTGATTGTCCGAATTTATTTTATTTCATTTGTTATATTTCAATATAATGGCTGTTCTAAATATAATTGCTGATCTTCGAGTGAATTATTTACGATTACCATCTTGCTATATGCGTTAACTGAATTGTATAGTCCTTCTGAAATCTCTAAGTAATTATTATACATTGTCTGTTGAGAGTAGAAATTACGTTCCTTCATCCGGACCGGAAGGGTTATTAAAGATAATATGTACTTCAATTACTGGGTTGTCTTGTAAACAAATGTTTAAACATGATTTTGGAGTTTCCAATCAAAAACAGTCTAGATTAATATTGGCTTTTAACTTTCTAAGGACATCCATCCCAAGCAAACCTTTTAAATGTGGGTGAAAACTGAGAAGAAGTAAGTCTACCTTCGTTTGTTCATTAAACTCTTTAAGTGATTGAATCGTGTTTTTTTTTTTTATGACGTGTTGGTTCAACACTGACTGTACAGTTATAGCGTTATCAAGAGTTTTGCGATCGACAATGCTCACTAGGTTTGACTTACAAATGAATTTGTGGAACCTGTGTCTATTAAGAATTTTATGGGTTGCGTTGTAAGGGAATTAATCCATATAAAAGGGAGTGTCGACCCGCGTGATTTTTTTGTTAAGTACCCTGTTGGTTCTCAGAGGCAGTTTCGAAAAAATGTCCTGCGTCATTAATATTACAAAGTTCAGTTGAAGATTGCTGCTCATTGATATTGTGAAATTGGTTCCTAGTTGGGCCTGTTGAATTGAAAGGATTTACAGTTGAATTTCTATTATGGTAGTTATTATTAGCCTGATTGTTAATGTTAGGCTGATAAATAGTTGAATTACTTCTATATATCTGGCTTCTATTGTTAGAATAGGGGTTGTTGTTTGGTTGATTGTTTGGTTGATTTCTTATGTTTTGGGGGCGTAAGTATGGTGTTACCTGTACTCGGAAATTCTGGCTAGTTTTTGGTTTTTGCAAATAGAAGGTCTTTTCGACACGGCAATGTTCATAGGCTTCCTTGATATTTTGTGGATTTTTTGATTTTATTAAACTTTTAAGGGGTTCTCGTAGATTAATTAAAAAGGTATTCAAACATATCTCGTCATATAATTTTGGTTTGTCAGTTGAGTTTTGGTTTGTGTTTTGTAAAATGTCTGTCAATTGTGATCTTATTTTCAAAATACTATAAAATAGTTGACCTAATCACAAGCTATCAGGAAAGTTTTGTAAATCGCGAATAAGCATGGCTTTGCTTTTCTTGCTACCATAATATTGGATGAGAATAGCCTTGATGTCATCCCAGATGAGTGCAGTATTGGATAGTTTTAAGGCGTTTTAGCTCTACCTACGATTTTCTTCCTGATGTCTCTTAACAGAAGGGAGCTGTGTCTGGTCAGTTCCTCTGATCCATGCGATGACTTCTTCCATATTGACAATGAGGTCTTGCAGTTTATTAGGGATGCCGTCAAAAGTAGGTAGCTCCTTGATAAAGGCAAGGATGTCAGTTGGATTTAAAGATGTTGGGTTGTTGGCTATGCTGCTTATTGTAGGCGTAACGTTTGGACTCGATATCAGGCCCGACGAGAGGGGGGTTGTAAAGGTGGGATTCCCACCGGGCCCGAAGTTTTTAGCGGGGCCCGGTTTTTGATCGAAATTTTCAAATTCACTTTTTTCGTCATAATCGACTCAATCATCAGTGGAATAAGTAGAAGATTTACAGCTATAAATGAACTAAACGAAACATTCTCATTCCTGTGGCAGTTTTCTAATACAAACGTTGAAGAGTGTCAGACTGCTGCAAAAAATTTTTCAGTCAAATATCCTGCTGATGTATCTCAAAACTTATCGAATGAATTTATACACCTCAAGAATATATACGAAGCAAATTTTGGACCTCGACTGCCTCCATTTGATTTACTCAATGCCATTAGTGCGAAGAAATTGAACAGACTTTTCCCAAACGTTTGCATTGCTCTGCGTATATTTTGCACAATTCCAGTATTTGTTGCGAGTGGTGAGCGGTCGTTCAGTGTTTTGGCAAGAATAAAAAACTTTCATCGGTCCTGCTCGACCCAAACTAGAGTGTCAAGTCTAGCTACCCTGTGTTTGGAAGCACAACTGGCCAGAGAATTGGACTTTGAAGAGCTCATCAACTCATTTGCATCAGTCAAAGCAAGGAAAGCCCACTTCTGAATATTTTTTTATATGGCATCGTTAAATTTTCAAAATAATATTACATTCTTCATATAAAACTGATCCATCTAATGAATATTTATAGTAAGAGCATAAAATAAATTATTTTTTCAATAAACGTTTGTATTTTTATTTCTTGATATTATCAACTCGATAACTTTATAAACATATTCTATTCTAAGACAAATTATTTATTGTGTGGCACGAGTTACCACATTTATCAAACAGAATTGAAGTAAAGGGTTTGTGGTAGAGGGGGGCGTAGCTTACTACCAACGGGCCCTGATATCTTCCCGACGGTCCTGCTCGATATACATAGTTGTGTGAATGCACTAGATCTCTACAAATGAGTCTTGCCTTTCGTCTGGCAGATGTTCTTTTTGTGGCTGCTGGTAATGTAGATTTTTTTGGCATTTCTGTTGACGTGTTTTGTTGACGTGAGTGTTTCTAAATTCTGCAATGTTTTAAACATTATTATATTTATTTATATACATGTACATACATGTAACACCCACACACACACATAAATACACACATACACATAGGCATGAGAAGCTGGACCATGTTCGCAGCCATGTAAGCAGACTCAAGCGTACTGCCAAAGATGGGCTTCTGCTGGAATTAGGCAAAGCGATTCCCGAGGCCTGATGGATGAAATTTCCCAAGTTCTAGGCAACTCAGCTGGGGTCAAAGTTCTCAGGAAATTTAGGTCCGCAATTATTCGGAATCTGGATGACATAGCTGAGCCTTGCCATATTATTCAAGCTTTAGTTAAACACGCGAATATTGATGCATCGACGTGTACTCAATACTCAATACGCAATACTCAGGTGGCGATCATCACAGCCCCTGATGTGGTAATGCAAAAAATTCTGCTACTGGGTAAACTGGAAGTAGGCTGGAATCTCTGCAGTATCAAGGAACTGGAAGAGCTACCAACTCGATGCTATCGATGCCTGGGCTTTGGCCATGTAGCAGCCAAATGCAGCAGCCAAACCGATAGGTCGAACTGCTGCCTCAAATGTGGTCAGCCAGGCCATAAGGCGGCAAAGTGCGATGGGTCAGAAGCTTGCTTCCTCTGTATTGAAGCAGGCGTAGACAGGGCCAAAATAGGCCACAGAGCTGGTAGTCGGCTATGCCCTCAGTTGAGGCGGACCGGAAAAAATTAAGATGACGCCTAAAATAAAAGTGATACAGCTGAACTTGAACCAAACAATCCGTGAATTATCAGCAGATATTGCAATTCTCAGCGAACCATACAGAAGGGAAAGTACTGGAGGCTGGGTCTCAGACTCGTCAAACAAGGCTTCTATTTGGACCTGCAGTGCACTCCAAGCACCTCTGGTTAATGTGCGACCATACGATGGCTTCGTCAGAGCGCAGATCTGCGGTAGCTACTGGGTATATAGCTGCTACCTACCCCCTAGCTTATCCATCGATAGATTTGGAGAGGTCATTGACGAACTAGTGGACGATGCTAGGGGCCGCAGCCCAGTTATAATTGGCGGCGATTTCAATGCATGGGCCACGGAATGGGGCAGTAGTCATACAGATAGAAGAGGCCGTTTGCTGCTTGAGGCTCTGACGACTCTCAACGTTTCGTTACTCAACACAGGGTCCAAGAAAACCTTCAACAGAGCAGGTATGGGATCAATAATAGACTTGACGTTTGTAAGCGATCCACTGGTGCGATTTTCCAATTGGAAAGTATGCGATATTTACTCCGCAAGCGATCATGAGGTAATATTGTTCTCCATTGGCCGTAGTACACCTTCTCACCATACTACTGTGAGCGAAGGAGCGTTCAGAGTGGATACTTTAAGCATTCCTGATTTCTGTGGACACCTGCTGTTCAACACAAGTGAAAACAGTGCAGAAAACATGGCGAACAGTATTATGCATAGCATTGAGACAGCCTGCAACGCTAGCATGGCGCGTCGAAAACTTTTCAAACGCCCCTATGCGGCTGTACATTGGTGGTGCGACAATATAGCGGCAGCCAGACGAGCGTGTTTCCGTGCGCGGCGACAGTTTCAGCGTTCAAGAGGTACAGAAAGTTTTGAATCTCTAGGACTTGAATACCATAGCAAACGGCTGGATCTAAAGCTTGCTATGAGAACTAGCAAAAGAGAATGCTTCCTGCGTCTTTGCGATTCTGCCGAGCACGATCCCTGGGGAAAGGCTTACCAGACCGTGGTCAAACGCGTTGATGTCGGGAAAACATCAATACCATCTGATGCAGCGAGCATGAATCAAATCGTCAGCTCACTTTTCCCACAAAAACAGGTCCAGCCACCACTGGCAACTCGAAGCAGTGAGATAGAAATAACAGCGTGCACGAAAACAGAACTGTTGGAAATCGTCAACAAACTAAATAATAAGAAAGCTCCTGGCCCCGACGGCATCCCGAACAGAGCTTTAAGGCTGGCAGTTAATCTGCACCCTGATGTGTTCATCAAAATGTACAATGCATGTCTGAGAGAAGGAACTTTTCCATCCAGATGGAAAAGGCAGAATCTGGTACTCCTACCAAAACCCGGCAAGCCTCCCGGCGAAGCCTCATCATATAGGCCTATCTGTCTTCTGGACACAGCAGGGAAAATATTGGAATCGCTCATAGCTCGTAGGCTCAACAAGGCTATTGAGCAAGGAGGTGGACTTTCTCCTAACCAATACGGTTTTAGAAAGGCACGATCAACGATAGACGCGATAAGCACAGTTGTGGACACAGCCAGAGACGCCATATCTGGTAACCGATGGAAAGGGGGAACCAAACAATACTGCATGGTGGTGACTCTCGACATCAGAAACGCATTCAACTCGGCTGAATGGAGTCGTATAATGGGCAGTCTGGCTTCTTTCGGCGTCCAGGGGAATCTGCTGCACATAGTGAACAGCTATTTCACAAATAGGCGCCTCCGATACTCCACAGTAGACGGCTCGGAGGAATATAGCATCTCTGCTGGAGTACCACAGGGTTCAGTCCTGGGCCCCCTCCTGTGGAATTGCATGTACGACGGAGTCCTCAGACTTAATTTTGATCCGGGCATACGCATAATCGGCTTTGCCGATGATATCGCGGTAGTGGTAACGGAAAAGGAGCTTGCAGTAACGGAACAAAAATGCAACAACGCCATTGCAACTATTGGCCGGTGGCTGGCTGTTGCAGGTCTAGAATTGGCAGCCCACAAGACTGAAGCCGTTTTAATTAGCAGAAGGAAGAAAGTCGAGACCGCCTCTATAGAAGTTGGTGGCAAAACTATCACATCTAAGAGGGCCATCAAATACCTAGGGGTAATGCTGGATACACGACTCTGCTTCCGTGAGCACTTGGAATATACGTGCCAGAAGGCACTGAGCTCTGCACGTGCGCTGGCAAGGATCATGCTCAATACAAGAGGCCCCAAACAAGAGAGAAGGCTGTTGTTAACTAGCGTGACAAAATCCATTTCCCTGTACGCTGCCCCTGTTTGGGCTAGTGCGCTACGGGTGAAAAGCTATAGGCGAGGGCTGGAATCGGTATTTAGACTCTGCACAATGAGAATTTGCAGTGCGTTCCGCACAATTTCAGACGATGCTGCGCATGTCATCGCTGGTCTGTCTCCGATCAGCGATCTAGCGTACGAAGCAGACGCGATGTACAGAGCGCTACACTCCACACCACCGGTGGATGAGCGATCGCCCTTAGCCAGTGTACGGCAAGAAATACGAGGCGAACATGTGGCTCGATGGCAGCAACGATGGACAGAATCTGCGAAAGGACGTTGGACTTACTGCCTTATCCCAGACCTACAACAGTGGATAGGCAGAAGTTACGGGCAAGTTACGTTTTACCTGACGCAAATTTTGAGCGGCCATGGCTGCTTCAGAGCCTATCTAAAGCGTTTCGGGCACGAGGCATCCGACGAATGCACGTGGTGCGGAGCCGGCATTGTCGAGGACGCAAGGCACATAGCTTTTCACTGCCCTCGCTATGAAGAACAGAGACGCGAATTGGAATCCAGGATCGGCACGCGCATCACCATTGAGAACCTGGTGCCTCTAATGCTAGAAAACGGTCGCGCATGGGAGGCAGTGTGCGAGTTTGCGGCAGCCGTTATGATTGAACAACGGCGGCTAGAGAGGCTGAGAAGGGAGGATTAGCTTAAAAGGTTAAGTCTAAGCCGGCCGCTGCGAAGCAATACCTCGCGGTAGTCCCGCAGTAGCCTGTTTGAGTCAGACCACCAATAACTAAATATGTATATACGTGAAGTAAATGAAATTTTGTTGTAAATAAAAATGAATATAAAAAAAAAAAAAACACATACACATAGGCACACACATACACACTCCTAGATATGTATAGACACTGAAAAAAGTGGAATGTGTACTTCGTCGCGTCCCGGCTTTTCCGTAAAATTCCCGTCTTATCCGTGCTTGTAAATCTCGTAGTCCTGCAACATAATAGTTTGTTAGTGTAGCAGTCAACTCTTGTTGTTACTTACGTTTCGCCGGCCGCCAGTCTGCATCGCAAGTGGAAGTGCCGCGTCGGTCTTTAGGTGGTTGGAGGGGTGCGGGGCGCCTCCTTTCTGCATCACCCAACTTTTTCCTCCGTATTGGTGTTAGTGGGGTGCCAGTCGCACCTTTTGATAAATAGCACGCTGTAAGTAAATACACAATTGGTGCGATAACCAGCTGTTGGCGGACCTGCCAAGCCGGTCTCGAAAGCTCTCCAGGGTCATCATTTGGGAGTCGAGCTTTCACCGCAAAACTTCTAAGCCGGGGTTCTCGATCACCTCCCACCAGACTAGCAGCATAGCAGCGCACCAGCCTAAGGCTTGGTGACGTAAGCGGTGGCGTACCTGGCAGCGGTGCTGCCTCTCATCGCCTGGTACCGGGTTCAAATCCGCTGAGTGGAGCGAAGAAATTTTAAATAAATTTGGAGCATTTTTATTTTTTCTTTCGGACGCGGGCCTCCTAGTACCTGGTTCGACTCCGCTGTGAGGATTTAGAATTAGAATTAAATTTCAAATTCTTTTAGAGCTGAAATTTGATCAATACTAGTGGGTTTTCTGCGATACTCCCTGGCACGGTAGGGGTTCAAATCCGCGGCGGGTAATCTTGGATTCAAAAAAAAAAAAAAAATTATTTTTATTTTTATTTTTATTTTATAATTTGTTTTCCATAGTAGTTTCTTTGAATACATAGTTCTGTTTACTGTTCCTTGTCTATTGTCGGGCTGCGTCAATAGGGGCAATTGTTGGTGTCGCCGCCGAGTTGGAGCGGCATAACTCCCAGGGTTGCGGCAAGAGAAAATTCTTGTCCTGCGAGGGAAATTGCCTCTAGAACGCACGGCCGAGTCAATAATGATGAAGCGGACGCCGCCACCGCAGCGGCAGCAGGTGGCAAGACCTCTTGAACTCGCCCCGCCGGTGCCTGTGGCAACACCAGACGCTGCCCTAGTAGTGGATGCTCACGAGGCAACGCCGAAAAGGCTTAGAAGCCCATCTGTTGGGGCTGAGGGGACCGATGGCGAGGCAGCCAACAACGGGGCCTGCATTAAAAAAAGCAAGGTGGGGCAGGTGCGGCCTACTTGCAACGAGTTGGAGGAAATGGGCCATATTCTGGCCTCAATTGCTACCCATTATAGCAGAGATAAGGATGCTAGTGGCAAAATTAACCGCAGCATCACTAACGAGTTTAGGGAGAAGGTTGCTCGGCTGCGAGAACTGCATGTAGCAGTGATCGCCTTGCTTCAAGACAAAGGGCCGATCTCGCAATTGCCAATGGCGTGTGCCACTTGCAGCAAGTCTCCACCTAAACGTGTGAGTAGGCAACAGCAAACCGAACTGGTGAATTCACCGTCTAAGCGGGATATGCTGTGTCAAACGTCACCATTCGATGACTCAGGTCGTCACCAAGCGAGGCCACACCAGCAGAAGACGCAACAGAAGAATCGCCAACACCCACAGAAGTCGTCTACACGGCTTCAGACGGCGCAGTACCAGCAGGGGCAGCAACAGCTCCATCAGCAGAGCCAATCCAGTCAAATTGGATCACAGCAACAAGTCATGCAGCACCAGCAGCTACACCCGTCTGATGTGGAGCAGCCTAGGGCACAGCAAAATGCCCAAAGCAGCCAAGAATGGGTAAAGGTGGGCCCTTCGAGGTCCTCCCGCAAGCCTAAAGCGAAAATCAGTGGGAAACTCCAGAAATCCCGCCTGGAGGCGCTACTAATTCAGGCGAACGTAGGCTTGAGTTATAGCCAAGTTTTAGAGCGCGTGACGAGGCGCACTGACGGGCAGTTGGATCACGTCCGTGAGCACGTAATGCGAGTGCGACGCACCGCTAAAGATGGGCTTCTTCTGGAACTCCGGAAATGCACAGCGGACACAACCCAGTCCCTTAAGGAGGCGATCAGTCAAGTCCTTGGCGAGGAGGCAGGTGTGAAAGCTCTAACCCGCCATAAGGCTGTAGCCATTCACGGCATGGACGAGAAAGCGACGCCCCAGGAATTAGTGGCTAAGCTGGCTGACCAAGCCAAAGTCGAGGCGACGTCGCTTAGAGTAAGAAGCTTCCGGTCTAGTTTTCGGAATACGATGTCAGCCGTGGTTTGTGCTCCCGAGGCAGTGGCATTAAAACTCCTAGAGGTGGGCAGAGTTCGAATTGGATGGGATAGCTGCCGAATAAAGGAGCTTGAAGCGTAACCTGCGCGCTGTTTTCGATGCCTATGTGTTGGCCACATCGCCGCAAACTGCCCAAGCGACACAGATAGGTCAAATTGCTGCTTCAGGTGTGGCAATCCTGGTCACAAGTCTGCAGACTGCTCGGCCGCCGTCAAGTGCTTTTTATGTGCCGAGATGGGCACCCCAGTCTGCTGGTGGAACGAGGCCATCGCTGATGCCAGAAGGGCTTGTCTTCGAGCGAGACGGCTATATCAGCGGGCAAGACATTCGCTCAACTTCGAGGCTCTCGGTCTGGAGTACAGAAGGCGGAGGAAAGCCCTTAAGGTGGCGATCAGGGATAGCAAGCGTGAATGTTTCCTCGAGCTATGTGATTCGGCAGAACATGACCCTTGGGGCAAAGCCTACCAGACGGTGGTCAAACGAGTACACGGAAACAGGCAGTCATCCCCATCAGACACAACCACTGTACGCTCCATCGTCAGCAGCCTATTTCCCGACGCCCCGGAGTTATCGCATGTGTCTCCCTTGGGGACACACCTTCAAGTGGAAGAATGCTCGCTTGCTCAGGTCATTGAGACGGTGAGGCGTCAAAAGCCAAATAAAGCCCCGACTCTATCCCCAACATCGCACTAAAACTGGCAGTAACGATACTCCCTCATGTATTCACGGAGTTGTACTCAAAATGCATAAGAGAAGGAGTCTTTCCCACCAGGTGGAAGTTACAAAATCTTGTGTTGTTGCCCAAGCCCGGAAAACCACCAGACGAGGCATCCTCGTATAGGCCCATTTGCCTGTTGGATACAGCTGGCAAGGTGCTGAAGTCGATGCTTTGCTCGAGACTGGAGTCGGCGATATTAGCAGGCGGGGGCTTATCCGAGCACCAGTTCGGATTCAGAAAGGCCAGATCCACAATCGACCCAATAAACCGTGTGGTTCACTTGGCAGCTGAGGCAATCGACGGCTCTAGATGGAAAGGCGGCAGTAAAGAATACTGTATCGTGGTGACGCTCAACGTGAAGAACGCGTTTAACTCAGCAAGGTGGGATCGCATACTGGACGCGCTGACAACATTCAATATCCCAAGCTACCTGATGAACTGCGTGCGGAGCTACTTTCGCGACAGGAGAATCCGCTACTTAACGGAGGATGGCCTGGAAGAAAGAGGGGTATCGGCTGGTGTTCCACAAGGATCCGTCCTGGGCCCCTTGTTATGGAACACCATGTACGACGGAGTCCTGCGCCTTGAGTTCGAGCAGCACACACACGTTGTCGGGTTTGCTGACGATGTCGCTCTGGTGGTTTCGGCGAAGAACCTTCACGTCGCCGAAGAGCGTTGTAGTGTGGCGATAGCCAAAGTTGGCCACTGGCTATCGGCCGCAGGGCTTAAATTGGCAGCGCAAAAGACCGAGGCGGTGCTCATTAGCAGCCGGAAGCGCGTCGAAACCGCAAAAATCAGAGTAGATGACTCCCTCGTGGTATCCAAGCGTGCCATTAAATACCTAGGTGTCATGCTTGACACTAGATTGTCCTTCAAGGTGCACTTAGAATACTGCAGTAGCAAGGCAGCTGCGTCGGCCCGGTCCCTAGCCCGTGTATTGCTGAATACGCGTGGCCCGAAGCAAGGACGGCGCCTGCTACTATCGAGCGTAATAAAATCCACTGCCCTGTACGCAGTTCCTTCCTGGATTAAAGGTGTGGAGGTTAGGAGCTATAGGAGGAGCCTCGAGTCGACTCATCGTCTAAGTGCTATTAGGGTGTGTAGCGCTTTCCGCACCATATCCGATGACGCAGCTCTGGTGATCGCTGGAATGATGCCCATCGATGAATGTGCGGCAATTGCGTCGGCCACGATTGTAGCATCAAGGCAATCAAGTGGCAGCAACATAACCCAACCAAGAGGACAAGCGCGACTCATGGCATGGCAGCACTCCATGCGCAGATGGCAAGAGAGGTGGGACTCCTCGCCCAAGGGACGGTGGACCCATACACTAATCCCGGACATCACACAATGGGTGTCGAGGAAGCTTGGTGAGGTTGACTACTACCTTACTCAGCTCATGAGCGGCCACGGGTGCTTCAGGAGTTACCTGAAGAGGTTCCCCGCTGCCTTTCTCCCGCCTTTTTCCATACTCGCCCCCTATTCTTTTACTGTGTGAGTGTGAATTTCAATTTAATTTCTCCAGGTCAACACATTGTCTTGTTGTTGCAATTTGAAAGACTCTGCTTCTTCTTCTCCAATGGGCCACCCAAGCAGCTGATCAGTAATAGTGTTGGACAGCGCTAAAGCCCAGGAGGGTGCAGTCGACAGGTGGCGTTTAGGGGATCTCGTAACGAGCGTTACGTTATTCCGTTCCCGCCCTTTATTTTCTCAAATTTAAATTCAAATAAATTCATTAAATTCAAATTTAAAAAAAAAAGTAATAGAGACCTGTAGCAAAGAAAACTCGGCTTTCCCCAAATTTTTGGCCGTAACGAAGGCCATGGAGGCAGATATTGCAGACGAAGCGGCCATCTTTGGCAGAAAGCCAAGACTTAGAATGTCGCCTAGAGAGTTGGTGTCTGATGTCACCAATATGGAAGAAGTGGCAGCGGGTCCCAATCGGCCATTAGTCTCCGATATTCCGGAACTTGATGAGCTGGGCAAGCTGCTCTATGCACTGGCCAAAACCTTCACCACAAAGGAAGGTGGCAAGCCACCAACTCGGCACGTAACTGCAGGTAACAAGAATGCGATTACGAGAATGTCGAGCTCCAAAGACTGCTCTGTCAAAATGCGATTGCCGGCAAACTCGCAAGCAAGCCCATAACGAGCGAAAAAGCGACGCAAATGTCCCCCGAGGCCGCCAAAGTGGAACTCAAAAAGCCGAAGCCGACTCGAAATCAGCCCAACCTGTGCCTACAAAATGGTAATAAAGTCATTCCGAAGAGGCCCCGCGAGGAACAGCCATGAAATAGAAACTCACCAATCAAGAAGCGGCGGGCGCACGATAGACCGTCATATGCCGATACTGTGAGAGACGCGGTAGCTGCTCGTGTGTCTCAGACGGCTAACAAGGCCTTGAATGATCAACGCACCCAGCAGGAGTGGCAGACTGTAGGTCAGAAAAACAAGAGACCAAGACCAGACGTCATATTTATAAACTGCGAGGATGCAGCCAGGCAGCAGCAAGTCACAGAGCTGATCACAACAAATGTTTCTCTGTAGAAGTACAGAGAGAAAGTCCGCAGCATCCGGAATTCTGCCGGCGTAATCACCATCCAAATGGTGAAACAGGATAACAAAATTACACAGGGGCTAAAGGCGGCTATACAAGATGCACTTGGCAATAGCGCAGTAGTCCGAGTTCCCAAAAAGGCGATCTTTGTAGAGATTAAGGACATCCTTTGGGCTTACACGCCAGACGACGTGCTCAAAGCTTTGTTCGCATCGCAAGTCGGAGATATTCCAGCAGATGCAGTGCCAAGACTACGAAAGGCATACGGCAACACGCAGATAGCGACCCAACGATTACCAGCCGAACTGGCCGAAAAGCTACTTAGCGAGGGTACTATTCGAATCGGATGGTCAATCTGTAGGGTGAGGATCAAGGTAGAACCACTCAGATGCTTCAAGTGCTTGGAGTTCGGGCATGTAGCAAAAAAATGTGGCAGCCAATTTAACGCATCTCAACAGTGCTTCAACTGTGGCAGCACAGAGCACCATCGTGCCAGCGAATGTTGCGAAGAACCATCGTGCATCCTCTGTACCCGAGCGGGGGTGCAAAATGTCTCACATAAAACGCTAAGCAGGGTGTGTCCGGCGTTCCTGAAGGCCTTAAACAAAATCAGGGATGTTTAGAGCACTGCAGCTCAACCTCAATCATTGCAGGGCCGCCCATGACTTACTGACTCAATCATTGCAGGGCCGCCCATGACTTACTGACTCAGTCAGTCAGGGAGTTACGTGTAGCGGCTGCATTGATAAGTGAGCCTTACCGCCGCATGAGCAGTGGATACAGTCGCTGGATGGAGTATCAGCAATATGGGCATGTGATAGTTTGCCATTTCAATTGGAAAATAATCACGCAGCTGTTGGATTTGTAAGAGCAGAGATATCTGGTGAACGAGTATATAGCTGTTACCTGGCCCCCAGCCTAAATGCCGATGATTATTATAGCATTCTAGATGCCCTAATTGACGACGCCAGAGGCCACGAAAAAGTGGTCATAGCAGGCGATTTTAACGCCTGGTCTGTGGATTGGGGAAGCGCAAGCACAAACTGGAGGGGAAGAGCCGTCCTGGAGGCGTTAGCATCCCTCGATGTGGTTCTGCTCAACGAGGGATCGCAACACACTTTTAACAGGGGTGGTGCAGCATCGATAATTGACCTGACATTTGCTAGCAGCGGGCTGTTCAACAGCATAAGATGGAGGATCAGCAACTACTACACTGGCAGTGACCATGAAGGCATCCTGTGCGACATAGGAGCCAATAGCAACAGAGCAACAAGTACGCGCCACTCGTGCAAAGGGTACAAAGCTGAGACGCTAAATCCGCAGATATTTGCCGAATCGCTGGTCATTAATACCACAAATGACCCTGAGACTGCAGCAGATGCGGTGACAACTTGCATCACAGAAGCATGTAACAGGAGTATGGCAAGACGAGGCACATATCGGCGACACCACACACCCGTGTACTGGTTGTCTAACGATATCGCCACAGCTAGAAGAGACTGCCACATAGCGCGTCGACAATATTCTCGGTCAGGAGGCAGCGATAATGCGGAAACACTGAGGCTGCAGTATAAGTCTAAGAGAAAAATACTCCAAACAGCAATCAAAGAGAGCAAGCGTAAGCTATTCCTCGAACTTTGTGACTCAGCCGACACAGATCCTTGGGGAAAGGCATATAATACGATCGTAAAAAAGCTTCACGGGCACAAGCAGCAAGCTCCGACAGACTCCGAGAAACTCGGCAGCATCGTCTCCAGCCTTTTCCCGGCAGTGCCTGACCCAGCAGAAACGCAAGATCCATCGGCGACACCAGCAGAATATGATGTAGAGATTACGGCGAGAGAGGTAATTGATGCTGCAAGGAAAATCGCAGACGACAAAGCGCCAGATGGCATACCAAGCCGCGCCACTAAGCTAGCGGTGTCTCTGCAGCCCGATGCGTTCGTAGAACTCTTTAACTTATGCATGAGGTCAGGCATATTCCCACGCAGATGGAAAATTCATAAACTGGTCCTGATTCCCAAGTCTGATAAGCCACCAGATGATCCCTCAGCATATAGGCCCATTTGCCTGCTCGACACCCTAGGCAAAGTGTTTGATAGAGTCATCTGCAGTAGACTGGAAATGGCCATAAGAGAGGTAGGGAACTTGGCTCCGCTCCAGTTCGGGGTTCGCAGAGCACGCTCTACTGTCGATGCCATAAAAACAGTGGTAGACATGGCGGTAAATGCAATTGAAGGCACAAGATGGAAAGGCGGAGACAAGGAGTATTGCCTGATTGTCACACTTAACGTCAAAAATGCATTTAATTCTGCCCGCTGGAATAAAATTCTAGCTGCATTGGAAGGATTTGGAGTGCCCAGGTACCTAGCACGTATTATACGTGGCTACCTCAGCAACCGGACTCTCCTGTACAGTACCGATGACGGGCCCAGAACGCATCGCATCACAGCCGGAGTCCCACAGGGCTCGGTATTAATTATGGAATATAATGTACGACGGCATTCTTCGTTTAACGCTACCGTCAGGATGCACGATGGTGGGCTTCGCCGATGACATTGCACTGGTGGTAGTTGCGAAACATCTGAGCCTGGTAGAAACTAACTGCAACGAGGCAGTGTTGATGGTCAAAAGCTGGCTGGACAGGATGGGGTTGGAGCTGGCGGCACAAAAAACGGAGGCAGTGCTAGTCAGTAGCAGAAAAAAGGTTGAGACAGCAACAATCAGAATTGCGGATGAAACGGTTGCGTCTAAATGAGCATTGCGTTACCTTGGAGTAATAATTGATACCAGGCTAAGTTTAAGGAAACATTTGGCGACGACCAATACAAAGGCTGCAGGTACTTGCAGGGCCCACTCACGTATCATGCTCAACTCCAGGGGCCCCAAACAATGGAGAAGGCAGCTTCTCATGACGGTCCTTAAATCCGTAATTTTATATGCCGCGCCCATATGGGCCAGAGCAGTAGCAACACCTAGCTACACCAGAGGACTGGCAGCGACATACCGGCTAAGTGCCCTACGAGTCTGCTGTGCATTCAGGACGGTATCCACGGAGGCAGCACTGGTAATTGCGGGCATGCCACCAATTGATCTACTAGCCCTAGAGGATCAGGAAGTGTTCTTGGCAGTTCGCAGCAACAACGCAACTAGAAGGGTTGCTCGCACAGAAGCGAGGCAGCGCACAATTGATAGATGGCAAAGGAGGTGGGATGAGGCATTGAACGGAAGATGGACTCACTCGCTAATTCCAAATATAAGAGGCTGGAAAGGAAGAAATCATGGCCAAGTGTCGTTCCCCATGACACAATTCTTAAGCGGGCACGGTTGCTTTCGCAGCTATCTGCATCGTTTCAAGTTCGACAACAGTGCGCTATGCAATTGGTGCACCGCAGACATTGAGGAGGATGCTAGCCATGCACTATTTACGTGTGGCCGATTTGCGGAGCAGCGGACTCGGCTGGGAACGCAGCTGGGTATACCTATTAACGTTTCGAGATTAAATTGCCCAATCTCGATTATGCTAGAAAGCGTATCTAACTGGAGAGCATGCATCGACTATGCGGCGTCTACAGCAGCTGAGCTTCGCAGGCTAGAACACGAGAGGGCTAGGGTAGGGTAAGTAGGGAATTTCTGTGCTTTCGATGCAATGGCCCACTGGCTAGTCCCGAAAGTAATGTCCCCTACACCCAAATGCACAAGCCACCAGCAGTAACAAACTTTCCCTTTCCTATATTTCTGTTTATTTTTATTTTAGCTATGTAGCCTATGTTATTACTTGTAATATTTATTGTTAAATTTCTATAACTTACAATACTATTTTCCAACATCTAAATAAACGAATAAAAAAAAAAAAATATATATATACACATGGATAAGCATATATACAAATTTTTTTTTTTCAAATGTTCCACATGGCACTGACATCGCAACGTTTGTATTGTTGTTAATGTTCTTTTAAAATATTTTGTGAATATTAAAGTGAATTTGATTTAACAACGTTGAGCGATTCTAAATTCTTTGTTATATTTGGTGTCTTCTTCACATTTGGTGTAACTTGATTGAACAACGACGAACAGCTTCTTGGCGTCGTCTTCTCAGCGTAGTTCTGCTAGCAGATCGATTTCGCCAGAAACGTAATTCCGCCGAATTATAAAATTCGAAGCAGAATGAGCGACAAACAATGTGTTATTTGTTCCGCCATGTAAACGATTATCAACAATTGATTCCGTTCCAATTACCAATGCACTTAAGACACAGCAAAATTTTGGGTTTTCAATGCACTTTACTTACGAAACAAAATAAGAATAGTTTTCAATGTGACCATAAGTAGATCCATTACTGACCCAGCTGCGCCAGATAATATCGGCAGCTAGATGATTTGTGTGTGAGATGTGTGTATTTTTTATACCCTTGCAAAAAGGGTATATTAATTTTGGTCAGAAGTGTGCAACGCACAGAAGGAAGCATCTCCGACCATATAAATGTGGGATTGGGTCTGGCAACTCTGGTGAGCGGGGCGAATTGAGCAAAAGACGAGCAGTCGAACTGAAGAGACGAGCGAGAGCGGTTGCAAAAGAAGACGAAAGACGAAACGACGCAGAGCAGTAAAGACGACTAATTTCCAACTAAATCTAATTAAAGTAATCAAATAAATAGTTTTACGTTAAAATAAACTAAAATACTACAAATAAATATACGGAATAAAACAAATTGCTACAAATATGGGGGCTCAACCTACAAAATAGGCATGATTCAACTTATGTATGTATAAAGAAGTAAAAAAGTAATATCAGTGAGTGAGAAAGAGACAAACATACACAAAACGACGCAACAGTGGAATCAAACGACAAAAAAACACCGCGAAAACGAATAAGAATTAGCATCAAACGACGAAAAATTGGCGGCTAGCGACGAAAAAGCGGCAAAGAAACGGTAAAAAAGTTTTCGACGAACGACGAGAAAGTGTTTGAATACGACGATAACTGTGGTGACGTGGCAAACGACGTATATATACATATACAATATTAGTGTGTGTGCGTAAGAGAAAGAACTATGAGCAAACTTGAAGACTTTGGAAATGTGCAAGAGGCACTGAAAACTGAAAAGAAATCGAATATTACATTGTTTCACAAGTTTATATACGAAGAAGAAGGCGATCGTGCAAATCGCCAAAGACTAAGAAAGTTTGAAGGGTTTAATTTTGATTACGACAGCGATTTGTATAAAAGTAAAGTGTCTTATGTGGAAAAGAATTTAACAAATAACGATTTAGTGATTATTTGTAACGTTTTGGGCATATCGCATGATCAATCGAATCTAACTTCCCATTTATTTCGCAATTTGCAAGCTGGAAATTTGCTAGCGGACTTTGACACAGGGAATGATCAAAACGAAGATGATGACGATGACCGCGAAAGAGATGGCGCTGTAGGCAATATGCAAGACGAAGACGAAATGTTGTCAGTAGTGAGCGACGAAACGAATTTTAGAACAGCTGCAACAAACGAAAATATGCGAAACAAAACGAATAGGGCAAACTCTACAGTCGTGGCCAACAATATTGATACGCAAAGTGCAGTAAATGTCAACATGCTACCACCGAGGTTCGCTTTGAATTTTCGGGACGTTGAGGACTCTTTACGACCTTTCCATGGTGATGAAACTTTATCAGTTGAAGTATGGATTGAGGATTTCGAAGACTTGGCTGACTTGATGCAATGGGATAGTTTACAAAAATTTATTATTTGCTAAAAGAGCTATTAAAGGACTTGCTAAACTGTTTATTCTGAATGAACGCGGAATTAAGAATTGGTCAACATTGAAAGAATCACTTTTAAATGAGTTTAAAACAGTAATAAATAGCGCGGAGTTACATAAGCAATTGTCAGAACGAAAAATAAAAAAAGGTGAAAGTGTAATGAAATACGAAAATAAAGAAAGTGGTATAAAATGCTATAACTGTGGGCAAAAAGGACATATATCTGAGAATTGTGACAATAAGAGTAAAGGAAGAAAGTGTTTTGGTTGCAATAATTTTGGTCACATAGCAAAAGACTGTCCAAATAAAAAGCCTGAAAATAGCACAGATGTTCGTAATACTAATAAAATATCAGCTGAACATATGTTTATGTGTAAAGAAGTATCAATCAACAATGAAAAGTGTATAGCCTTGCTTGATACTGTCGTACCTATCGGTTCGTTTAAGGGAAGGCTTTTCGTAAGCCAAGAACAGTTTGATTTGGTTTTTTTAGTGGTATCATCTGAATTCCTGGATATTGAAGTGATTTTGGGAGAAGACTTTTGTAAGCAAGCCGAAATAAAAATCAATCGTGATGGCGTAAAAATTGGGAAATATAATGATGAAAAGGAATTAAGTTCGGTAATGAGAATAAAGGTCGAAAACGACGAAATTGACATTGACTCAAACGCATCGAAAAGTACAAAGTGCGAAGTGAACGAACTTATCAAAAACAATAAGCCGGAAAAGTTAAAATCGACAAATGTTGAAATGCGTATTGTTCTAAAAGACGATAGTCCAATTTATTCGAGACCACGCAGATTCGCTTTTGCTGAACGGTGCATAATCGATGACCAAGTCGATCAGTGGCGGAAAGACGAAATAATAGAACGATTATAGCCAAGCCTCTTACTGATTTATTAAAAAATGATGTGAAATTTATATTCAACGAGAGTCAGATAAAATCTTTTAATTTGCTAAAAGAATTGATAAGCCAGACCCCTGTTTTGCAAATATTTAACCCCAAGTTTGAAACAGAAGTACATACAGACGCATCGATTGATGCCTTCGGAGCAATTTTATTACAAAAGTTACCTGATGATAAAGAATTGCACCCTGTATACTACATGAGCTAAAAGACGACTGAAGCGGAAAGGATATTAACTAGCTACGAATTAGAGATTTTGGCGGTAGTTGAAGCATTTCGTAAGTTCCGAGTTTATCTTCTAGGTATGCATTTTAAAGTCATAAGCGATTGTAATGCGTTTGCAAAGACGATGGATAAAAAAGATGTGTGCACTAGAGTCGCACGATGGATTCTTGAGATCCAAGAATTTGATTTTGATGTTGAGCACCGTGCAGGAAATCGTATACGCCATGCAGATGCGCTTAGTCGCTACCCCGTTATGATTATATCAGAAGATTACATACACAGTAAATTAAAGAATGTCCAAGCACAAGACGACCATTTGAAGGCCATAATCGATATCCTTGCTCAGAAAACTTCTCATAACAACTATTTTATGAAAGCTGGCATACTTTATAAGTTGGTCGATGATGAAGAACTAATTGTAGTTCCCTCTACTCTGCAACGGGAAATTATTAAACATGCTCACGAAAGAGGTCACTTTTCTGTGAAAAAGACGAAAGAAATAATTGCAAAGGAATATTATATCCCAAAATTAGATGAGAAAATACAACACCAAATAAGATGCTGCATTTCATGTCTAACACTTAATCGAAAAGCTTGGAAAAAAGAAGGAGAACTGCATCCACTGCCGAAAGAAGAACTGCCCTTTCAGACGTTACACATCGATTTTCTTGGACCCTTAGAGTCAACCCACAAGCAGTATAAGTACATTCTTGCAGTTATCGATGGCTTTACAAAATTTTGCTGGTTGTACCCGACGAAAACGACATCTACGAAGGAAGTAATCACAAGACTACAACAACGAAGTTTAATTTTTGGAAATCCAGTTCAAATTATTTCTGACAGAGATTCTGCGTTTACTTCTGACGAGTTTAAAGAGTATTGCAAGGCAGAAAATATCGAACTTCACGCAGTTACGACTGGTCTTCCACAAGCGAACGGACAGGTCGAACGCCCTAACGCTGTTATTATATCCGTGTTGTCTAAGATTTCGATAGAAGACCCTAGCAAATGGTATAAGTTTGTCGGCAAAGTGCAACAAACGATTAACTCAACGTACAGCAGGAGCACACGTTCAACGCCGTTCGAACTACTGATTGGTATAAAGATGCACACAAAAGACGACCTTAAGCTGAAAGAAATAATTCACGATGAGATGATTCAGATTTTTAACGACAACAGAGAAGATCTACGTAATAAAGGGAAGCAGCAGATACTTCGTATGCAAGAAGAAAATAAAAAGACCTACAACTTACGTCGCAGACCTGCTTCTAACTTGGAGGAGGTTTGAAGCTGAAACCCAAATATTTAGGTATGTGCCGCATTACCATGGTAAAGGCCAGGAAACATACGACGTGATCAAAGATACATTATTCAACGATGGTCCTAGGCGAACTACGACTTGCGCTGCCTATATGAAGCCGTGGGTTCCCATGAGTTCCCGAGTTGTGGGATTGGGTCTGGAAACTCTGGTGAGCGGGGCGAATTGAGCAAAAGACGAGCAGTCGAACTGAAGAGACGAGCGAGAGCGGTTGCAAAAAAAGACGAAAGACGAAACGACGCAGAGCAGTAAAGACGACTAATTTCCAACTAAATCTAATTAAAATAATCAAATAAATAGTTTTACGTTAAAATAAACTAAAATACTACAAATAAATATACGGAATAAAACATATTCCTACATAAAGTATATATATTCTTGATCAGCACGACGAGACGAGTTCAAATAACCATGTCCGTCCGTCCGTCCGTCCGCCCGTCCGTCCGTCCGTCTGTCCGTCCGTCTGGATCGATGCGAACTCCTCCTAGACCGTAAGAGCTACAGTGCTGAAAGTTTGCACGTAGGCTTGTGTATACTGCAGAGTTTGTATATCTCGGATTCAGTCGGATCGGACCACTATATCATATAGCTGCCATACAAAAGGTAAAGTCACGAACAGTGACTTTACTCAATAACTTCGTTATTTTATCAGCAATTGCCATAAAAGTTGGTATTGGTCAGTTTTGTGTTCTTAATAATAATTGTGCCAAATTTGATCAAGATCGGGTGACTATATAATATAGCTCCAATACAAACGGCAAAGTCACGAACAGTGACTTTTCTCAATAACTTCGTTACTTTTTGAACTATTGTCATGAAATTTAGTATAAGTAAGTAGTAAGTAAGTAATTGTAACTGTAAACCACTGTGCCAAAATTGATCAAGATCGGGTGACTATATCATATAGCTCCCATAGGAACGATCGGTCAAAAACAGTGGTTTTTTGTCAATAACTTCGTTACTTTTGATGCGATTGCTTTCAAATTTAACATTTGTCAGTTTAATATATCTGTTAATGACTTTACCGAATTTGATGAAGATCGGGTGTTTATATCATATAGCTCCCATAGGAACGATCGGTGGAAAACAGTGACTTTGATTAATATCTTCGTTATTTCCGAAGATTGTAGGCCATTCTTTCGCAAGCATTAGCCTTTTTAGATAAAACGTTTTTTCCTGTGATGGCTATAGGTAAGGAAAGAGTTTGACGCGGTCGAAGTTAGCCCCGGCCCACGTCTGTTCGATTCAAATGTTAAAACAGAAGTGAAGTTTATTAATAATGTTTTGAGTTTCTACATTTTGTCTGTCTTTGTGTGTCTGTTACAATCGAATTAATGTATGTGTGTATGTATGTTTTATGTATGTATGATGATTTCTGGGAACAGGAAAGAGTCGATGCCACGTCTTCTTTCCTGGGTCTCATTCCCAAATTTTGTGGCCAGGGTGTTGGTTTGGTAATTCGGTCCACGTGACTTCCACGCTCTCGGCTCAATATGATAATTTTGTGGACTTATCGTCAACTCTATCATCATCAACTTATCGTCATATTATAATTGGTCACTTACGCGTTTTATGCTTTTTACGAATAGATCTCGTCGCTTCTTTGTATCATCGTAATCTTTGGGGATCGTCCCAGATGGAGGAGCCATTCTTGCAAGATGAATTTATATTGACCACTTGGTCTGTACCGGTTGTATTGTGCAGTCTTTTGAATGCATTCTGGGATGTTGCTATGGTATTTGATATGTAAATACCATGCTAAATTTCCTGGTTTGGAAATCTGCTGAGATTAATAAAATTTTTCTTGTATTTCTAGTATTTTCTAATAAAATCGATTCCTAGTATTCCATCACATATCGAATAGTAAGTGTAAGTTTATTGTATATAAATCATGTGAATTATGTATTTAGAAGTTTGTATCTCAATAGAACTAACTTCTTTTGACTTACCTCTTGAATTATTCCCTGTATATTTATTATTTGACTAGCCGTACCCTACCACGCTTCGTAGTGACTCTGGTGGTGCTTCAAGTTGAGGTAATTTCCTTGAACTTCAGAGACTGACAGTAGCGGCTGGAGGCCTAATCAGCAGCTGGGTCATATCGAAATGCAACACCATGGTATTGCTCAATGTCGATCTATTATCTGTGCGCGGGATTCAGCTACCCTGCCCCCATGCAGTTCACTTCTTGCGAGCGAAGCAATTGTGTTGCTGAAGACCGCGACCGTCAGGCTCGCAAGCGCTCATGCTCAAGCCTATCCTTTGTCTTTAAAAAGTAGACAAAGACCAAGCTTGAACCTGACGCAATCGGTTCAGTAGTTTCTGAATGCATAGCGATTGTAGGTACTCACACAACATTTTTATATATATCGAAAGATTGGTTTGAATGCATTCAAATGTGTCCGAATTTTCTTTCAGTTTTTATTAGCCAGTATCTAAGGGTTGCTGGGCGTTTCCCGAAGTATTCTGAGCTACCCTAACGTTAGAGTTGTAACCTCTATTTTGGTGATTATTTCCACTATTGTTTCCTCTATTATTGTTTCTGTTTTTGCATCTATTATTGCCTCCAAAACAGTTGTTGTAGCTATAGGTATTATTCTGGCTATCATTTCGATTGTTATTATGGTTGTTCATTGTTTTGAAGTTTCCAGCCTTAAGGATCGTTTTTAGTTTGCCATGCTCACATTTTTAACCATTGTGTTGATGGCTTCCTTAGTGCTGAATATATAGGGGAAAGTGGGGATAATCGGCGCTTGAGGCAAACCGCCGCGGTCGAATTATCTTGAAATATAGTCGCACGATCCAAAAAGTGATAAGTGTCCTAAGATCTCATTTTGGTAGGCTATATTTGTATAATACACAATTTTTAACCTCAAAAGTAAATTTTGGTTCGCCAAGAAAATGTTTCAAAAACATTGATTGAATTTTTAATTTTGATCGATGTTAACTAAAATAGGTTCCGAAATGTATTAACTTATGATGTATAATTCGATTATTTTATATAAGTAACACAATTTTAAAATTTTTAGTTTTTAAAGCTAGAAGCTAGGGTGGGGCAAAATGGCGCATTTGGTGATGGGGTAATATGGCGCGGTAGTTTTACACATGTAAAGATCAGCCAAATAACTAAAATCAAGAGAAAATAAATTTTTAACTGTTATTAAAGATTGCATATACGAAAATGAAAAAAAGGCTAAGACTTCGAAATAATTTTTGTTAACTTTTTGAAATATACAATTTGTTTCATAGTTTTAAGATGTTTTTCTTACTTGACATAAATTTTTGTATTACCTTTGTTTCTAGTAACTGGGTTTCTATTTTTGGATGAAAAATGTATTAATTTGAACAAAAAGCATAAGTAAATAATTTAACTACATTTTCTATTGGATATTGCTAGCATTATTTTCTTAATTGTACTAAAAACAGTTAAAATCTTAAGTGCGCCACAATACCCCGCGATTTTTGAAATCAGCAATTTTGGATATGTTCGGAAAAAAGTTATAACTTTTTAACGGTAACTCGCATCTGAACGTATCATTTACCAAATGTAAGACAATGAATTAACCTTTTATTTAGGTGCTCATATGAGATGATACGAACTACCGATAAGAAGGATTAAACAAAAATGCGCCTATTAGCCCCACTCTCCCCTATATACATATTCTTCTGATAGACCCCGTTCATTACATGAAGCTTCCAAGAGCTTCCGTAAATTGTCAATTCCCGAACTTATCGACTTTATTTCCTTTTTGAGTTACCTTTGACAGCTTTGCTTTAACTACATCGAATGTTTCCCTGACTACTTATATCTTGCAATTTCTTTATAATCGTGTCAATGGAGGTTTCATCTTAAACTTTATATAGTTTTGATCCAAATTTTTGACTTTATGACTTCAACAGCTATCTCTTCGAGTGTGCCTTTTGTTAAGTTTACCAACTTCAAAGCTCTTATCAATCTTAGTAGGTGTAACTTTTGTCCATTGAATTCTGGAATGGCATTCGAAATGACATTAATGTAGCCCTTTAAGTTTGTTTATGTCTGTCTATGTTCTTTTATGTGTGTACCGTCATCTGATTCAGGGTCTTCATCTTCTAAATCTATGTCTTGTGTAGTATACTTTTAGGGATAGGATTAGGCCACATACTTTTAGGGATAGATTATAAGTAATTAGAACTTAAGCATAATGTCTAGTTTTAAGTACCGTTAAGGACACTAGCCATAAGACCAATGTAAATGTACCCCTATAAATACCGGGCTTGCGGCCCCAATAAATCACTTCAAGTCAAACCTTGCCTTCGCCTACTTCATGGCGATCCTGCCTAACATTGTATACCCTTGCAACTGTTTTGGTAATTCTTTCCTTACCCATAGCCAACAAAGTGTAAAAACGTTTTATTCAAAAAGTCTAATGTTTGCGAAAGAACGGCCTTCAATCTTAGCATAGGATATAACGAACTTTTTGATGAAAGTCACTGTTTTTCACCGATCGTTTCTATGGGAGCTATTTGATATAGTTACCCGACCTTTACCAAATTTTGCACAGTCATTAACAGGTATATTTAACTATCAAAAGTTTAATTTGAAAGTAACGAAGTTATTGACAAAAGTCACTGTTTTCGACCGATCGTTCCTATGGGAGGTATATATGATATAGTCACTCGATCTTGATCAAATTTGGCACAGTTTATAGGTGCAATAAACTCACCAATATTAAATTTCATGACGATAGCTCAGAAAATAGCGAAGTTATTCAGAAAAGTCACTGTTCGTGACTTTGACGTTTGTATGGGAGCTATATGATATAGTGGTTCGTTCCGGCTGAATCTGAGATATACAAAACCTGCAGTATATACAAGCCTACATGCAAAATTTCTCTGTAGCTCTAACGGTCTAGGAGGAGTTCGCTCGATCCAGACGGACGCACATGGCTATTTGAACTTGTCTCGTCGTGCTGATTAAGAATATATGGGCAATTCCGAAATCACTCACACGACTTTCGGAAGCAGAATAAAACTTAATATGTGAAATAAAGAAAATCAAATTTTTTACAATTAATCACTAAACATTTTTAGCGTACTATCAATCGTAATAAAAATTTTGGGCCTCCTGTTTTTATCTGTTGAGAAAAAAGCTCCAAAAGAGCGGTCACTCACACGACATCAAATATACATGAGATTAGACATCAATTCTAACAATCGCCAAACTCTGCGAACTGTCTGAGAATTTTAAAATTTGAATATTTTTTGCATATATTAGAAATGTTAAGCTTTATTTGTAGACTTAAGATTTTTCCATATTGGCCTTGACCTTTTTTTAAAAATTATTTTTCTGAGTCACTTACACGACATTTTTTCCAGTACAGTTTTCAATGCATTTTCATAGAAAATTTTAGTTAATTGATTAGTATTTCAGCTATTAATACAAACCAAAATAGGAAAGGGATTATTTATGAGTTGATTCCGACTAATAAATACTCTGTTCATTTAATATTAGAGAAAGAAAAATTTATTTTTAAAATTGTGCCCAAGAAATATATATTAATTTATGTAGTTTCGGGTAAATTGCCTTTGTTTTTCCTTATATTCCACAAGTTTTAGTGGGTCTTTCTTTATTTTGACATTTACCGCCTTTGATTTTCACTTCTTTTATTTATATTTTCTTTCTCCATCTAAAATTCAATTTAAAAAACGCTAACAATAAGTTTGCAAACAAAAATATATATAAAAGTTTTTGCAGATAGGGTCACTCACGAACGAACAAACATTTGAAAACAAAATACTAAAAAACAAGCATTTAAACTCTAAAATATTAAAACCAAAAAAAAAAAATATTAAAAAAAAAAATCGTTCAATCTTTCCCAATAGAATAAGCAAGTTTGATGACATGTTTGATGAACACAATATGGGGTTAATAGATACCAAGACAGTGAACTCCACTGAACAAAATAGGGTCATCAAAAGTAGATTTAAAGCCAACAAATGCACTTTTATTAATAATTGTGGTAATAATGAGGGCATATGTGTTATACAAAGCATATAAACTACACAATAAATGTGTAACAAAAAGAGCCTTAAGCCATGCTAATGATAACATTTTTTCAATTTTCCAAATAAAAATTAAACTGCACAAAAATATATATATCAATTGATTAAGATGAGTACATTAGACGATTATTTTAGGAAGATAGTAAATAGGAATCCTAGCATTGCAGCATATTTAGTTGAAGTTTTTAGAAAAGGTAATATTAACTCAGCAGAAAGTTCTATAAATTTAGTACGGATCATATCAGCATACCTTGATATAACGGGAGAAGATTTCCCAGTTCAAGGAAGTACAATGGTACAGATGAGTTTTATTGTCACAGTGCCAAATATATATGCTGTTTTTCGAATTCAACAGGCACATTTCGCTTCTACCTGATGGATGAAGCCCAACAATAATTAGTTGTAGCCAAAATAAAGTATAAAATAAAAGAAACAAAACATCTCCAAAATATATTCCTTTTCCTGATTTCCTGATATACCCAGGACCAGTATGTAACAAGTACAAGGAAATACAATTTTGGATAGCTAATAACTACAAATTTAAAAGAAATATTGTAGACCTTATGGAAAAATCCATAAAAGTGGCATATGCCAGATTGTTATTACGTAGCCCTAAAATAAGGATACCCTGAACGGATACACAACATTCATTTTTAAAGCAGATATAGAAACTGTTAATATAGCAGACTCAGATGAGGATGAACAAGTAAGAGAAAATTGAAAAGAAAAAAAATAAACTTTTACGCATGGAATGCGAAGAATTACTTCTCCATATCCAAAATATAAAAGAAAATTTCAAAAAATCATATAAATGCGTAACACAGAATAGAAATATCCAAAAAGGAAACAATAAACAAGCACGCAAAAATTCTGGTTGATTCTTTCAACGAAGCAAGAAATTTAGTGCATGTTAATAGAGAGAACATAGGTAAACAAACTTATCAAAGATTTCCAATCTATTGATCAAGTTACGTGCAAACCTAATCTCTATAAAGATAAAATACAATCTCGATATATTTGTACCTACCGTACTTAATTCACTTCTGAGCGTAGACACTTGTAAAAAAGAAACAGAGCAAAAGGTCAAGAATCTGAAACAAGCGAGGAAGAAATAAAAGAACAAGATCTAAACGATCTAACAATTCCTGCGCTATTGAGATTACCTGATATAGAAGCATTGTCTGAACAAGACAACGAATCAGATTTAGAAATTAATACAATTGTCATAAACACAACCGACAGAATGACAGAATTGAATGAGTTCAATGGAACAAAAATGCAACTCCAAAGATTTGTAACAGCTCTGAAGTAGATATGATGAAAGGCGACCACGAAAGTATAGCAGTTGAGGTAATAAAATCAAAATTTATCGACCCAACACTATATGAAGTCCAACAAGAAATTTCAATTGAAGCAATAATACAAAATTTGCAAGGCGTTGTAATTGGTGAAACATCCGAAGTTATAAAAGCTAAATTGAAGAATACCACTCAGAAAGGTAAAACCGCTGACAAATTTACTTTGGAGATAGATAACTTTCGCAAAACCCTTCAAGCTGCGTATGTCGATGAAGGTATGCCAGCAGCACTTGCTCTTAAGAATAGCACAGACGATTCTATAGAAGTAAAGATTGGAAATTGCGAGCAAAATAGAATTAAACTATACTTGACTCCGGCAATTTCAAAACATTGGACGAAGCTATAGCAAAGTACTTACAAGAGAGTACTGAGATAACAGGAAACCGAATGCTGTTCTGTATACCCAAAGAAACCGTTGTAATTATAATAACAATAATAATTATCGTGGTAGAGGCAATGGTCGTAGTTATTACAATAATTATAATAATCAAAATAATGGCCAAAATTCTAAACAAAACAGAAATAATACAGAGGAAACAACAGAGGTTACAACAGAATAATAGAGGTAACCGAGGAAATAACCGACAAAACGGTTATAGCAATAACGTTAGAGTAGCACAGAATGCTTCGGGAAACTCCCAAGCACCTTTAGATACCCACCAGTACAAGAATAACAACGATTCACGCCATCAGTTTTAGTCAAAATACGTTTGTTACCTTCACGAATGTGGCAACGGGAAAAAGTTGGTATTCTTAATAGACACAGGATCGGAAATATCTATAGTAAATGTTTAAGAATAAACATCGTGTTCATCTGAACTGGCTTCACCAAATCAGATGCACTAAAGAAAATACAACTGTTCCTTTGTACCAAACAACTAACTAGCATATGACTAGAAATACCATCT